>LNAC01000105.1:4050665-4446839 GCA_002007465.1 Ailurus styani
GGTGGGGGCGGGGGCGGGGGCGGTCACAGTGATTAAGACGTGGAAGTATGGCCTGAAAGAAATTGTGATTTTACTGGTGAAAACCTTGGGTAAGTTTTAAGAATGCTGACTAAAAACCAGCTTTGCTCTTGGAAGGGCCTCTGCCACTCTCATCCGTTAGTTTACAGGATCATTAGTAGGGAATAGTAACTTTCCAACCTCTGCTGAGTTTGTCTTCTACATGATTTTGTCCATTGGCCCCATCTGTTCTCCACCAAAAAGAACCATGAGCCTGGGAAGAAGCCATTTTATATTTTTAAAGAATCTGCATAAACTATTTATCAGAAATGATAGTCTTTTTTGTTTTGTTATTGGTTTATAAGTGGATTTCTTAAGCTTTTATTTAAATTCCAGTTATTTAACAGTCAGTGTAATATGAGTTTCAGGTGTATACAGTATAGTGATCCAGCACTTCCTACATCCCATGGGACTCATCACAACCAGTGCCCTCCTAAATCCCCATCACCTATTTCACTCATCCCCCCAGCTCCCTCCCCATAAGTAGGTGTTCTGAATATATCCTAATTTTCCCCATGAAGAAGACCTTATAATGTATACATTTAAAATGATAACATAAAAAGTTCAAGAGAATTATATATGAAGTAACTGATGCAAATGTTTTAAAAGTTTTTATGTAAGTTTAATAGACTGCAGATAAGAATTTTTTGAAAGAATTTTGGGGGTAGTTGATAGTTTGAGACCCAAGTTGTATAAATTATTCTAGGAGAAATATATCCATGTCCCAGAATTTTTTATGATAGACTATTTTGTTGTCAGGTCATTTTAGATGTATCCGTGTATCTATTTCTTCTTGTATCTTTCAGATAAATATCACTTTAGCTTTATTTGTGAAATGTCTTTCAAATTCTTGACAAAGATATTTAAAACAAAGCTATTTTGGTCTGATTAAGTAGATGTTTAGTTTGGATTTATTATGACAGTAATATAAATCAGCAAATACTTATAATAAAAATCCCACTTTTAGGTCTATGTCCTTCAAAATGGTGTAAATACATGTTAATTTACTAATGCAATAAATTACAGGTTCTAGATACTTGATCTATTACTTACTTGCATGTTAAATACGAGCGTATTTATGTCAGATTAATATAGATAACTAATCTATGTTAATATTATAAAAATTAACCATATTAATATTAGTGTCTGAGAAGGTAAAAATGCTATCTTCTTCCCTATATCCTTTCTTTCTTAAGATACACTTCCTTATCCTGAAAGGCCTCTTTTATCTTCTTTTCCAAAAAAGACTTTGACATCCGATTATAAAGCATCATAGTTTTCTTCTTTAGTGAACTTTACTAAAAGAAATCTTGCAATTTATTACTCTACAAGATACCTTAAAACAAAGGGTGGGGATTTTGTTTTGGATCTCATATGGAACCAGTAGCTCATGTCTGTATTCTGTAGAATAGGAAACTTCATTTAGTTTATAGACTTATTTTTTTTCTTACGTTAGTCACCATACAGTTTTTGATGTAGTGTTCCAAGACTTATTTTTAAAGCATTATTATTTGACCCTTGAAAAAATATCAGGAGCATTGATGTTTAGATTTCCTTCTCCATTCATTCTTGGCATCTTAGGATGAATGAATAAAATTTATATTCTTCACGATACTTTAAAGGTAACTATATAGTTCATTTTGCTGTGGTACCTGATTCGTGTTGCACTGAATACAGGGCAATAGTAGTACTTCTTTTCATTTATATTTGATATCTTTTTTAGTTACAAAGATCAACATAAAAATTTTTGAAGTAATGTATTTTTTCATTTTACGCACAGGTTAATAGTAGCAAGTAGGTAATTGTTACTTTAGCTCAAACAAAGTAATACAGTAGGTTTACTGACATCTGGAAAATAGAGGAAAAGAGGAAGCTCTTGAGAGAAGAAAGATTCTGAGATAGCTAAAAGGAAAATTTAGTTCTTGAAATGATTTTCCAAAGTCATAGGCTGTTTTCTCAGAAACTAGAGGCCTACGTTAAATTTCCTTTTAAGTTTAGGAAGCTTTTCACTTTTTAAATTTTTTGTTTTATTTTACCGAACATTTTTTATGGGAAGGGCTAAGTTGATGATTTTTTTTTTAAGATTTTATTTATTTATTTGACAGAGAGAGACACACAGCAAGAGAGGGAACACCAGCAGGGGAAGTGGGAGAGGGAGAAGCAAGCTTCCCTCTGAGCAGGGAGCCCCAATGCTGGGCTCAGTCCCAGGGCCCTGGGATCTGACCCGAGCTGAAGGCAGACATTTCACGACTGAGCCACCCAGGTGCCCTGAGTTGATGTTTTTTGTTTTTGTTTTTTTTTAAAGATTTTATTTCTTTATTTGACACAGAGAGAGAGAGATCACAAGTAGGCAGAAAGGCAGAGAGAGAGGAGGAAGCAGGCTCCCTGCCAAGCAGAGAGCCCGATATGGGCCTCGATCCCAGGACCCTGAGATCATGACCTGAGCCGAAAGCAGAGGCTTTAACCCACTGAGCCACCCAGGCGCCCCTGAGTTGATGTTTTTTGTTTTTGTTTTTTTTTAAAGATTTTATTTCTTTATTTGACACAGAGAGAGAGAGATCACAAGTAGGCAGAAAGGCAGAGAGAGAGGAGGAAGCAGGCTCCCTGCCAAGCAGAGAGCCCGATATGGGCCTCGATCCCAGGACCCTGAGATCATGACCTGAGCCGAAAGCAGAGGCTTTAACCCACTGAGCCACCCAGGCGCCCCTGAGTTGATGTTTTTAACATTCATTTGGATTTTATGTTTATGAGGAACACAGTACATGAAGTTTTACTTATATTAGCATTTCGAATCTTTGGCTTCTGTAATCAATATCTGTTGAGTTAGATATCGTTATCCCATTCTTCCACCTAGTAAGCTGAGGCAGAGAGAAATACTGAAACTTACCCAAGACCACACAGCCAGTAAATGGTTCCAAGATTTGTAGTCTTGCCTTGTCTGCCATCAGAACTACCACATCATCCTCTCTGTGTTTTGTATCAGAGCATCTGAAAACGGGCAGGTCATGTTTTGTTCTTTCTCTTTTTTTTTTTTGGTGTCAGTCCTGCAGTCTTCAATATTGAATAGTAGCTACGGAAATTAAATTGTGTGCTTTTCCAGATTCCTAAGATAGATTAAATTTCAATTTGATTTGGGCTTTGGTTGAAATCAGTTTCACCAATCCCAGTAGCTGTATAGAATTAGTATTTAAGGCAGAGTTTAAGTGAAGTTATAAAGTTTTCTTTTACAGTGGAGTATCTAAAGTCTTCCAATAAGGGATTGATATATCATAGCCAAAATGCCAAAGATTTTAATATGAAGAGTAATCAGAAATGCTTCTAACCATATCCTTCTGGGGGAGGTGAGTCTGTGTCGTGGTTGGCACGAAAAGTTGGCTTCTTTTCGCTCCAGAGTAACTCTGATGCCATTCACAAGCTTTTTTGTTTTAGTTCTCTTACTTTTCAGCATAAATTTCATATTTTTAGGTATCTATTATAAATAACAAATTATACCAACTTCATTAGGACTGAGATCTAAAAACAGTAATAATTAAAATCAGTACAGTTCAAACTTACAAGCTAAATTTCATGTGCTTTCTGGGCTTGTTGTATGACGGAGATTATTTCTCTTACATACGAGGAATCAGGGCTTTGAGTAGTTGAGTAAGGTGCCTAGATTTCATATCTAGTAATATCAGAGCTTAAGTAGAACTCAGAATCTTTAGTTACTCCGCAGTGAGCACATTTACTATTATTCATAGATATCTCTTTCTCCATCTGAGAGAAAACAGACATGTCAGGATGGTTATTAACAATCCTTCGTGTTCATGTTACTTATTGTTTGGAAGTGAAGTCAAGGGATTCAGACAACCTGACAGTAGTTTAATGGAAATGATTTTGTTTTGACCCGTCTCTAATCTGAAGGTTTTTGCCTCTATTGGATGAATGAATGAGGCTTCTGTTGTTTTTAGAGAAACGCCTACCATGGGGTGCCTGGGTGGCTCAGTCATTAAGCGTCTGCCTTTGGCTCAGGTCAGATCCTAGGGTCCTGGGATCCAGCCCTGCATAGGGCTTCCTGCTCTATGGGAAGCCTGCTTCTCCTTCTCCTACTCCCCCTGCTTGTGTGCCCTCTCTTGTGTCTTTCTCTGTCACATAAATTTTTTAAAATCTTAAAAAAAAAGAAAAAGAAAAGAAAGAAATGTCTACCATGAATGTATAGATACATTAATCTAAGAACATCTCTGTAAGGTTTTGTAGGGTTTTTTTGTTTTTTTGGTTTTGGGTTTTTGGAAGATTTTATTTATTTATTTATTTATTTATTTATTTATTTATTTATTTATTTGAGAGAGAGAGAGAGAGAGAAAGAAAGAACCGATCAGTAGACTCTCCATAGAGCAGGGAGACTGATTTAGGACTTGATCCCAGGACCCTGGGATCATGACCTGAGCCAAAGGCAGACACTTAATGACTGAGCCACCCAGGCATCCCAGGTTTTGAAGTTTTTAACATTCATTCTGTTTCAGGTAGACTTCCCTCAGATTAACTCATTTCTCACCATCCCTTCGGTTTGATTATTTTCATACCATTTCTCGGGATAAGAAATAAAGATTTCAGTTGTTTATTTATAATGGGAGGGACTTGATAGAACAGACTTCTGGGCCTTTCTTGCCTTTGCCTGTTTCTTGTATTTCAGAATTACAAAGAGAAGCTACTCAGGGAAGTAAAGATTAGAGCAAATTTGGTAATGACTTTTGGTGGGGCGGCACAGGTAATAAAGCTACCTAACAACTTGCTGTTGGTGACATGAAGACCATCTGTGGAATTAGTTGTTTGTCTTTAATTTCAATGATTTACCAAAAAAAAAAAAATGAGTAAAAATGTAAACTAAACAGATACAAGTTCCAGAAGCTCCTAACAGTTTGATTTGGGTCAGTGATGACAATGAAGCCTGAAGAAATTGCACACTCTCATGTCTTTCTCTTCTCGCAAGTTGCAACAGGAACTTCTAGCCATAAAACAGCAACAAGAACTCCTAGAAAAGGAGCAGAAACTGGAGCAGCAGAGGCAAGAACAGGAAGTAGAGAGGCACCGCAGAGAACAGCAGCTTCCTCCTCTCAGAGGCAAAGATAGAGGACGAGAAAGTAAGAGGCACCAGGGGTAAAAGATGCATCTCTCCCCTCATGTTTAGCTGGTCGTCATTCAGAGCGAAGCCTGATAAGGAGTGGAATTAAACTTGTCACAAATAAAATAAAATAAACTTGTCAAAACTGTCTACATTTAGTTAAAAGAATAAATTATGGACCCCAGTGTAAAGCTTCGATGTTCACCTCTCCTCTCTGCGTTCAGTCTGCAGTGTCTCAGGGAAGTTCACCCGGCATTGTTGGGCAGAGATACTGATTTCTGTTGTTTTGAACCTTAAAAATGAGTTTCTACTAAAGCAATCTAGCCATGCCGTGTTGTTTTATTAATAAGCTTGCTTCCACATTTCCTCACTGTACCTTCCTTCTGCTCAAGTAATAATTGCTCTGTAAGTCAAGCCTTGCCTCCATCTAGTTTTTGAGTCCACAGACTTGGGCAAGATTTAAGGCAGAACATTTGTTTAAAAAAACTATCCACAAGAGGGAGACAGATCCAAATAATTCCCCTGTCTGAGGTCAGTTCAAAATCAGGATGTAGCACGGTTTTAAGATCAGATGACTAGAACTGGAACTGTCAGTGATATTTATTTGTTTAATGCTCAAAAGAGTTTTTAAAAATGTGAGTTTTTCAAACTAGCAGTTCAGGAAAGATCACTATATTGTGTTCATTTATGTAGTCCTCTAAGACTCTTGATTTTTAAAAGGCAGTGTTTTAGTCCTCATTTTTTTTTTAACCTTAGGAAAAAATTAGTGTTAATTCTGGGACTCCCCCTTCTGCAGAAGCAATTAAAGAAATCATCAAAGGTCCTTTGAAAATTGGCGGTTTGAGCAGTAGTTACAAAACATTGCTATGCCATTTTCAAAAGCTTGTTTAGACTCTGGTTTCTTCTTTTAATAGGAAAGCTTCATATGCAGTGACCAGTGGTGTTACTTCTTAATTTTTGCTAAATACTCCAGAGGCACGGAAGGACAAAGCCCCGCATCAACATCTGTTTCTGTATGTGTGTGTTTCAGGGGCAGTGGCAAGTACAGAAGTAAAGCAGAAGCTTCAAGAATTCCTGTTGAGTAAATCAGCAACAAAAGACACTCCAACAAATGGAAAAAATCATTCCGTGAGCCGCCATCCCAAGCTCTGGTACACGTATGTTCAGTGTTTGGCCTTTTTCATTCCCAGGGGTCAAGAACATAGGTTCTATGCTCGGCCAGCCTGGGCACAGGACCGGGATCTGCCAGTTCTCAGCTGTGTGGCCGTGGACAAGCTCCTTGAATTCTCGTTCTTCTCAGTGAAAAGATCATAATGATAGTACCTGCCCTCTAGGGTTGCTAGAAAGGTCCTATGAAATAATGCGGTCAATTATGCAACAGAGAGCAGTGCTTAATAAATGTTAGCAAGTATCATCTCGAGGGCAAGGAAGTAGATAATGTTTTTTGGTGAATGAGTAACAGAAATGTGGGGTGGGGCATAGAAATTAGTTCCTATTTTGCATTTTTCTATTCTCAGATGGTGCATCTGATATCTTTACAATAATTTCTGAAGATTTGGCAGGTTGAGACTTTATTTTACTTGGCTCAATAGGAGGTGGAGATCTGAGCTATTTTTAAAAGACCAGAAGCTTTTCGACTTTAAAAAAAAAAAAAAAAGGCAGGAAGACAAGGGAGGGAAGAGAAAGAGAACAGAGGCAAGGGAGCAAAGCTGAGTGTTCTGTGACAAGTTTACCCCTGACCATCTGACTTCATTTCTTGCTACATACACTGTGAGCTGAGCACACTGACTTCTCACACACAAGCTGACAACATCAGACACTCTGCTGTTACAGATGTTCGGAACCATGATTCCCCCGGTCCAGTGAAGAGAACTATGAGATACACAGTTCTCCTCTCGGGAAAATAGGAAAGATCTGGTGTTTTGAAAAATCAGGGCAAACACTGATAGGCAAATGTTTGGATAATAGACTGTAATAGACAATAGTTTCATTTCTGTCATTTATACGTTTACTGAATGACCATCAGATTTTACACTTGTGTTTTTTTGATTCCTCATCTCATCAAAGATGGGGGAACACATACTTAATTGCTCTATATTGAAACTGTATGCATCCCCAGAGTTCTATTTAAAGAGTTATTATACTTCTAATTCTATTTTATAAGTATCTGCCCTTCTCAACATCCAAAAAAAAAAAAAAGTAACTGAGGCAGATTCCAGAGTGTTGCATAAATACTTTTTAATGGTTTATATAATTTCTATCAGGCATGTCAGCTGACTTGAGAAGCCAGTCCCTGAAGAAAATTTTCAAATGTTCAGTTAACATCAAGTATTTAGAAATAAACGCCATTTTATTACCTGAAATTACATACATAATTTGTAACTGATTCATATTCCTTCTAGGTTAAAGCTCATTTTAAGAAGAGGCAATACCTTTTTTTAAGTGGGAAACAACTAACTAGAGGCAAACGGCATGTCAGCTGAAAGTTCTTTAGCTCTCCCCTTGGGTATATTAAACATGTACTTAGCAATCCTTTTTTGTACTGACTTGAACTTCAGTAGGGTCCAACGCCAGGCACCATAAATCATTAATTTATGCAATCTGAATTGAATATTTTTTTTGCCAGTTAGGGCTAGATGGAATGCCCTTAAACGAGTTAATTTTTGAGAATGTGTGATTCAGATAAGTGATCCTGGTAGAATAATCATCATGGTGGTGATTCCATTCTACACATATCGTAATTGTGGATGTTCATGTCCACTGGATAATCGACGTTTAGTCCTGAAAACGCTTCTGCAGCAGTACAGCTCCGTCTCTTTCACTCTATTTTTGCAGGGAAGAGAAAACATTTTTAAAAGTCAGTTTCATATTGAAGAAATATTGTGATTGCCAACCCTTCCCTTGGAAGTGTTGTACAAGTCCGGGGATCTGAGTCTGTTGACACAGTGGTATCACTATGGTAGAAAAGCCAGGCTTGTGTACTTTTAGGTATTACCTAGCAATTTTTGAAAATGAAGTCCCTTCTGTATGTTTCCTTTTACTCTGGCTATTCTACCCTGTTGACTAAAAAGGATTCGCGTGACTACTTTTTCACAAGTATGGTGCATAAGGATACATCCACAGTGATCTCAGATGATCCAAACTCAGGCCCTTGGTGAATTCTCTGTTAGTGAAGCAAACTTCTGTACGAGTGATCAGACACGCAGTGGTCATTCTTGGGGGTCCTGCAGCATTCTATAGCATTCTGCTAAAGTGAACGTGGTTCTGTGAGGCTGTGGTTTGTACACACTGGAAGGAAAGAACATAAACACAGCTGAGACACGTGTACAGCATGTGCAACTGATTATTGCTGACCAACATGCAGGAAAAACTCCAGAGCAAATGGTGAAGCCTCTTTTTCTTTGGTAGGGCTGCCCACCACACGTCACTGGATCAAAGCTCTCCACCCCTGAGTGGAACATCTCCATCCTACAAATACACATTACCAGGAGCACAGGATGCGAAGGATGATTTCCCCCTTCGAAAAACTGGTAAGTTGGTTTAGCAAGACTCCACTTGTTCTTGCATCATGTACCTGTAGTTCTGTTTGGCTGTCCTCTAGAGGAAAGCCAGAGGATTGGCATCAGAGCTCTCCTGCCTTTCCACCACTCTTGCCCTCAGCATAAACAAACATGTGCCTGTACACACCGACACCCCCAGATTTCAACATCACTTGATTCAGGGTACAATCAAAGGACCTTTCTTAATTTAAAAGTTCGTCTTTGGATTTTAAACAAATTATTATCTTATTAGCAACAAAGAGTAGAATTAAGGAAAATAGAAATTCGATTTCTCTGAAAATTTAAATCTCCACTAATGAGGACCTCTGTAATTTCTTCCATTTATCTAAAATTTCCTTCAGCCTCAGCCATTTACTCCAAAAAATGGGAATAATAAACTTTCTTTTCCTTACACATTCTAGAACTTGTAAATTTTAATTGTTTAAGTGGTGAAAACAGATAAGACCAAGGCTACCTTCGAAGTAAGTGACTTGCCTAATGTCTCACAGATTACAGGAGAACTCAGAGTGATGCTTTGTACCTAATGATCTCATGTAATTATATAAAGATTTGCTTAGGGGAACTGGGACAATGAAGCTTCTATTTGGAGTTTAGTAAACCACCTTCTGGCTCTAAGGCTAGTATTTGTTTGCTCACCTTCTCCTTTTTCAGACCTCTGATACGTGCATATTTAATGTGTTACATGCTCTTACCTCTGTAATAAATATATTTAAGATTCAGCTATATATAAACCTGAATAGCATTGGTGTACATTCTGTTCTAAATCTTATGTTTTCCAAGTATGGTTTTATTTTAGGAAAATCTGTAAATTTTAAAATCTTCATATCCAGAACTGATCTGAAAAGGTATTCAGAGAAGATAGTTTGGTTCATTGTATTTTACTCAGGTCTACTTAAAAATACTAGATCTATGTAGTTTGTATTTGAATTCTACAGAGCAAAAATGCTTCCCAATAATTATATTCATTTTCCCAAGCAGTCTTGAATAATGAAAATGGATATAGATTGTAAAACCACATGCTAAAGCTATTGTCTGTCATAATTTACCTATAGCATAATGAATATTTAAAAATAAAATCCATCATAAGTAAGAACTTATTACCTACCTTCTCTTGTACCAGGCACTAGGGTAGGACGGTGATGTATTGCAAACCAGTCTGTGCCTTTTTATTTTAATAGCCCAAGGAGTTTTACATTTCTACTATAAGACAATAGGTGTAGTAAAATACTTCAAGAAGTAAAATACCTCTGGAGGGCTATGAAAAGGGGAGAATGAGATTTATGTATTGCATCAGAATTTCACACTATTATGTACAAATCAGATTGCCTTTCACGTAAATAAACTTCTCTGGGATAAAAGGAAGAAAGCAAAGAATGAGCTTCCATATATTTCTAAAACATAGAGTATAGTTTATGAAAATTGATCCCTAAAGGACATGAGTTTTAGAATGTGCCGACTTTGATCTGCTGTCTTGACATTTAGTTGCACCAGTGGCTTCTGTAGGAACTATTGACAGAGATTATGTGAATATTGCCTCAGGTCTCAGGGCAGTGACTGGCGTTCAAGAGCCCGAGGAGTCACTAGAAGGAAAGAAAACATAAGTCCCTTATGGCAGGAGGTTACTGATGAGTGATACAGTTACATTCATGGAGAAAGACTTCTACCCCGCTGTGCACACAGCCTTTGAATATATTCTTACCACTGGGAGACTGAAAACTGACTGCAGAGCTGACACTGACTTTGAAAAGAAGTGGCATTTGGAACCAGTAAAGCCTCCAGAAAGAAAATCTGATCTTTTTCAATACTTAAGAACAAGTACTGAGAGCCCATACTTTGTGTCCCAGTTTCCATGAGAACAGTTTAGGATTTTTTTTTCTCTGTAAGGAATGACTAGCAAGCTGTTAATTTATTCTTGTAAAAATTCTCAGTCCACAACAGAATTCAAAGAGAAACCCTGCTCACTATATATGTTACAAAATTTTATTCAAATCTGCACTAATATGAAAGACATTTTCTGTATCTGTGTGATACATAGTAATAGTGAAAAGATCCAGCCCTTGTCTTTATTAGTGTTCTGTTTTCTTTATCTGCCTGATATTTTAAGGTTATTCCCTTTATAAAATTGAAAATCTGATATTAATGAAGCATCAGGCCATTGATTTATAAAACCAAACTTTTTCAAGCACTATACCAATGAAGTTCTTGAACAGCCATTCATACTTTTATATCTGTATAGGGGTTTCAAAATATTTCTTAATTCAATTCCCATCATTTAAGAGAAGGATGATATAATTAAATACAGATGTTCTGTACACATTATCTAAAGTACTTAAGAGATATCCTTCATTAATTGCAAATAGGCAGAACAGAACTCTTCTTTTATCAATATGATTCATTTGATGTATTTCCAGTCCACCGTGAGAAAGTTTAGACATATATTTGCACTAAATAGAAGAGCATTGAAATACAGTCAAGTGATAATTTTTAGTTCAGCATTTCTTGTATGTTTATGAGTTAATAATTATTACAAAAAAGTAAAACATTATAATAATTACAATTAAAGGTACGTAATGATTGGGGAAACTAAGATATTTTTTGCATTAAGTTACATCATATAAAATGAAATCTAGAGTAGTGGCATTGATCACATAGTGTAAATACCAGGACAGCCATAATAGAGTCAAGCTTTTCCTACTGGGGCCTGATTATCACCCTCTGTGGTCTACTTGAATTTCACTGAACTCAATCTTAGATTTAAAAGAAGTTATTAAATGAGTGGATTCTCTTTCCACTGCACGTAATACTGAATACTTCCAATTTCTTTTTAACCTACATCAGGACTGAATTGCCGGTATGTATTAGCAAGATTTAAGGGAGTAAAGCTGGAACCAGAATAAGAAAAGTTGTAATGATCTTAAAACGATTAAAGTGGCCCCAGGGGTGTCCCTTAAGCAGTGAGCACAGTTTGGAACCTCTCTTGACCTCCTAGGACCCAGCCAGCCCGTGATAACCTAGGAACAGTCAATCAAAGAAGTCTCATTTGTCTGCAGAAATCTGACCTTTGTCATGCAAAGTGGACCTTTACTTCCTTCCCCTTAGGAGGATCATGGTTGCTTCTAGCATTTAGGAAACATCAGAATAATACAAAATAGGTGGCTCTAATCAGGCTGGTTCCTAATTCATTTTTCTTTTAAATGTAGGAATTGGAAGTCTTTTGCTCCTTTCATAACAATGCACATTGAAGGATTTCATAATTAGTTGTAAAGTTGAGAATGAAATCATTGTTTTCAATTTTTATATTTATCACCCACACTTAAAATAGCACTTCCTTTTAGAATTACCTTCTGTGATTCTTTTTGTTCCACAACAGAAAGATTTGTTGATACTGAAATTTGTACTATTTTATTGAACTTTATGTTTTGGCACCAAATTATACTGTGATAGGTGACCTTTTTTCCCCCCTAGTATAGTATATTTCTAGAACTGATAATAAACTATAAAATAGAGAAAGGAAATGTCTAGGCCTAGGCGCTTTTGAAATAGTGCATATTTTCCCCAAAGATACTGCATATGTGCTGACTTTGAATTGACCTACAGAACCATTTGAATTGGATTCTGTTCCAGTGAGTGTGTACGTATGTTTCATAAAATATTATCGTAAAAAATTCTAGAGGTTTTATGCTCCATTATATTATTGGGGTCTTACCTAGTGAACTTTGCCTTTCTTTGAATGTTATAGTCTTTCTATTTAATACTCCTGAACAAAGTGAACTGGTTGGCCAGATTAACCTCTTAAAGTGTGCAAGCCATATAAAGCTTGGCTCGGGCTAACAAGACTGTTCCAGCCCCACTGAAATATTCATTTTAAATGGTCAGCAACACTAGAGTCAGACTCATATGGAAGGGGTCCAAACATAAGGTTTTGGAAGGCCAGTGTCGTTTTCCACACTGAGTAAACTGGAAAGAAGGCAGAGATGAGACAGATAGCTTTATAAATCTCCCTCAGAGTAGCAGTTAGAAGTTATGTTGTGGTACCTTGGTGACCTATTCAAGTTGGTGTAATCCAGAATTAATACAAGGAGTTTTTTTTTAATCTTCTTTTTTCTTTTTTTTTTTTTTAATATTTTATTTATTTATTAGAAAGAGAGAGCACTGAGCTGGGAGGAGAGGGAGAAGCGAGTTCCCCTCAAGCAAGGAGCCCCAGATCATGACCTGAGCAGAAGGCAGTTGCTTACGCCACTGAGCCACCCAGGCGACCCCCTGCACCTCACCCCGTCATCTTATGTCTTAAAATCTCTTTCTCTCTTCTTCTGCCTCTCTAGTTCTGTGTTGTTCTCATGATACACAAACACATGCTCACGGGCACGCATGGGTATGCATGCGTACACGTTTCTGTACAGATAGCACAAGAAGAGCACTTAACGCTTGGAAAAATATGCTCCGAATCTTATTCCAGACTAACAAAAACTGGAGGATTTTTACCTATCTTAGTACTCTTAGTTCCACTGTTGCAGTCACTCTTGCATAAAATCATTAGGATACTCTTTTTGGCATAAAATTACACCAGTTTTCCCAGAATCAAGAAGCAATGTGGTGTGGTAGCAACAGGCTTTGAATCTCCGTATCAGTTTGAAGTCTGGATCCTCAGTCTTAGGAAATGTACTGAACCTCCTTGGCCTATGACTCTGTCATCTGTAAAATGGGAATAATTACTGCACTTGGTTCATACAGTTGTTTGGGGAATACAAAGAAGTATTGCTTGTGATGAGCTTAGGATCATATCTAGGATTTAGGGAGTGTGTGGTTAATTTTATGTTTCTAGTTGAGAAGGAATTCAGTTTCATTTCTTTTTATCAAGTTAAAACTGTATCTCTTATTGTTGTAGAAAGTCTTTTTAAGGTCTAACATTCTGCCATATTTATTGATTAAACAACTAACTGGGGAGAAAATGACAAGCCTTCTTTTTAAGCTCTGTGCAACTTGCAGCACTAATGTCAACACTGGAATAAAGGGTTTTGTCAGTTTTCTATTTCTCTGGCTTTTCAGAGCCAAATATTGTGTCCAAAAATAGCAGCAGACTTGTTTCTGTCATCTAACATAGGAGGAACCTAATTGATGCTTCGTGCTCACTGGGGCCAAACCGAGTTTTAATTTCTGCCCTTGACTTTATTTTTAAATTATTAGACTTTAATTTTTAGAACAGTATTGGAGTTACAGAAAAACTGAGCATATAGTACAAAGGGCTTCCAGATCATTCTCCACCCACCTGCCCCACCCCAGTCTCTGCGTTTATTTACATCTTGCTAAATGTGGTACATTTGGTATAATTAATGAACCACTAGATACATTCTTATTAGTGTAGTACATAATTTAAGGTTTACTCTTAGTGTTATAAAGTTGTATAGATTTTGACACATGAGTAATGTCATGTCATGTGTCCATCATTACAATATAACGCAGAAGAGTTTCACTGCCCTAAAACTCCTCTCTGCTCCATCAATTGATCCCTCCTCCCAACCAACCCCTGGTAACCACTGGTATTTTTACTGTCTCTATAGTCTTGCCTTTTGTAGTATGTCATGTAGTTGGAATCATATAGTATAATGTATGTAGCCTTCCAGACTGGCCTTGTTCACTTGGCAATAGGCATTTAAGATTCCTCCATGTCTTCTGTGCCTTGAAAGTTCATTCTTTTTATTGCTAAATAATAATTGTCTTGTGTAAAGGAACTATAGTGTGTCCATCCATTTACCTATTGAAAGACATCCTGGCTCCTTCCAAGTTTTAGCAATTATGGATAAGTCTATTGTAAACATTCCCATGTAGGTTTTGTGTGGATGTAAGTTTTGAACTCAGTTAGGTAAATTCATAGGAGTGCGGTAGCTGGATCTTATGGTAAGACTTTGTTCAGTTTCTTTGTAAGAAACTTCCAAACTGTCTTCCAAAGTGGCTGTGCCATTTTGCACACCCTCCAGCAACAGATCAGAGATCTTGTTGCTCCACATACTCACCAGCACTTGGTATTTTCAGTTTCAGTTTTTTGAATTTTGAACATTCTAATAGGTATATAATTGTTTCCCATTTTAGGGTTAATTTGTAATTTTCTAGTATTAGCATGCTTTATCTTTCTCTGCCCCTTTTAATCTGTCTTTTTTTTTTTTTTTGGAAGATTTTTATTTATTTGAGAGAGACAGAGAGAGAGAGAGAGAGAGAGAGAGCATGAGCAGAGGGAGTGGCAGGCAGAGGGAGAAGCAGGCTCCCTGAGCAGGGAGCCTGACTCAGGGCGAGTGGATTGCAGACACTTAACCAACTGAGCCATCCAGGCGCCCCTATCTGTGTCTTTATTTTTAAAACAGTTTTCTTATAGGCAACATATAGTGGGTCTTTTTTTAAATCCACTCTGACAGTCTCTTTTAATTAATATATTGGACCATTCACATTTGAAATGGTTATTGATATTGTTAGATTATTACCACCATGTGTGTAACTGTTTTCTAATCCTTGTACTTACTCTTTATTATTATTTTTTTAATTCACCTTCTTTCTCTAGCCTCTCTGGACTTCATTGACCATTGTAGGATTCCATGTTCTCTATCATCTTAGCATATCAATTGTACCTCTTTAAGAAATTGTATTTGGTGATTTCCGTAGAGTTTGAAGTACGTATTTGTGCATCTGCTTTTTTTTTTTTAATATTTTATTTATTTATTTGACACACACAGAGAGAGATCACAAGTAAGCTGAGAGGAAGGCAGAGAGAGAGAGGAGGAAGCAGGCTCCCTGCCAAGCAGAGAGCCCAATGCAGGCCTCGATCCCAGGACCCTGAGATCATGACCTGAGCCAAAGGCAGAGGCTTTAACCCACTGAGCCACCCAGGCGCCCTTGTGCATCTGCTTTTAAATAACACTGTACTGCTTTGTCAGTAGAGGTAACTTGTAACAAACAGCACATTTCAAATTCCTCCCTCCTATCCTTTATGATATTGCTGTCATTCATCTCATTTTTTCTGTAAGCTAAAATCACCCAATACATTGTTATTATTATTTTGAATAATCTATTGGATCAATTAAAGATAAGAATAATAAAATATTTTGTTTCCTTCATTTATTCCTTCATTCCTTCCTTTACATAGATATGAGTTTCTGACCTACATCTTTTCTTTCTTGATGAAGACTTTCTTTTACTAGGTCTTGCAAGGCAGGTCTACCGGCAACAAATTCCCTTAGGTTGTGTTTGTCTGAGAAAGGTTTTATTTCTCCTTCATGTTGAAAAGATGACTTCACTGAATACAGGATTCTAAGTTGTTGGGGTTTTTTCTTGCTACACTTCGAACATTTCACTACACTCTGCCTGCTTGCAAGGGATCTGACAGGAAATCTGATATAATACTTATCCTTGTTACTCTTTAGGCAAATTGCTTTCTGATATCCTATGGTTTCTTTGAAGATGGTTTTTTTATCTTTGGTTTTCTGTAGTTCGAATATGATATGCCTAGGTGTTTAGCTTTTGATATTTATACTGCTTTATGTTCCCTGAGATTCCTGTACCTTTGAATTTCAGCCATTATTCCAACATTCTGTTCCTTTCTTTTTTGTTATTTTAGGATCCCCAGTACACATATATTCCGTCTTTTATAATTATCCCAGAGTTCCAGGGTATTGTGTTCTTTTTTTTTCTTTGCCTTTCAGCTTGGAAAGTTTCTATTGATGTGTCTTCAAGATCACTGATTCTTTCTTCAGCCATGTCCAGTCAACCGATGAGCCCATCACAGCATTCTTCATTCTGTGCTTTTGATTTCAAGCATTTCCTCTTCATTCTCTCTTAGAGTTTCCATCTCTCTGCTTCCATTTACCCATATGTTCTTACATGTTGTCAATGTTTTCCATTAGAGACCTTAACATATTACTGATAGGTATTTTAAGTTCTCTCTCTGGTAATTCCAGAATCGTCATATCTGAGTCTGGTCTGAAGTTTGCTTTGTCTCTTTAGAGTGTGTTTTCTCTTGCCTTTTAGCATGCTTTGCAATTTTCTGTTGAAAGCTGGATGTGATAGATTAGAAAATAGAAACCGAGTGGTTAGGCTTTTGGTGTGAGATTTTATGTTAATCTGGCTGGAAGTGGGCTGAATTCAGTGTTTACCCTAGCTGTAGCTGACAGAGGCTTAGTGTCCTCTAGTTTCCTGGTTTTATTTGTTTTCTTCTCCTTTCTTAGGATTACCCCAAGAATTCCTTCATAAACAGAGTCTATCTTACAGCTCTTTTAGTTATAATTTATTGTTGTTACATTGGGACCCTATTGATATGGTGGTGAAATGTTGGGGAGCAGCAGGGTTCTATAATCTTGTAATTAAATCTCACTTTTTTAAATTGCCCTGCCCTCCAGGCCAGATAAAGATCTGGTAAAATATTTTCCCTTGCAGGGCAAGTTTTTGTGATGTAAAATGTTCTGGGTATATTTTTAAATTGTTACTTTTCCTTTGGGCATATTTCAGAATGGTTACTTTTCTCCCTCTTCCATTCCTACTCTATGCCCTCACTTATCTAGGAGGGGACTTTTCACTAATCTTCTCTGAGAGAATCCGGTTGGGTTCTTACAAGTAAAGCCCGTAATTGTGTAGGTTCCCCTAAGATTGGATCCCTGGAGGTTTTAACTGTCAAACAAGCTAGTCCATATCATCTCCAGCAATTTATGCCTCCAGCAGCTCATCAGAATTTCATTTTAGAGGTTCCTCTAAAGGAACCAGTTATTGGCTCCAGTGGACTTCTGCTTCCAGTAAGCTGAGCTCAGCTGTGATTTTCTGTATTTTCCTGGCTCTCCAGATTTCAGGGTAGCACTCTGAGACTTCTATTCCCTGAAGGTTGTAAGAAAACCACTTTGATTTTTACTTTGCTCAGCATTTTTCTTGTGGTGAGGATGGAAGTGAAGATTTCCAAGCTCTTTACATGTTGGAGTTGATACCAGAAGTCTGCCCTTGACTTTTAAACCTGTAAAGTATTTACAAAAATTTTTTTAAACCCAACTTTTCAAGTTTTTGAGGTGACAGATTTATATTTAAGCAATATAATTCTTAACAATTAATTATAATAGATTTTTAAATGATTGGCATAAATGATTGTCTTTCTCAGCTTGGTCATGACTAACAAATCCATGTGCTAAAAACTGTGACAGAATAGGCTGAAATAATTTTAAATCACATTTTGAAAGGAATCCAATACTTTGTGCTAAAGTCTTTGCCTAATGATTTATTCTATGATATTTTATTCTGTGCCTCTTCTGTATGTCATCTTTCTCTTCTCCTTAATTGGAACCAATACCCAATTGATTTTGGTACTTTGAAAATAAATTTGATGAAACATTGAGTTGGAATGGTGTATAAACTACTGTGTAAGCAAGATTTGGGAATTATAGGGAATTTTTTTATGTGTTTCTCTTATTTTTCTCATTATATCAAACTCTAGAGATTTGATAAGGTAGGAAAAACCAGTCATGGCCCTCCAAAAATTAGAAAGTTTAGTTCCCTTTTAAAATAGAATTTAATTTTTGGGTGCCTGGGTGGCTCAGTGGGTTAAAGCCTCTGCTTTTGGCTCAGGTCATGATCTCAGGGTCCTGGGATCGAGGCCCGCATCGGGCTCCCTGCTCAGCGGGGAGCCTGCTTCCCCACCCCCTCTGCCTGCCTCTCTGCCTCCTTGTGATCTCTCTCCCTCTGTGAAATAAATAAATAAAATCTTTAAAAAAAATAAAAAATAAAAAAAATAAAATAGAATTTAATTTTCCACATAGGTAATTTACTTTTTGAAAGAAAACTTCCTGATAGATTTAATCATTTTGATTATGAAAAGAGCTATTTTAAACTAAGTCATTGATTCTAAAATGCTTTAAACAAATATGTCTCTAATCTCAGTGGGTCCAGTGGATGATATTTTCATAGTTCAAGCAGCAATGGTTTTTGCTTTTGCATTTTTTTCTTATTGATTATGCATGCTACAGTTGATAAGTTACTGTAGTATTTACCTAAGAATTAAATGGTTTAGAATAATAAGATTTCTTATAATATAGAGAAAATATAAATGTATATGTATTTTTATACAAAAATAAAAAGCATAGATATTAATGTTTCTAAGAATTATGTATTCAAAAGTTGGTTGTGGTTAAGTTAGAATCAAGGAACAAAATGGTTTAAGTTTCACAATTCAATAAATGAGAAGCTGGTCTCACAGATTGTATGTGCAATATGGATGATAACTACTTTAGAGCCAAGAGCAAGTACCAATTGCAAATTGTGTGATAATTAAACAACCTCATAAGAACTTTGAAAATCTAATTCACATTGTTTGTTTGTGGGGGGAAACTACTATGAAAAAGCTGATACAGGCTGCATAGACAAAGCATGGAAAGTAATCTTGTAGTTTGGAGTTAGATCTGACTGAGAATGCTAGCATGGGGCTACCACGTAGAGTTATGTAACCATGGACAAGGTAAAAGGACTTCTCTGAGCCTCAGTTTTTTCAAGTGTCAAGTATGGGAAATATTTGCCTTGAAGAATTATTATAAGTAATAAAGGTATTGTATGAAAATGCCCGATATATGGTAATCTCAGTACATATTTCCTATATGAGTTACTGGGAATGATGGTATGGCATTCATAGTAGGAATTAATCAGATGGTATAATAATGCAAGACTTGGAATAGCAAAAGGAGTCTAGAACTATGGTCTTAACCCTGTCACTAATATATGGCTTTAAACATAGGACTTCATGATTTTGGATCTCAGATTTCTGAGGTAAAGAAAAGATTTGGAGCAAATTATTCCTAAGATTGTGTTGAAGTTTAAGAAGGAAATATCATGTTTCATGAAGAATAAAATAAGGAAATGTTAATAATTTGAAGACCATATAAATAAGAAATAAATGATGGTGCTTTTGTAGAATTATGTCTCAAATTCATTATAATTAACTGTAACAAAGCCTAATGACATATTTTTCACTCCCCATAAAATGCTCAATTAGAAACAGGCAGGACATTTTAGATAAGATTGGAATGAGAAATTGGCAAAAAAATAATAATTAAGATTTTAAAAGCATTTAGCCATCTGTTGTATAATCATGAGAATGATTGAAAAAAGACTCCTAATTTGTAATACAATTTTATAAATTGAAACACTGGGAGGAAAGATTCCATGAAAATATATGCCCTTATATATCTCTAGACATACCTAATGAAATAAATTAAAAGAGGACAGGAAATAAGTGATGAAATGTTTGCAATTATATTTTCTTTAAGTATTCAGCCACTTGCAGGATTACTTTGAAATGTAAGGGTCTTTTATGGCAAAGAAATCTGGAGGAAACCATTATCTGTTTGCTCAAAAACCTTAGTATTAAGGCAGCTTTTAATAAGAGTTTATCCTGGCATGCTAGGCTTTTCATCAAGTGGCCTTAATTTACCTACTTAGAGTTACCTTTATTTTTGTTTCCCAATCTCCTCTTTGTATAAAACTATTTGCTTTGGAACTTCTTATTTTTATCCCAAGATTTAAACATTCTTTACCACCTATCCATATAAAAGATAAATTCAAAAGTCATTTTTTTAAAACCTGCATTCTGCTCTTTTCCTTATCTGTATTCTCATATCACTATTATTTTTGCTATAAAAGCTGGCAATTGTATTTTAGTTATTAGAAATCATATTTCATACCGATGTTTTTATCTTGTTCTTCCCAATTAGATGGTAAAAATGTTCTTAAAGAGGGTGTTTAGGACATCTTCATTCCTTATCTGACAAACCACACTTTAGGCTGTGCCTCTTATCTTAGTGGGTGGTAAAGAAATCAATATACATAAAAAAGTATTTTTGCCATTAATGAGCTCCCAGTTTTCAGAGTGAGGTACATGTACAGGTTCCTGAAAGAATGATTGAAAATTAACTTACTTTTAGTATTTGGACCACCTTATTTCTTGAGCAACAACTATTTTACATTTCCAGATTTTGAACATTCTTGAGTAAAAGCAAGCTCTAAACCACCTGAAGAATATAGACAGAAGACATTGAAACACTAATTTTTAGTTATAAGCAGTCAGCATATTTAATTGAAATTATCTATTTGATTTTATTATATATATTTTAAAGTAGATAACATGGAACAAGTTCCCAGAGAGCATTTACTAGCCTGCTACAGGTGTATTTATGTGGTTCTTTGAAAATAATGGTGGGAGAATTCTGTATCTGCGTTGTCTAATTCCCTAGCCATGAGTCAGGTGTAGCCACTTGAAATTAAACACACATGTGGCTAGTATGCCTAAGGAGATAAGTTATTTTGCAAAATTTTAATAAATTTAAATTTAACTATCCACATGTAGCTAGCAATTTACTATCCTATGGAACAGCACTAGTAAAGACCAAGGCAGAAATGTAGCTTGAATGTCTTGGCAAAATCTCTCTGGTGTTCAAGGCAGACATCACCAGTCAGTCACAGCGAACTCTTCCTTCTGAGTTTGGACATAGCCTTAGAAGAATTTTTAAATCACATCTCCCAAAGAAGGTATACTGTCTGAACAGAATGAGACTTTTTTGGGACTCTTAATTTTTAAGTAGCAAAAAACTGATACAAATTAGCTTAGTTAAAAAAAAAAGGAGGGGATTTGGGGGGGCTTCTTTTATTTTCTTTTTTTTTAATTTTTTATTATTATTTGCCCCAGGGGTACAGGTCTGTGAATCATCAGGCTTACACCTTTCACATAGCACAAACCCTCCCCAATGTCCATAACCCATCCACCCTATCCCTACCCTCCCACCGCCAGTAACCCTCAGTTTGTTTCATGAGATTAAGAGTCTCTTATGGTTTGTCTCCTTCCCGATCGCATCTTGTTTCATTTTTTCCCTCCCTACCCCCCCCACGACTCCCCACCCTACCCCTCAAGTTCCTCATAATCAGAGAGATCCTATGATAATTATCTTTCTCTGATTGACTTATTTCACTTAGCATAATACCCTCTAGTTGCATCCACATCGTTGCAAACGGCAAGATTTCATTTCTTTTGATGGCTGCATAGTATTCCTGTGTGTGTGTGTGTGTGTGTGTGTGTGTGTGTGTGTGTGTGGCTGCATAGTATTCCTGTGTGTGTGTGTGTGTGTGTGTGTGTGTGTGTGTGTGTGTGTGTGTGTGTGTGTGTGTGTGTGTGTATACCGCATCTTCTTTATCCATTCCTCTCTTGATGGACATCTAGGTTCTTTCCACAGTTTGGCTATTGTGGACATTGCTGCTATAAACATTCGGGCGATTGCTGGGTTGTAGGGTAGCTCCATTTTCAACTTTTTGAGGAACCTCCATACTGTTTTCCAGAGTGGCTGCACCAACTTGCATTCCCACCAACGGTGTAGGAGGGTTCTGGGGAGACTTCTTTTAACTGAATTTTTTTGGTCACCATGTGCTTAGATATTGGTTCAGTGTGATCACATGTTGTTATTAGAAGGATGAGTTCCTATCCTAGTGCTGCTGGACTTTACATACAGTAATGCTCTCTCTGAATGGTGACAGGGATAACCCAGGACAGCCCTAGGCTTACCTTTTAATTGCTTAACCAAAATAGGAAAAACAGGCACTTTCCACCAAGTAGCTCTGATAAATTCCCAGGATTAACTCACTTGGATAGCTCAGGTCATGTTCCAACCCTGAATGCATTGCTGTCACAGAAAGATTACATCATTGGGGAGACTGCCTCAATGGCTCACCCTAGAAGTTTAAATGGAGTTTATAGTTGCTCTGTAAATGGCCTGAGCTCAGAGTGAAATTCTGACCAGCATTCATCCTTCTAAAGGGCAGCTCTGACTCTTTTTTTTTTTAAGATTTTATTTATTTATTTATTTGACAGAGAGAGAGAGAGAGATCACAAGTAGGCAGAGATGCAGGCAGAGAGAGAGGAGGAAGCAGGCTCCCCGCTGAGCAGGAAGCCCGATGCGGGTCTCGATCCCAGGACCCTGAGATCATGACCTGAGCCGAAGACAGAGGCTTTAACCCACTGAGCCACCCAGGTGCCCAAGGCAGCTCTGATTCTATTAGCAGTCTCTCTCCCTCTCTTTTTTTTAGTATCATGTCATCTGCAGATAGTGCAGATTGCACTCCTTCCTTATCAGTGGCGATGCCTTGTATTTCTTTTTCTTGTCTGACTGCTATGGCTATGACTTCCAGTACTATGTTGAATAGAAAAGTTAAAGTGGACATCCTTGTCTTGTTCCTGACCTTAGAGGCTTCAGTTTCTCACTATTGAGTATGATGTTAGCTGTGGGTTTTTCATATATGGCCTTTATTGTGTTGGAATATGTTCCCTCTGTGCATACTTTGTTGAGAATTTTCATCATGAATAGATATTGTACTTTGTCAAATGCTTTTTCTCAATAGTCGAGATGATCATATGGTTCTTGTCCTTTCTCTTATTAATGTGATGTGTCACATTGATTGATTTGCAAATATTGAACCACCCTTGCATCCCTATAATAAATCCCTCTTGATCACAGTGATTTTTAATTATTGTTAGATTCAGTTTGCTAATATTTTGTTAAGGATTTTTACATCTGTGTTCATCAGAGATAATGGCCTACAATTTCCTTTTTTTGTGGTGTCTTTGTCTGGTTTTGGTTTCAGGATCATTCTGGCCTCATAAATTAAATTTGGAAGCTTTCTTTGCTCTTTTATTTATTTGGTAGTGTTTGAGAAAAGTAGGTATTAAGTCTTAAATGTTTAGTGGAATTCACTGATGAAGCTATCTGGTCCTGGACTGTGGTTTGTTGGGAGTTTTTTGATTACTGGTTAACTTTAGTTGCTAGTAATTAGTGTGTTAAAATTTTCTACTTCTTCCTGATTCAGTTTTGGAAGGTTGTATGTTTCTAGGAATTTATTCATTTCTTCTAGGTTGTCCAATTTGTTGGCATGTAATTTTTCATACATTTTATTATAACCCTCTGTATTTCTGTGGTGTCACTTGTTATTTCTCCACCTTCATTTCTGATTTTATTTGAGTCTTCTCTCTTTTTTTTTTTTTCCTTTTGAAAGGTTTATCAATTTTGTTGATCTTTTCCATGAACCAGTTCTTGGTTTCATTGATCTGATCCTGTTAAATCTCTTGTTCAAAATATTACATGATTTTTACACATGCCCTGGGACTTTCTTCAGTGGTCTTTTCAGGTCTGAATTTCCTGCTTATTTCAAAAGTCACCTTAAGCACCACAATTTATAGGAAGCTTTTCCAAATCCTCTTTCTTCTGAAGCAGTGATGCTGAAATCTTTTACAATTCAGCTCCCTTAATTTTCCTTTGTTACCTATGTTATTTCCATGTAAACACTGCTTCTGTATAATAATGAAATTTACTCAGTGGCAGGATTTGTGTTATATATTTTTTGGTCTCAACAATAGAGATCACAGTATTTTTCTGTGATATAGGAGAGTCTTTCAAAATTTTTTTAGCTATGACCTACTGTACAGTGTAGAATACACATCTGAAAAACAAATGAAAATTCACAATAATTTTATTATGTATAATAGTTTCTTTACTATTCTATTTATTTGATTTTAAAATGCTGATTACAAGACAATAGACTCATAATATCCCGCATTTTGCAAAATACTGTGGAGGTTGATCCTGCAAGGTTTATGAAATAAATATTTGCCATAGGAATGCACTGAGAACTTTGTGATATAAATCATTTTTGGAATACAGAATGTAATATCAAGAGGAGAATAATGATTAATTACATGGTGATGATGTTTACCTCTTTCAGACACTGTGTTACTCCATAGTAAAACACTGATAAACAAGAGAACAGCAAATTACCTTGCTGTGATAGTTGGTAAGGGATAATGGGTAACTTATGGATTTTGAGATTACTACTGGCAGAAATAATTTATACGTATTTTAAAAATATGTTTATTAAATAATAATTTTGAGGGGAATGTTAATAGCTGGTTATATTTATATGATAGTAATAGATAACACTGTGCAAGATACCATTGTAAGCATCTTATCTATATATCTTAGTGATTCCATACAGTAAGTCTGGAAATACATCTCATTGTTTTTCACTAGTTTTCTAGACAAGGAACAGTCATAGAGGTCAGTCATTTTCCTCAGTTTTCTTTTTATTTACATGGGTGAGTGTAATGCCATGTTTGAAGTGCAGTGCTGGGTTTGAAGACAGTTTTATTTTAGAACCTGACCTTTCAATCCCTATGTTTTATACATAAATAAATGGTATCTGGCTGGTATCATTGAAAAAGGCAATTATGCTAAAGTTATAGTACCACATTGATTCATCCTAATAAAAGTAGTGAATTATAACAATTTAGATTGTACCGATTATCATTTAACTTAAGTCTAATGGTGAATAGTGTTCAAAATATTTTAGAGGGGCACCTGGGTGGCTCATTCAGTTAAACGTCTGCCTTCACAGCTCAGGTCATGATCTCAGGGCCCTGGGATCAAGGCCCACATTGGGCTTTCTTCTCCATGGGGAGTTTGCTTCTTCCTCTCCCTCTCCCTCTCTGCTCTCTCTTTCTCTTGCAAATAAATAAATAAAATTTAAAAAATATTTTAAAAATAGCATATGAGCTTGGATTAGTCTTTGTAAGTCCAATTAGTACAGACATTTTCTTTTAAAAGCAAATTATTTAAAACCATAAATTGATGTATTCTTTCTGCATCTAAATATTTCAACATTTAAAAAAAAAACTCTTCGAGAAATAAAATATAATTTTAAGTTGGAATTTCCAAATATATTTACCACAATCAAATATAAGAACTAATCTATTGATGAATAACGGAATTCTGAGGAACTGTAAATATAAATTTAGTGCCAGAATATGACTTTTCCATCACTGTACTGTTTTTGAAATCTACTAGATTTTCTTAGGGAGTTAGATAAGGTTTCAGATACATAAGAATTAATAGACATACCTTATATATGTTTAAATATGCCATCTAGAAGCTATTTTATTTTTTAGATTTATTATTTATTTGTAATATAGTTATAAGAAAAAATTATGAGGAGTATTTCTTCAGCTTTTAGAAAATGTTCCTTAAAGACACATGCATTGGGGCGCCTGGGTGGCTCAGGGGGTTAAAGGCTCTGCCTTTGGCTCAGATCATGATCTCAGGGTCCTGGGATTGAGCTCCACATTGGGCTCTCTACTTGGCAGAGAGCCTGCTTCCTCCTCTCTCTCTCTGCCTGCCTTTCTGCCTACTTGTAATCTCTCTGTCAAATAAGTAAATAAAATCTTAAAAAAAAATTTAAAGACACATGCATTATTTTTCCATTACCATTACATATACATACAAGTAAAATAATTTCCCTTTGGACATATTACTAGAATAATACTGCTCTCTCTTAAAGAATTAATATGCTTACTTGTTGCAATGATAACAGCTCTTTATATTATTCCTTTGCTCTCATTGTCAGAGCTAAGCTATTCAGTTTGTTCAACTGAAGTAGCTATCTTTAACCTACACACAAATTTTCCTTACTTGTTTATTTGGCTTACTATATTATATATTTACTGTTTATTTGTTAGAAAGGCATCCATCTTAATTATACAAAATGTATAAATCAATAAAATAGAAAAAAACCCACAATTTCTGTGTTGGCATCATACGTATATTCACTTTTTGATGGCTTTTAATATCAAATTTGAATCTCCCATGTCATTTTAATGGGTAAATAATAATTTAGCATATAGCTATACCATAATTTATTTACAGCCCTCTAATATTGGATGTTTAAAGTATTTCCAGTGTCTGTTATTAAAATAACTTCGCAGTGAACATTATAAAATTTCTATCTTAGGGCAAATGACTTATTATTTCTACAGGATAGATTTCTAGCAGTGTATTTTCTGGTTCAGACTGTACTGTATAAAATTTGCTTCACTCTTCATCCCTAACTACAGTGATTTAAAATGTCTACTACTGGGGCACCTGGGTGGCTCAGTTGTTAAGCATCTGCCTTCAGCTTAGGTCATGATCCCAAGGTCCTGGGATCGAGGCCCACATCAGCCTCCCTGCTTGGTGGGAAGCCTGCTTCTCCCTCTTCCACTCCCCCTGCTTCTGTTCCCTCTCTTGCTGTGTGTCTCTCTGTCAAATAAATAAAATCTTTAAATTAAATTAAATAATAAAATTTATTTTATATGTCTACTACTGGGCCACCTGGGTGGCTCAGTCGGTTAAGTGTCTGCCTTCAGTTCAGGTCATGATCCCGGAGTCGTGGGATAGAGTCCTGCATTGGGCTTCTTGCTCAGCAGGGAGTCTGCTTCTCCTTCTCCCTCCATCCCTCCCCACTGTGTCCTCTCTGTTTCTCTCTCACTTGCTCAAATAAATAAATAAAATCTCTTAAAAAAGAAAGAAAGTAAGGAAGAAAGAAAATGTCTATTATCTGTGGACACTAATCTATGGTGGGTAACTTTATTTTTAAAAAATTTGCCTGTTTTATTTATTGTTCCTTGAGAAAATCTTCAAATTCCGTTAAAGGTGGCATAACATGAATAACTAAATTACAAGATTGCCACTGCAGTTTTCTCAGGAACAGGAAAAAAAGCCCTGAAATAATGATCATATATGACATTTCTTGAGTGTGCAAATGATAATAGTGAAATATTCCTAAAGATAAATGCCCAAATTCAAGGATTTTGTAATTTATTAGAGGATAAAATTTATAGCTTAAAAAATTCTAGAAATGCTTTCCTTGTTCCTGTTATCGCTTGGTACTATGCTATTTTTAAAAAAAATTTTTTTTAATATTTTATTTATTTGGGAGAGAGAGATAGATCACAAGTAGGCGAAGAGGCAGGCAGAGAGAGGAGGAAGCAGGCTCCCCGCTGAGCAGGGAGCCCGATGCAGTTCTCCATCCCAGTACCCTGAGATCATGACCTGAGCCGAAGGCAGAGGCTTAACCCACTGAGCCACCCAGGTGCCCCGGTACTATGCTATTTTTGACTCTGATGCTCTATTAAACAAATTTTCTGCCTTCATAACAGTTTTATTTGTGAAGATACATACAATAAATACAAATAGAAGGCATGTCAGTTTCTGCATTCATTTGATTGTTTTTTAAACATAATTACCCATTTTATTCCCCAAAAGATTTGAAATGGATGTATACTATTATGTGATTAAGGGGATAATGTTTTGAAGTTCTTCAAGTGTTTTAGACTTTAATAAGCAAGGAGTGAAGGCTAGAGTATGGAGGGAAGTCTTAGTGGAGAGAATGGGTTCATAGCATATCCGAGACAATGATTAGGTAGAGAGTTGGGGAGGAGCACAAAAGGTGTGATCAGGAGTGAGCATCTGAAGATGGATGACTTATTTTTGCCACCATTGGAGGAAACTTTGCCAGATGAGGTAGGACCAGATGATGCAAGCCCCTGTGAGACTCAGATGTTGAAAACAAAGTTGATGAGTTGTGTTTTGATTATACTGATGAAGATAGGAATACAATATACAGAGGAAAGATGACAATAAACTGACTGAAATTTCAGAATTGGAGTTTTCTTGGAGTCACACAGCAAACTTAGTACCTTTTGGGAATTTTAAGCCATTTAGAAGAGAAATTGTGTGTGTGTGTGTGTGTGTGTGTGTGTGTGTGTGTGAGAGAGAGAGAGAGAGACAGACAGACAGAAGGGCAGAGACAGAAAGCAGGGGTAGGGGAGAGAGGACGTGCATATGACCATTTAGAGAATGAGAGAAGTAAGAAAGCTCAGGGAGGACCCAGGGAAGGAAGGAAGGTGTAAAGAGGTGGAAAATTCAAGGATGAAGAGCTCTGTGCTACAAAAGGCAAGAAGAGAAATGAAAGTTTGGATCTTTCAAGGATAGGTATTGAAGACATCCTAATACCTTTCACTTGTTTGTAAGTAAACGATAAAATCCAGATGTGATAATTGAGTAAATCCTAGGGATGAATGACGTAAGAACACAGGAAAATATTCTATCAGGAAAGGAAATGGAGATGCTGGCACGTGAGAAGAGGCCATGACTATAAGAAATAAAAATTCACTTTAGTAGTTCTAGTTTTTCCCTCCCCCTTTTGTTATCAAAATTTAAGTCTATTCCATCACTACCTGTAAGACTGAGTTCAGAAGAGCAATTAGTGAGCATCAGTTCTACCTTAGTTATTCTGCTAGCTTATGAGGATACAGAAATGTGTATCCTCTGATTTAGCTCTTTTTTGCTCTTCTTTATCACTATTCTCATAGGACACCAGTGACTTACAAAGCCCTAAATCAGTGGATTCTTCTTAGTTTTGTTTTGTTTTTTTCTCTTTTATGGCTTTTGACCCCAATGACCAACTCTTACTCTTTCTCCTTTAAAATTAAATTTTATATGCTGCTCTTCCATTCATTTGCTTCTCCTCTCTGTTTCCATTGCTACGTCCTTTATGCCTGCAGCCCACGAGATGGAATTTCCCATCAGTTGTCTCCTCTCTGTGTTGTGTTCCATAGTTTTAATTTTCCTGTGTTTTAAATATCATCATCCTATTAAAGGCTTTAATTCTAATTCTTATTCATTCTAACTAGTTCTTATTTATTCTCATCGGTAGGTACCTCTGATGGTGAGGTTTAACTCAGCTTCCTCATTCATATAATGATCAGACTGACATAGGTCCATCTTCATTTTTTCCTTTAAGTTTTTCCATTTGTGTTTGAAATCTACATCTCAAATTCTCAACCTTTCCGCAGACTCCAGGCTGATATTCCCAAGGTGTCCTGCCATTATTGTCACTTCCCCGGACTTAAAAGTTGACCCTCCCATCTTCTACCTCAAGACATGTCCTGATTTCCTCAATTCTGCTAAAACCTCTGCCCATGGCTGCATCGTCTTTTCGCCCCTCTTGTCCAGTCCAACACTAAGTGGAGCTCTTTCATTTTTTTAAAGTAGGAATCATCTTTTTAGATATATAATTTTTCCTTCCCTTATACCTAGTATACAACTTTCCAAAGAACAAGTGCTCAGGTAATAATTGTTGGAGGGAGTGTCTCATCCTTCTCTTTTTGTCTGACTGCTATTAGTTCTCCTTCAGAAACATCAAATCATAATTAAAACCAATTAAATGAGAATCAGCAACATTCTCTTTTTTCCCCCTACTCTTAGCTGAAGTACAACATTCAAACCACCTGAAATAGAATAAACTGGTAAGGAAAACAGTGCTGTTCTTTGAGCCCTGATAGAACATAAATTCAGTGAAAATCTGTTCAAACCACAACTCTAATTAAAGGTTTTAGCTGCCAAATAATATGTTCTGGTTAAAGCCAAGTTAGTATTATGGAGTGTTTCAGGAATAACAGCACAGGCTTTATACTTTGCTGTTGATTTTCTCATGGGAAACTCATGTAAAGGAGAGTGATACCTCCCTGTTGACTTTAACTTTTAGAAATGCAAAGCATGCTGAAATTGTACATAATTCTCTTCTAAAGAAAAGGAAATAGCATTTCAATGGTTTTCCTCAGTGTCTTATTGAGTTATGGTAGGGCACAATTATGTCTCTTAAATTGATTTACCAGATGGAAAGTTACATTTTCTGTTCAGCTGATTAAGTTGTAGGAGAATGGAATTGTACCTCATACGATGAAGATCATATAGAAAAGCATAAATATTTTAATTAACTACATTTTGAAACTGGCCGATTAGAGGTTTAAACTGTTTTTCCCCCTTTCCTTTAACTTACATTGTGCTAAAAAAGGGAAATTGTTCTTAAGAATGGGCCTTATCATACAGTTGTTATTTGGCTTAATAATATCTCAAATGGAATCTGTAAAGAAAAAAAAGTAAAATGTTCCCACTCGATTGAGTTTTGGAAATTACTTGCTTATCACAGCTATTTAATATGTACAAAGTACTCTTAACATTTTAGGGTTAAAAGAAATGATCCTTAACTTACACCCTTATGGATCTTTAACAGAAAAAATTTAAAGAAAAACTCTATTTTTGCCTTTTTTTTCTCCTTTGAATCTTTTCACAAGTAAGAAAATATATCAGTAAGGCCTTTACCTTTTATAGAAAATTAAATCTGTTAAAATCATAAATACTACTTTTAACTAAATTATTGTCCTTGTAGTTTGCTAAGTGATGGGCATCTGTCATTAAAAGCTTTCTTTAATATCTGACTTGCTTACCTAAAAATAATGCCATAAAAATATAGCACAGTAAAACCTGATCTAGTCAGGACCAGCATTTGAGAATATTCAGATTTCCTAAACACTGCCAACGTTGGAGTTCATTAGACTGCCGGATTGGCTTCCTATGGCTCCTGTAATAAGTTACTGTAAACTTAGTTGCTTAAAACACACATATTTATTATCTTACTGTACTGGAGGTCAGAAGTCCAAAATGGATCTGTCTGGCGCTCCTTCCTGGAGGCTCTCGGGGGTACTTCCATCTCTTTGCTGTCTGCAGCTCCTGGGGGCTGCCTGCAGTCTCTGGCTTGTGGCCCGCTTCCAGCTTCAAAGCCAGCAGTGACTAGGGAAGTCTTGAACTGCATTGCTCCAGTGCTCACACCTCTGCCTCTCTTTTTGTTTTTTTGTTTTGTTTTTTCTTTTTGACATTTCAAAAGACACTTGTGATTATCCTGGGCCCACGTGGACAATCCAGAATCATCTCCTTTTTACATGAGCTGGTGAATATCCTTCAGTCCTGCAAACTGAACTCTTTTTTCACCAGGTTAAGTAACAGTCACACGTTTTGGAGAATAGGATACAGGTACCTTGGCCAAGGAGGCATGATTGTGCCTACCACAGCTAACTTAGAGTTTTTCTTGGATGCATGTTGGCTACAGAATCCTTTGAGTGACTCTTTCTTCACCATTTTATTTGAAGTTTGAGGTCTATGTATCCAGAGTCATCCAGAGAAATTTGTCTAAAGGAAAGGGTATAACTGAAGGGTTGTCTAGAGAAGGCTTCTGGGGTGATCTTAATAATCCAGAGGCAAAATACTTCCTTTAAATTGGTCTGAAATGGATAGGACTGTTCTCTTAAAAATAGGTATTACAAAGACATTCTATAATAGAGACAATAAAGCTGTGCATTCCACTGAAACAGAAGTGAATTACCAAGAACATCCCCAAACTCTAAAGTTTACAAAATCAAAATTTGCAAAGGGAAGTAATTAATACCAAGACTGTCCAAATGACTTGGAAGGTTTTGAAACAAGAAAAGAACAGGAAGCCAGGTAGCATTTGAGCTGCATGAAGGACAAATTGCTGTTGATCAGAAGTCCATGCTGACCCTTTCTTACTGGCGCAACTGGCTGTGTCTCGGGGTTTGGAAGGGCCAAATATACCAGTGATTGCACCTCAAGGCTCGAAATTATATTGAAGCAGGTAACAGTTCGAAATAGTAATAATTAAACACTAAAAAGATGTATGTGAGAATGACGAGATTGACCAGAAAGACACTTAAACTAAACTGAATGATGGGATTGCCTGAGGAGACTAACAGAACCACCTTCCTTGTAGTGACCTAATCCAAGAAAGCCCAAGATGCCCTGGGCAGCTGCTTCTCCTTTATCTCCTCAGGGAGTCTTCTGCCATCACTGCTCTTCAACCTCCATTCTCTCATCATGCCTTCTGTGGCAGTTCAATGCCCATTTCAGTTATTGACCATTCTCTGACTCCAGCATACGCTTGTCCAGTCAACCCTCTGTCTTTTTGAATCTTAAATCTAGTCTTCCTACCCCCCTACTTAAGAATCACGTAATACCTATTCTATCATCTTCAAAGCTGAAGTTCTTACGTGGCATTCACAAACTTTCTCCCCACTCCTCCTCCCTCCTGCCCTCACCTTCTCTTTACCTGTCCCCACTCTACCTTCTCCTACCGTTTGCCCCAGCAGGACCAAACAAGTTACAATCCTTTGAAAAAGTCTTTCTGCTTCACACTCACACAAGCCATTCACACCTTTCCAAATGGTCCTTGCTTTTCCTAAAGTGTGTGCTTGAATAGTTCATACTTTTCTGTACACGCTCAGCTGATATGTAGTTCCCTTCTGCGAAGCTTCTCTTGCTGCCTTTCTGTCACCCACCAGGCTGCCCTAAATGCTAACTGCATTCCTTATTCCAAATATATATATGCCCAAATGCACCTGAACATATCTTTGTGCATATATGTCTATATTAAAATTAAAATTTGCTACTTAGCTGAGAAATCTCTCAGGATGATATATATGGCTTGTTTACTGTTATATCCCAAGCATCTTCAGAGAGTTCATAATAGGCCCTGAGTAAATGTATACTATATGAATAAATAAATGTATAGAGAAAATAGAAGCTAGTATACCTCTCTCTAGGCATTCAAAAATATAGGAAGATTCTTTATCAAAGAAGTTTTTTTTAAGATTTTATTTATTTATTTGACAGAGTCGGCGAGAGAGGGAACACAGCGGGGTGGGGGGTGGGGGAGAGGGAGAAGCAGGCTTCCCGCTGAGCAGGGAGCCTAACATGGGACTTGATCCGAGGACCCTGGGATCATGACCTAATGACTGAGCCACCCAGGCGACCTCATCAAAGGATTTTTAAGAATGTAATTCAGGGTAGTATTTGGTAGAAAAGAGACTGAGTGACTGCTTTTGGATGGCTATAAACTGGGTATGTCAGAAGAAAACAAAACAAATGACATACAACCTAGACAATGATTTTATAGTTTTATGGAAATAAGCTGAAAATTTTCAGATAAACATCAGAGACAAAAAGTTTAAAGCAATATATTCAGAGAAAACAAGGTTTAAGATTAGACTGTCATCTACTGTATTTACCGTATATCATTCTCTTGAATACTTCCAAACTCTTTAAAGCCAAGGGAATGGGTATTATTGCCCACATTTGCAGGCAAGAAAATTGAAGCATAGAGACATTGTGTAATACTTGACCCCGATCACACCATTAGTGGCTGAGTCAGGACTGTGAAACAACGCCAGATTCTTAATGAAGGTGAACAGGTAAGGTTCATGCTGAGAGCACAAATAAGTACAAAAATGTTATATTTATGGTGATATCCAAGGAGTTATTAGGTGATAGGTATTAGTTTCTGGACCATATAGTCCTGATGGTGAGGTTGTTTTCTGGGAGAAATTGCATTCCTATCAAATCCTGGGCTGCCCCATTGCAGCTCTTACCCCTGGGAAGGTTCTCACCCTGTCAGGAAATCAGTTCACATCTATGTTTATACATGAAGCTCTTACGAAGTGTCTGGGTAGAAAGTGTGTTAAAAAGTTTTACATCACAAAAAAAACTACTCTTCGTGACACTTCTATTTGAAAGAATACATCTAATAAAGGAAGTAAATAAAACTGTAAAGTACATGGTATAATTGTTTTCATGCATAGACAAGAATTCATTACTGAAAGTATTAACAGAATTGAGTGATTTATTCTGAATTTTTATTTATAAGAGTAGAATGTTAGAACTAAAGAAGCCTTAAATAAAAAAGATGTAAATATACCTATAAATTCAGATCCCCCAAAAGTAGAACATTATTTAAGTTGTGAAATACTAGTTTAGAATTAAGACTTTATTATAAACTTTATTAGAAACTGGATTGGAGAAGATTGAATATGTTCCTAATCTAGATTGTTTTATCAAAGTAATAATTCAACATTTTGCTGTATTTTCAAAATACAGATTTTCAAAATTTGTCTTTACTTAGGTAAATATTTTATACTTGAAAAATTAAAGCATGTAAAAGAAAGTATTCTAGATACATTTGTCTAGATACATATGAAGGTATTCTGGGCTGTAGGGGATTATGGTTTCCTTTAATCCAAAACATGTTATTTTTGGTGCTTGCCAGAAAAATGAAATTCCTTCTGCATTCCACATCTGATCTCTAAGACCTCTTGCCATAACACTGAGCGTCAAGAAATTCTTAGAAATTAGAAAAGTTGAAGTTCAGCTAGTTCTCTTCTCAACAACATTTGCAACCCAGGCTTTAATTAAGTTACCTTTCATGCTTGGATATGCGCAAGCTGCACTTATTCATTCAGCAACTGCTTATTGAGACTCACCATGATTCTATGTAGTTGCTAAGTACTGAGAATAGACACAAAATTATTACATTGACTCTTCTGAGCACTATGTGTGGTAGAGTAATTTCAGTGAAACGGGGAGAGTTGGAGCCATATTGCAGTGGTTTGAGGTTAGGAAGTGGTGGTGGTGCAAGTGTAAGGCTACTTAAAAAAAAAACACCAACATTTACTGTGAATTAAAGTATAAATACAGACAGTAGCTAATATTTATATCTCAGGAGGGCTTATTTTTATTTGAATGGGAAAGATGCAAGCTTGGCTGTGAGCTAAGAAGAGAGAGACACAAAGAGAGGGAATTTAGAGATACAGATTGAGCCGCTTCTCTTAATATTGCGTAATTTTGCTTGACACTTCCTTGAAGCCTTATCTTCCACTTAGTCTCTCTTCCCGACCTTGTTAGCATATTTAATCTTTATTCCTTCAGTTTGCCATCACCTTCCGAGACACAAGGTTGCCTTCCACCTCTGCCTGTCAGAATCTCATTTAGTCCTCAGGATTTCCCCTCCCTGCCTTTCAGTCACACGCTGCTTATACTTATCATATGGCGTTGATCGCTGTTAGTCTTTCACTCATTTTTGCAAGACCATTAATACCTGGGAGACAAAGGCTCTCTATTTTATATCATTGAGGCAGTTGCCTCAGCACTTAACACCTGCTTTTTCTTTTTCTTTTTTTAAAGATTTTATTTATTTATTTATTTGACAGAGAGAGATCACAAGTAGGCAGAGAGGCAGGCAGAGAGAGAGGAGGCAGAGAGAGAGGGAGGAGCCTGATGCGGGGCTCAATCCCAGGACCCTGAGATCATGACCTGACCCAAAGGCAGAGGCTTTAACCCACTGAGCCACCTGGGCGCCCAACACCCGCTTTTTCCCATTCACTGATTCATTCATTCAATAAATAACTAATGGGTTTATTCTATGTCCTAGATATAGCAGAAGTGCTGAATAAGAAATGAAATATAACTAGACCCATTCCCAGCCCTCATGGAACTTGCTGCCTAGGTTCTCAATATTGTTATTCGGTAGCTCTTAATTAAATGGCATTAAACAGTGGAACCAACTAAATAAAAAGATTTCATTTTCAACTAGAAAAAGTGATGAAATATTTTATAACTTAGTATAATTTGTTTCTTTCCAGAATTGTATTGTTTGATTAAAGGATCTGTTAAAAAGGGGAATTTGTACTTTAAATGTCCCAGAGATTCCAAGAAATTTGTTATTTCCTCTTCTGTTTCCTTAGTATTTAAAAAATATCTAGCATTGAGTAGCAATCTGTATATCCATTTATTCATTCAGTAAATTTCTGCTAAGTGCTGACTAACCCAGCTGAGCAGTAGGCATTCGGGAGAAACACTGGTGTGAAAAAGGGTACAAGATTACCCAGCAGCTTAGAGTACTGCTCTTAGAGGAAACTGAGTGTCCTGTCATGGGCACTTGAGATTTAGAAGTGCCTGCTCTGGGTCACAGATGAAGCATCCTGAATACTGAGGGAAAATGCCCACGCAGAGCTAAGAACCCTCCCATTCTGGACCACATTCCTGTTAGACTTCCATGCTGTTCTGAGCTGCTTCCTAGGACTTGGTAATACTCTTTGCCTTGTATTCCCTTTGGCATTTTTCTAATCATAACAAGGTGGTGGTGGTTGTTTTTAGTTGTGGGGAAGCTGAGAATTAAATTTCCATGTCAAATGATGGAAGGAAATACTCACAGATGCACATATAGACTCACAATGATGTGTGCCACTGTGCCGTCTCTCAAAGCAGCACTGTAGATTTGCCTAAATGTCCAGTTATCAAATGTTTAAATAAAATATTGCATACTCACATGTAAATGTGATTTAAATAATATATGGTGTATCCATATAATGTATTTTTAAAAGAATGTGTAACTGCTTGGGAAAAGATTCGTAATAGACTTTTAAGCAAAAGCGGAATAAATGGAATCCTTTTATTTTTTAAATTTTTTTAAAGATGTTTATTTGAGAGGGAAAGAGAGATGATTAGGGGGGAGGGGAGGAGCAGGGGGAGAGGGAGAAGCAGACTCCCTGCTGAGCAGGGCGGGAGCCCTGACCTGGGGCTCAACCCCAGGACCCTGAGATCATGACCTGAGGCGAAGGCACATGCTTAACCAACTGAGCCAACCAGGCGCCCCAATGGGAATCATTTTCAAGAATATATAATTGCGGGCGCCTGGGTGGCTCAGTGGGTTAAGGCCTCTGCTTTCGGCCCAGGTCATGATCTCAGGGTCCTGGGATCGAGGCCCGCATCGGGCTCTCTGCTCCGCAGGGAGCCTGCTTCCCCCTCTCTCTCTCTGCCTGCCTCTCTGCCTCCTTGTGATCTCTCTCCTGCTGTGAAATAAATAAATAAAATCTTTAAAAAAAAAAAAAAAAAAGAATATATAATTGCCCATGAAAAGACTCATAATACATTATTAAGTGAAAAAACAGTATATGATCATAAATATAATTTGATTCTCATTTTAAAACACTTTTATGTACAAAACACAAAACAAACATGTTAGCAGGCTAAACTCAATTTGTCTTGTTTCTAAAAATATTGAACATGTATGACCTACATAATCAGAAGACAGCAATAAATGTTATTATAAAATAAGCACTTCAGAAGACCACACTGTAAGTTGAGTAATGTAACACTTACCAATATGCTTTTTGAAAAAATAATCCTTTTTTTAATAAGTGGATACATTTGGTATAGTCTCAGTAAGAAGGTAGATGGCTACAAAAGTATTTCTGAGTCAAAAGGAACTGTATTATAATTTCTCCAGGAAATTGCATTCATAAATTACCATAAATGTGGCTAGTTACTAGAAGCTAAAATTACCAAAGAAAGAATTTTTTTAAACTTGGGTATATGAATTACATATTGTTAAACAATTATGATTAGAAAGAGTTAAGTTAGAAATTTTGCCCCCAATACCAAAATGTACAAAATCTGACTCATAACAGTAAAGAGCCATATTACCTGAGCCAAAAAAAGCAGAAATTGTGTTAGATTTGTAGTATTATTCTGAATGCTAACTTTGAAAATATATAGCCTTTGTCTAATTATGAAAAGTTTTAATTAGAGTAACCTATATCTTTAGATCAACTAGATTAGAGAATTTTCTAAATTCTATTTAGAAAATATTCTAAAATTAGAATATATTTTCCAAAATGTATTTTCGTAATTGTAAGGATTACTTCATTGAACAGTTCACACGAGGCGTGGATTCCTACGAGCGAGCCTAAAAGGGAGAAGTGATTCAGGCAGGAAACCTCATTTTCCTAAAGGACATTCAAAAGAGAGTGAATGAATGACAGATTTTATGTGCTTGGTTCCAAGTGACAGGAGTGTTGGAATATGGCATCTCCTAAGGTAGCCCCGTGGGTGGGAGAGAGCAGGAGAAATCCAGGAGAGAGAGAGGCTGGCTGGAGGAATCCACAGGTATCTGGTATAGCAGGGAAGAATGACAATGCCAGAGAAAGGAATCTGAAGTTGGCAGTAGAGTCCTCAGCTTCCCCTGTGCTTATAGTGTTAACCGTGCCCTACAGGTAAAATCGCTGAGTATCTCAAACATTCATTAGTATAAAGATGCATGTATTAATCCAGTACTAAATTTTGATTGATAATTATCTGAATTAAGAGTATTATTTTTTTTAAGATTTTATTTATTTATTTGAGAGAAAGAGAGAGAGAGAGAGATCACAAGTAGGCAGAGAGGCAGGCAGAGAGAGAGAAGAGGAAGCAGGCTCCTCACTGAGCAGAGAGCCCGATGCGGAGCTCAATCCCAGGACCCTGAGATCATGACCTGAGCCCAAGGCAGAGGCTTTAACCCACTGAGCCACCCAGGCACCCGAATTAAGAGTATTATTGACCATTACTCAACGGAAATGTTTTCTTTTGTCCTTATGATCATTTCCAATGAGAATGAAGAACTTCTATATACCATGATATGTAGTATTGAATTTTTGTCTAAATTATAGACAAAAAAAACAAAAATAAATAAATAAATTATAGACAAAATAAAGAATATTCATAATTTAGGATTAAAAGTGAACAGAGACAAAATGCACACAGTAGGCAATCATTCTTAGAAAATGTATTTATGACAAAACTAACTAGAGGGCGCCTGGGTGGCTCAGTGGGTTAAAGCCTCTGCCTTCAGCTCAGGTCATGATCTCAGAGTCCTGGTATGGAGGCCCACATCGGGCTCTCTGCTCAGCAGGGAGCCTGCTTCCTCCTCTCTCCTCTCTCTCTGCCTGCCTCTCTGCCCACTTGTAATCTCTCTCTCTGTGTCAAATAAATAAATAAAATCTTAAAAAAAAAAAACTAACTAGAATAGTAATTATAGTAATTATGAACAGGTTAAGTTAAAAAAAACTAAGGAAAATACATGGAGTTAATTACTAACGAAAAAGTGGGATTTTTTTAAAGATTTTATTTATTTATTTGAGAGAGAACATGAGCGAGAGAGAGATCAAGAGAGCATGAGCAGGGGGAGCAGTGAAGGGAGAGGAAGAAGCAGACTCCTTGCTGCACAAGGGGCCTGATATGGGGCACGATCCCAGGACCCCAGGAGCATGACCTGAGCTGAAGGCAGCCACTTAACCACTGAGCTACTCAGGCACCCTCAAGAAAGGGTTTTAAATATACTGAGTAAAAGATCAGAAAAGAACAATTGCTACTTTTGTTGTTTTTATAGGTAACACTGCATTAGACAAAGGCAGTAAACCAGTTGTAGCTCTCTGTCCTTCTACTTTTTAAATTTTATTTATTTTGTTTTAAATATAAGTTCCTTAGTCTTATATATAGACTACATTAAACATTCGTTGATTCAACATCTGTCTATTAAACAGCCAGCCAGTTGAGCTAAGCACTTTATTCTACCCCTTTAACTTTCCACCGTGGTGTCCGCATGGTAGTAGGCATCATTACTGCACTGTGATAAGTGATAAAATGACTCACAGAGACCAAACAACTCCCCCAGGGTTGCAGTTAGGTCCATGAAAACTTAGCATTGAAATCTGAATCGGGTCTTTTGGTGTCAGAGACCTGTTTGCTTCTGCCAAAAATATTTTCCGTGTCTATGTGTGTGTGTACATGTGCAAAAATGACACCCCCACACTCACACCAATCTTTTAGTGAAATGACAAGTCTGGGCCTTGTCACTTACTGTTGGAATCCTAATTTTTTAACCTGGGTTTCTGCCACCTAACTCTCCTATCTCTTTCCCATTGGTTTTGCTCCTGCCTTGCCATGCCTGAGTTCCCTCTGCACCATGGACATCAGTAGGAGAAGAAAGATTTAAAATACATTTAGCTCGTGAGGCATCTTGGACATGTTTTCTGTTCCTTTTGTTCCCTTCATAATTCTTTGAAGTGAAGAGAGCAAAAGCTTTCAGGTCTGTCCTCTTTATTTTAATATTGATTGTTTTCATTTAAATAATGATCATCAATTTTTCATGTAGGGTTTTCATCTCAGCAGACAAATGCATTCAGATGGGCACACACACTAAAAAGCTTGCCTTCTGTTTCTGTGATTAATTGAGATGTAGAGAGTGATGGGTGTAGGGTAAAAATAGAAAGGCAATTAGTGCAACTAGGCATGAAATACATTGAGATACAAGCAGAATGTCTCCCCAGTTAGTGATCTCTTTCTGGGCTCTTGTGAATTAGCCTCCCATTAGTAAGTCACTAGAATGGAAATCTTCAGCCTTTGGGGAGACCGGAGCATTAAAAATGGAATTAACTCTAACTGCAAACTGAGTCAGCATAATAGGTCATTAGTTCGACTCCTTGGATATATATCATGCTGAGCTTCGGTGTGTGGGCTTCTGAAATAGTAGTAGTGAGTTTATAAAGCATTGCAAGGACTAAATGATGGTTATCTATCATTGCATCCTTCACCCTCACCACTGAGATACTAATTTCTCTGGTCGCTCAAAACCAGTATTGAAATACAGACAAAAGTTTTTACCAGAACCAGTGGATATAGACTTTACTTAGAAAAGCTGTGTATTGTACATTTTGAAAAAATTTATTTCTCTTGCACATATAGAATATTAATGACTCCTAGTTTTTAAAAAGCTGTGTCCTCAACTGATAAAAATAAAAATATCACAACACCTCAGATAATATCCTTCCGAAAATTGAAAATTACATCTTTCTGCATGAAGTTGACTTGTTTTGCTTTCTTTAGAAATACCAGTGATATTGAAAATGTTTTCAAGTGGGGCACCAGGGTCTCAGTCGGTTGAGTGTCTGACTCTTGATTTTGGCTCAGGTCATGGTCTTGGGGTCTTGGAATTGAGTCCCGTGTCCGGGCTCCACGCTTGGCAGGGAGTCTACTTGAGGATTCTGTCTCCTGCTCCTTCTGTCCGCCCTCCCTCCCCCCGCTCATGTGTATGCTCTCTCTCTTTCTCAAATAAATAAATAAATCTTTAAAAGTTGTTTACAAATAGGGGCACCTGGGTAGCTCAGTCAGTTAAGCGACTGCCTTCGGCTTGGGTCATGATCCCCGGGTTCTGGGATGGAGCCCCACATCGGGCTCCCTGCTCAGCGGGGAGCCTGCTTCTCCCTTTGCCTCTGCCTGCTGCTCCTCCTGCTTGTGCCCTCTCTCTTTCTCTCTCTGTGTCAAATAAATAAATAAAATCTTTCCAAAAAATTTTTTTAAAATTATTTAAAAATAGATTTCTAAGTATAAAATACATTGAATATTTTCCAACAACCTATAGTACTCCCTGGTTTCTGATACTCCTTTCTTTCTTACTCTTCTACGTCCTCTTTGAGAATTGGTAACAGATAGTATTATCTCCTTTGATCATCCCCCTGTAGCACAGTCATTAACAACTGCCATTTACTGATTGCTTGCCCCAGAGTTTCTCACACTTGGCAATACTGACATTTGAGTCCAGATAATTCTTTGTTGTAGGGCTGTCCTGGGCATTGTAGACTACACTAGATTCTAATAGCTGTACCCCACACGGACCATCAGAAATGTCTCCAGACACTGCCAGTTGTCCCATGGTGTCAAAATCTTCCCTGAGTGAGAACCATTGGTTTATCCTCTACTAGACATTATTTCCCTCGATTCTACAATAACTCTGCAAAAATGTGAGCCTTTGTGAATCGGAGGTTTGATAGGAAATAGAACCTACATGATATTGGTCATAGGCTTTTTTGAAAGGAATACTTACAACTGCTTAGCGATGTTGAGGCACCCAGAAAATAATTAGTAGTGAGAAGTCATTCCCACGCCAAGGGCTGAAAAAGTAAGGAGAGGAAATAATGTTCCTGGGCTGCTGGAAAAGCTGGAACCATGGAGAGGCCTTTAGAGGGAGATGAAATCTGGAAGAGACAAAGCAACACTGTAGCAGAAAGAGCAAAGGATACCCTGGCTCCTCCTTCCTCCTTAATCCTTTGTCACTAAAAAGTCCTACCAGTAGGTGAGCCGAAATCGAAATCCAACCAGCAAAGGACTGGAACGATGCAACTCCAGGATTTAGCCCTATGGGCTCAGACACAGAAGGAAAAAAAATGGAGGAAAAGAAAAGAAAAAACTGTCCCCAATTTAACATGAAAAACTGAGGTTTAAAGAAACAAAGTAATTCACCCAAAGTCAATGTCCTCTGTGCACTACTAGTAATCTGTAGCTGATTTGCATCAATGAATGGACATTCAGTGAGACTATGAATTATTCAAGGTTATTGATTTCAGTAGCTGACAGATACAAGAGGAGACCCAATTCTCATTCCCAGTCTGGTGTTCACTTTTTTTGGTGTTGACCTCTGAAAGAAATTTAAGAACTGTGTAACCAGCCCACTCTCCAGCAGACAAACATGAGAATGAAAGCTATGTGCTGACCTGGAAAGTCATTTTTTCCTAAAAAGCTTATGGAATTCTAGGTTTCGTATAGAATGTTTAAATGGCATATGCTGTTTTTCCAAGCTTTTGGCATATTTTTGTCTTGATTGCAGAAACTCGACCCCAGCTGGTGCAATGTGTGAGGACAGGGAGGAGGACTGGTCTGAGAACTGGGGTATCTGGGCCCTAGTCCTGGCTCTCTGACTCCTAGCCCTGCAGCCCGGAGCAGGAATAGCAATAATTAAAATTCCAGAAACCGTTTCTTCCCTTTTGAATTCACCCAGATCTTCACAGTTATTTCAGGTATCTAATCATGTGGCCATTACTCTAAAATAAAGAAGGTGTTAAATTTTCAGGTTTCACAAGTGAAGAGTCAGACCCAGAAAACACTAGAGTCTCACTGAGTATCCCATAGCCAGGAAGTGGACTCAACTTCATCTCTTCCCACAGAAAACATAGTGTACTTTCTACCCCATCTTTTCACGTGATGAATCAGTTGATTTACTTCCTCCGGACAGCTGGTCAGTAGCATTTAATACTTTAAATTTCATCATAAAGGCATGTCTAGATCAAAGTCTAAGAATCTGTGATTTTTGTCTACAGGTTATAGCAAGGCTACAGTGAAAACGAATATAGTTAGCACATAGGGATTCCTCATTTCTTCCTTTTTAGGTTTCAGATGAATATATTTACTGACAGGTTTTTAGGTTTTTAAAGGATTTTAAAATAAATATATACAGGGAAACAAATCTAAGTGAATTAATACAGTTCAATTTTTCTCCCTTTAATCCTGAGTGAATCAGATGCTAGGAATTCAGATTCAGAAATCTCTACTAAGATAAAGTGGGTTGACACTTCCAGAAGGTCTAGAAGATCCTCAGTCCTTTGCCCAAACTATTTACCTTCTTTGCCTCAAGGGGGGGGGCCCAGGAAATGATACATTTCAGGGGTTCAGACACTGAGCTTCTTGTTCTTAATCTTGCTCTCTGCTCTCTCCCTCTTCCACTTTGCAGTATTTTCAGGCTTCCCTTTTCACTGTTTTCAGCCATAAAATCAGGTGTACAACACCAAAAAATTAACTTGTTTTATTTTTCGTAATTGAATATTTCTTTCAGGTTCCTATTTCACCTAGCTTATTCCAAGTTAACCTAGAATTCAGGGGTTCTCAATCCAAGGTAGAGCTGCAGAGAAGGGAAACAGAAAAGAAAAAGACAAGACTAAAGTTTAGATATTTGAAGTCTAAAGATAAAAACAAGAAAGAAAGAAAGAAAGAAAGAAAGAAAGAAAGAAAGAAAGAAAGAAAGAAAGAAAGAAAGAAAGAAAAGGAAGGAAGGAAGGAAGGAAAGAAAATTGTTAAGTTCTACTTTGATAGCCTTTGCAGTCAGGCAAAAATATAAAATTCCTTCAAAGAAAACATTTTCTTTTTTTTTTTTTAAAGATTTTATTTATTTGACAGAGAGAGATCACAGGTAGGCTGAGAGGAGGCAGAGAGAGAGGAGGACACAGGCTCCCCACTGAGGATGGAGCCCGATGCGGGCCTCGATCCCAGGACCCTGAGATCATGACCTGAGCCGAAGGCAGAGGCTTTAACCCACTGAGCCACCCAGACGCCCAAGAAAACATTTTCACTGATCAAAAATTCTAGCTGCATGATAACGTTGTGTCGGAAAGAGATGATTAGGAATTCTTTGGGAAATGGTTTGTAATTGTTACGGTGTTCATACGTGGAGAAAGGTGGAGGAGCAGTATTTTCAGTATTTAGAAGAACAGACTTGAGCTAGATTGTCTAGATACAGATCACAGTGTCATCCCTTTTCACCTATGAGACCTTGGGCAAGTTACTTACCCTCTCTGTGTGTTGGTTTCCTCATTAATACAATCAAATGTAAAGAGGTTATGGTTAAACTAGTTAATACTGACAAAACATTTAGAACAGTAGTGGACATAGAAATCACTGTGTGGATGCTAGTTGGAAACCCCTGTCCGTCATCCCCACCACCTCCACCACCATCATCACTATCATCACTGATTCATCCAACATAGGGACTCAATCTAATGTTCCCATTCTTTTAGAGTATAATTACGTAGAAACCTAATCCATAATAACTAAATTATAGAGCATCGCTGTTTAGAATAATTTAACCAAAGAAATAATAACATATGTAGCAGTAATGTGCATTCGTACTTTGGAGTATATAACCTTACTCAGAACTTTCTATTCTAACAGTTGGCCACCCTTTCTCTCCACTTGACTGTGTACTAAATCTGTAGAAAGGTTTATTCGTAGTGACTCTACTTGGTTTGGTGTTATGATACCAAGTATATTTTCCCAGGATTTCAGGCTAGAGACTACTGACAAAGAAATATTCCAGGAGTCAGAATTAGACGTAAATTATATGCTACAGAGGTGTCTTCTTATTACCAGAAGTCAGGCCAGAGTCTCTAAAATCACATTAGGGTACTGTTTTTGTGGGTATTGAGTTTCACCCTTGAGAGAATTAAAAGAGCTGACAATGACATATAATAAATCTTACTCTGACCTAAACATATTTAGTGATTAAACTTCCCAGCAATCCCAGTTCTGTCAGCTTAAATAAGTAGAAAACTTACATTTTTACTCTTTTTTCACTTTCCATTTAGAGAAGTAGATTTCATAAAAATAATTACTATATTTGTCTGTTTAATTCATTTAGAGTTAATGCCTTATTTACATGCTTGGAATTTTAATTTGAGGTGAGAAGGAACCAAGAAAAGGGTGAGCCGTTTTTTTATACACAGGAGCAACTGGCTCTCTCTTTTTTAATTTTTATCTATTTTCTTTGTCTCAATCCCCAGCCTCTGAGCCCAACTTGAAGGTGCGGTCCAGGTTAAAACAGAAAGTGGCAGAGAGGAGAAGCAGCCCCTTACTCAGGCGGAAGGATGGAAATGTTGTCACTTCATTCAAGAAGCGAATGTTTGAGGTGACAGGTAAATGAGGACTGTGCAGACATACACTAAAAAAATGCCGGTAGGAGGAATGAAAATAAATAGCGTAGAATCAATATGGCTGTTGCATATTAAAAGTTATTTTCAGGAGAAACATGTCTTGAAAGGAAATTATATTGAAAACGCACAAGTAGCTCAGTAAACCTTGCCATGCATTCACCAACTGTGTTAAACAGGAAATGAATGAAAAACAGACTGTGTGTCAATCTAGGCATAACTAGGGAAGCCAAAGTTCACCTTCATCTTTTCAGAAACAGGCAGTCCATTTTAGGAATGCCAACCAGAAGAGTATAACTTTTAATGAAATTTGATCAGAAATGAGCAGAGGGAGGTCCAAGAGGAACACTGCCCCCATACTCAGACATGAATGTACAAAATACATCTGGGAAAATTAAACTATGTGGAACAGCAAAACCTTGACTTTTCAACAAATTTACAGAACTCATAAATGACTTTATGTGTTTACTAGTGAACTGGGACTTACGGCAGGAGGGGGATATATTGCCTTTTAGGAAGGGAAAGAAACTGTCATTTTCACTAGTCTCCAATGGAAGTGTTCTTATTTTCTTAGCTGCCTGGTTAGTGGTGGGGTGAACAGGTTAGGAAATTCAACCTGCTGTCTTACAAAGCTTTCTGGTCCCAGTTGTACCTGGTCTGAAATTAGAGAAGACTTAAGGATACAAGAACCAAAAAGGCTAGCCAAAATAATAATAATACCGACTACTGTTTATTGAGTACCTACTTGGAGCTATATGCATTTCCTTCGGTTGCATCCATAGAGAAGTGGTAACCTGCAACCACATTTTCCCATTCTTACGGAAGATTGTATTTATACCAGTGTAGTCAGTTGCTATCGTTTCTCCAAGATCAGATCTTATCCTTAGCAGGTAAGGGTAATAATTTTTCAAAATTATTTGTTTTCTGTATCTCCTGTAGCTATAAGAATACCTACTTTGGAGAGACAATAGGAAAGAGATTGTGAAGATGGCAGTGGGAAAGTACAGAACACTAATGCGACATGGTAGTTTGACAGGTTATGTGTAAAAACAAAATGTGCAGCCTCCTACTCCTGATAGATTGATAAATTTAATTTAAAATTAGAGTTAATTTTAAAAAAAACTTTATCTGAAGAAAAGTATTAGTTGGAAAATTTTTCCTTGACAGATAAGAAATATTAAATAAATAAATAAATATTACTTTACCAGAGTTTATTTTTCAGCATCAAATATAATTACTAATTTGGACCAATTCTAAATTCAGAGCTATAGACTTTTTTTTTCAGAACACAGATTTTTACTTAAATAGATAAAAATCTTAATTAAGCTCTCATAATAGAGGTACTTGGTGGGATTGTGGAGTTGGGGAATGAATCTATTTTAATGAGTGTAAAGAAGATGAACATACCAATTGTCTAATGTAAATAGATATAAGACATTTTTCTAATTGGAGAGACTATGCTCCCTCCTAACAGGAAAACTTGAAGAAAATAGAAAGCCATATACATTGCTTTGGGGATTTTTTGTCTTAGCTTTAGAATCTGACTAATCTGAGGACATATTTATTTATCCCAAAATTCTCTTTTATTTTCCTATCAATCTCTTCTTGATTGTAACTTTTCCCCACCGTCACTTGCCACATTGCAGTGGAATGGGATTTTGCTTGCTACCTATCTGGGTAATAATTCTAACCTAAAGAGGTTACAATTTGCTGGAGTTTTCCTCAAGTTTTTTTATTTTTGAAATACCGTATTTTTCAGAGAGGGACTTGTATATTTATTAGTGCACATTTCTGGTCAGTAAGCTAGGACTTGTAGATGCTTTTTATTTTAAACTAGTGTGTTATACTTACTCTCAGTGTCTTTGGAGGATCTACCAGAGACAGCTTTACTCACCTGTCCTCCTTCCCCTTTCTCTGCCAGCTTTCACATAATGCGGATGAGCTCTGTTTGGATCTTCATGTTAATTATTTTTACTGTGTAGTCAGAGACCATCGTGGCATCATAGAGCAGTTAAACTGCTATCACTGGTCTTCTCCCACATCTGCATCTCCCTTCGTCATTTCCTAGGATCAAGAGCATGTTTTTCCCAAACCCCGTGCCCCTTCTCCTCCCAATAGTTGACATGGGAACCACTTGCCATCTCCCTCTTTTTTAAGTTCCCACGGTTCTCTGCCCTTTTTTTCCCACCAAAGCCATGTTACTTAACAAGTCTAAACCTTGGCCCCTCCCAGTGCCTCCTCCTACACTCCCTTCTTCTCCACTGTCCCCATTTCGTGAACTACTTCTACTTTTCTTCAAGCCCCAGTTGCCATCTGATTTCTTCTCTGAGATTTTCTCAGTGTTCCCAGAAAATCAGTTGCTACCTCCCCTACATCCCCAGGTTCAGTGCCATGTTGCAGAACCCTGTTGCGGCACGTATTTGTGGCCTTGAATTCTCGTGCTCATTGTAGCAATTTCTACATAAGGAACTACTTCTGTCTGAATATCACACCAAAAGACAGAAATAATATGACTTTAAATTGACAAGGCAGATGTAAGAAAAGAACTTTTTTGTTTTTGTTTTTGAAGACAGAATATGAAAATGAGACATTAATGAGATATCGGTATTGAGTCACACAGGAAAGGCAAGAGTTAGAGGAGTCTGGGGAAAAAGAAGCTCCTTGAAGTATTTCTTTAATGTGTATTTTTCTCATTGAAAGAAAAGCAAATGAGAAAGAATCAAAGATAAAAATCGGGTTCATCAAAATGCAAGCAAAATATATAGACAGAAAGGCAGTGAGAAAGATGTGTTTAAAAATTTTACACCCATGTCTTTTTTATTTTCCCTCATCAAAAGCCTCTATAACGTACTCTAGCTGTTCTTACTTATCTAGAAACTATGGAGTACTGCGTTGTATTTTTAACAGTGAAAACATGGCGGGGGTGGGGGGGAAGTGGTAGGAGAATTCAGAAATGTTTCAAAATTTTTCCCAGTCCTTTTTGTGGATTGAAGTGGGGTTTGTTGTTCCCATGGGGAGGGCGGTGGGAACAGTGTTCAGTGCTGTATGTTACTTACAGGGTCACTGAAGCTCACCCTTGTATGGTTTTCGTGAATCTGCTTGTGCTTCACAATGTCTTCCAGAATCCTCGGTCAGTAGCAGCTCCCCAGGATCTGGCCCCAGCTCACCGAACAATGGGCCAACTGGAAACATTACCGAAAATGACACCTCAGTTTTGCCACCTACTCCTCATGCTGAGGTAAGACTCTTATTGCTTTGGTTCTTTTAAAAATTAGATCCTTGATTAGGCCTGTAAAATGAAGTGATATTTCTGAAGTATAAAGCCACCTGTTCTTAGTTATTTTTCTTACAGGCTTTTCGTGTATGGAATTGAATTAGACCTGATCTTATTTACCAAGTTTGGATGACAATTATGGTTTGGAAATAATGAAACGTAACCCTCGAAAAAACCACTCTTAGGGATACTGAAGATAAACTGCCTAGCAGTTGTACAACTCAGTAGTGCTGGGTTTGGTTCTTGGTTATTCTGATAGGGTAGACCCATAAATAAGTAAAAAAGACTTTGTGCAAACCTCTCAGAAGAACAGCCTAGCAAAGTAGCTTTTATCCATTTGCCTTGGAGAGTAATGAAAAAATAATTAAAGTATTACAGCTGAGGAACATAGGGCTCTACTGAGCGAACATTTGCTGAGGACCTACTAAGTGCCATCATTTTGCCTGGCAATGGGAATATAACAATGAATAAGATATGAACTCTGTTTTTGAAGAATGAAATGTTAAAGGAAATGGATCTGATTGTATGCAGTCAATCGTAATAACATTTGTTTTTCAACACCTAATTTATGGAAACCAATGATATAAGAATAGAGGAAGATAAGTTTATGAGTCAGTAAGAATTCTTCTGTGTAGTTTTGGTATTAAGCTAAGCCATGGCAACAGTCTGTAAATAGCTGTTCTTAGGGAATCAGCTGTTCTGAAGACACCGTCAATTGACTGAAACTCTTGACTTTTCTTTTCTGTCATTGTAATGCCTCCTTACCATGAATTGCTCTATGCAGGGTAAGCTGGTACAGTAACTTCGCATATGTAACTGTAACATGCTTCTTTCCTTATATTTGATAAAGTCATGGTAACTTAGGTTTGAAAGAGACTGATCAAATCTCTGATTCTTGCGTCACCTCTGTAGCTTTCCTGATGTGTAATTATCAAGCTTTCACTAGAACACTTCCACTTCTAGGGAGCTCCCTTTGCTATGTCCTGAGACAAGTCAGTTAATTTTAGGGAGTTCGCTTGACAGAAATGTCTTCCCTTCATTATGTCAATATCTGTGTCTCTATAATTTCATATACACACACACTTATAATAAATTATCTCTAAATTGTAAAATTACCAGGCCAAAATATAATTGAAGGCAGAAAACCAGAGGTTATTTCTGATAAGTTAAGGGCTGAAACCAGTGAAGTCACTTTTGCTCTGAGAACATTTGCATAGTTCAGTTTTTTGTTTTTTTGTTTTTTGTTTTTAGGATTTTATTTATTTATTTGACAGAGGAAGAGCGTATGCGCACAGACAGGGGGAGCAGGCGAGGGAGAGGGAGAAGTAGGCTCCCCGCTGAGCAGAGAGTCCAACCAACATGGGCTCGATCCCAGGACCCTGGAATCATGACCTGAGCCCAAGGCAGATGTTTAGCCGACTGAGCCACCCACACGCCCCTTTGTACTTCAGTTTTGAGATTTGGTTTTCAGGGACTCACAACACTTGAGATAGAAGACAAAGCTCAGTAACTGACCAACGAGGCTAATCTAACATGAAATTAAGCTGGAATTTCAAAAGCTTGTGCCTACATTATATTGATGAGCCCCTCACCCCACCCACAGAAGTGTCTGCATGCAGACCAGAGCAGGGACAGGATTTCTCCCTGAGAAGGTTTTTTGTTGTTGTTGTTGTTTTTAAAGATTTTATTTATTTATTTGACACAGAGAGAGAGAGACCACAAGTAGGCAGAGAGGCAGGCAGAGAGAGAGGAGGAAGCAGGCTCCCCGCCGTGCAGGGAGTCCGATGCGGGGCTCCGTCCCAGGACCCTGAGATCATGACCTGAGCCGAACACAGAGGCTTTAACCCACTGAGCCCCCCAGGCACCCCTCTCCCTGAGAAGTTTTAACCAGAAGCTTGTCCTTGCATGGAGTTGTAGCCCAAATTTCTGTAATTTCAGACTGTTATTTTGGTTTAAAGTGCCCCAGATTCATTAGGGCTTTTAGGTGTCTGGAAAAGCAAATATAAATCCTCTCTAGAGGAATATACCTGCATTCTAGATTTCAAAAATTTCCTTCAATTTTCCGAGGAAAATGGGGAAGAGAGATAGACATTCTCTTGCTTATGATCAGCTATTTAAAGAATAATAATTCAGGCTTCAACATTCTCTCCAGGTCCTTCATCTATTTCTTCTTTTTCATGGTCCTCCTTTCCCTCTTTCTCTTTTTCATCATCCCTTCTAAAACATGATACCAGATAGCAGAAGTACTTCACATATATTTGTGATCAGAGATGTAAGTGGGATTCTTGGACTGTTGGTTATAGGTATTATATTTCTATTAGTGCAATTATATGTCAATATTGGTCAGTTTTCTATGACCCTTTAATCAGTTTCCAGGAAAAGAACAACTCGGTCACAGGCAGTTCTAAAAACTTTAGATTTCCATTGCCTCGCAGTTTGAAGAATGTGATTCTCAGTAATAGCAGAAAGACTAAAGGGTCTGGATTCTAAATCAGCTCTGGATGAATTCTGTGCCTTTGCAAAAAAGAAATGTCACATTAAACTATATTCAACAGCATGTATGAGTCTTAGAAAAGCATTGTTAGGGCTAAAATGTGCAGAAGACCACTTAGAGTATCTGATCATATTTTGTTAGGTTCAGAAACAGCAGTATGGTATCTTGATCAGGAAAGCATAGGTAGTAAAAGTATATTTTACAAAGGTTGAGGGTGTGATGAACCCAAAATTTAGCATGATGATTACCTCTCTGGAGGGAGCAAGGTGGGGAGGGTGGGGAGAGACATGGTTTGTTACTAAAGAGGAAGATACATATATTCTTTCATTATAAATACATATTTATGTATATAGTACTTAGTACAACGTAGAAGAACAACCAATAAATATATATTTGTGACATTAGAAATAAATGGAAAAAAGGGAGATATTTTTTTCTCTTTACTTCAAACTTTTCATGCCCTGTTGTATTGAATATCCCAGATTATGAGGCCCTATCTTTAAATTTCAAAATACACTGGAGATTGAAAATTAAAGGAATTTATTTATGGTTTTAATCTATTTTTTATTCCTAAAACCTTCACTGTCACAAATATCTGTTTAGAATGCCCTACCTTTTCATCTACTTACTGAACATTCTGTTACTACAAACCTTTCCTTCCACCCCACCAGTAAGACAGAAAAAGAAAAAGAAAAAAAAAAAACACAGAAGGAAATGTGATTTAATGGAGTTTGAAAGAGTAGAGGTATTTCTTCAGGTCAGTGACAGGACATTCACCTCCAAAGCTGGAAAGACTAGTTCAAAAGCAAGCAGTGACTTACTTCATAATGAATTAATTGTGTGCCTGAACTATGATCCAAAAGGCCAGGTGGGCAGACCTTTATGCACTGATGGGTAGCCTCTCTGTGGCCCAAAACAAAAAAATCAGCCCTGATGGCTAACATGTGGGTTTCTGCTGCATTGCATTTACAGAGGTCTGTAATGTAATTCATACTGGAGAGCTGAAGAGACAGCAGAATTTAGACAGAAACTCTCAACAAATTAATATCCTAGCTCTGTAACACAAAATGCTTGCACCTAAACTAGAAAAAGAGGAAAACAAATATTTTCTGCCAATTCTTGATTAACAATCATTTCGGATTTAGTATGATATTTACAAACATCTTCCAAGATTAACAATAGTGTGTAATTTCATATCAACAGAAATAGTTTTAAGGCGTGAAAAATATATATCATCAACTATACTTTCAAAAGCCAAGCTAGTTTCACACTTCACCATTTACGAGATAGGCTTGTTCTACCATCTTTGGTTAAACAACACCAGCCAACTTTCATTTTTAAATAGTTTAACAGTGTACATTTGTATGAACTCTTTATTCTGTGCCCTGTAAGTAGAAAAGCATGTCACTTAATTCTTTCGGAGTCTATGTAAATGAATGAGATTTTACTCTTACTGCTTAGGAAAGAAGAAAGCAAAGCTGTATCTCAGACTGATGGTGAGGCTTAGTCAAAAAGAAAAATTTTAGCTTATAATTCACATGTCCTGCATAATTTAGCTGGAGGTTAAGACAGAAGTAGGAGGAGAATTTACTCCTAAGCCCCAGCTGAGGAAACAGCACAGCGAATTCAAGTGTATGGGTATTCCATTCGGAAGGCTCCACAGGAACCTGGCTCCAAAACCAACTACTTTGTCATCATTGGTTAAGTCACTAAACTTGTCCCTGACCTCAGATTCCTTATCTAGTGAAAGGCAGTCATACCTCCTCCAAGGGCGTTGTTGTAAGGAATCAGTGTTGGGAAGGCGGGTGGTGAATTGTGAAGTGTGAAAGGAGTGCATTTTCTGTTGTTGTTATCAGTACTGACTCTGAGGAGGGAAAACTCATTAGCATGTTTGTCTCCAAACCAGCAAATCCCATGTGAGACTGAGTCTCCATCTGCTCAGACCACTTCTGTTCCATCTCTTCTGCTTCTCAGTCCTGAGACTCGGATTGCTGGAGCTACTTGTTTTACTCATTTGTAAACTTGGTTGGGGAGCTGAAACCTCAGGAGTTTCTATTTCCAGCTCCAGTCAGAAACGTCTTTACCTATCTGGTTACTTTATTGTTAATACTGTGGGCCTGTGGGTTCAGATGTTTCCATGAATATCAACACCATTATTTTAGATTCTGTAGATTTATTTGATAGCTATGTTAACAGTAGCCAAGCAGCTGGTTTATTTCTATTTGAACATTAGTGGCTGGCTCCGCTACGCTATTTTTTAAATCATTTTTTTTCCAGCAGATACAAACGATTTTTTTAAAAGGATATAATAATAATAAGGTTAAGTACTCTAAAATCATCTGAAATGTCACTTGTTCTGCTCCCATCTCACATGACTCATCTGCCTATTGTTTCGTAATGGTTGTTGTGACATTTGCGCTAAATGTTATGCTCCCTTCTGCGTGAATGTAGAGCTAGGGTTTTAGATGGCAGAAAATAGAATGCTTCCCCCCATCTTTGGGGAGAAGAGGTTGCTATGACAGAAGAATCATTTAGGAGGAATAACATGAGTCAATATTGTAAAGCAAGACCTTTAATGAGACCTTCAGCAGTGCCTTTTAAATACAAAGGAAGCCCTGTCAGATGATAATTTCTTGTCTCCAGATCATTTCATGGTAATACACCCTTGGATGTCCAGCAAAAATAAAAACAGAGATTTAAGTTTCTAAAAAAATTCTGTGTCACGTGGAGCTGTTCATTTTCTAGCAGCTGTCTGAAGGGTGAGAGAAAATGAATACTATTTTAAAAATTACAGTGAAAACCATAACAAAGTATTAAATGAGTTTGTTTTTTGTTTTGGTTTGGAATTCTTTGTTGGTTGTTTCGTTTGTTTTTCATTTTTAATGTGGCTCTCTCTTTTTTTTTAAGTCTAATTCGGGGATCTGGGCTTTTTAAAGCTGCAGCAGATTGGGGTTTACTACCCTATCTTCGTGAATACCAGTCTAATCTACACAGGTGTTACCTGATCGTGTGAGTCAGAGGTGCTTGTGTCTCAGGCCCAAGGAGCTGAATGAAGTCCAGGGAAGGTGGGCAGCTGCCCAGTCACAAGCCAGTGAGTGGTAGAGCTCAGGCGCAGGGCACTGAGACCACACTTCCTTTCACCCTCCCGACTGCTCCTCATCAAAACTCTGTAGACACTTACACTCTTTTTCTGATGCTCCTGCATAATTTAGATAATTCTGAACATGTAGTAAATTTAAAATTCTATATCTACTTTTTCTGTGAGCTTCTTAAAAAGTAGGTGATTATTTACATAACTAGTATTCTATCAAAGTCATCCGTTGACTTGTCTTAAGAGTGAGAAGAGTATTCTCTCCCCCACCCTCTCCCTTCCTTCCTTCTCTTCATTCCTCTCTTCCTCCCTCGCTCCCTCCATTCCTCTCTTCCTTCCTCCAAATTTCCTATCCCCACTTCCATTCTCCCTGTCCCAATAGGCAGTCATTCTCTCCAGTATTTTTGTTTGTATGCTCTCTATATCGTATGCATTTTCTGCTTTGTGTCCAAGAATTTTAGTGCGTATAACTGGTACAGTGTTATCAGTCTTACTCCATTTCCTGTGTTTATCACTAAGCATATGTTTTTAGACCTAGTCATATCATTATGGATGCAGATACCTAATAGTTAGCTTTTAATCACGGCAATAATCCATGGCGGCCAGTGTGCCATTTTACCTACTCATTCTCCAGTTGGATGCCCCAGTGGCCTCCAGTTCTCATCCACCACTAAAAACTGCTTCAATATATAGTCACGGACATCACCTTAAATGATGATGTATGAGAGCTTGAGGAGAGAATTTCTTAAAGATATAATTCCCAGCAGAAAAATTTTGGGGTCCTGGTATATAGTGTAATTATTTTATTGCCCTGAATTATTTGCCAGAATTGTGGTACCAGTCTGTAGTCCCACCAGTGATACATGATGGTTTTTACCTTTCTAAATCCCTATGACATTTGAGATTTTGTGTTTTTCTAATTTTTGCCAGTGTTCTTTTTGTAAGAGATTGAGTCTTTTCATTGAAACAAATAGCTTCCTGATTTCAGTGGCAAAATTAATTGCTCTATTGAGAGACGTATAATTTTTCTGTATATTTTATTCTTCTGAATTTGTAAATATTATCCATAAGATAGGCTTCCAGTTTCTCTGATGGTGAGAAAACATTTTGAGGGTCATTACTGAGATGTGAGTAGGCCTCCCCTGACCCAACACCTCACTCAGTCATATCGCTGTTTTCCACATTATGCTCCTTCTGGTGCATCAAATCCTGGTATAAAACTGACACCCTGCTCTGTGCCATTGAAGTGATTGAACCCTATTCTAATTTTAGTAATTATCACAGGTCATTAGAGTTTGTTTTCTACTTTTCTGTGCACCTAACTAGCACATGAACTTGGTCATGTAGGACATCTTTGTGTTTTTTTTTTAAGATTTTATTTATTTGAGAGAGTGAGAAAGAGCATGAGAGAGGAGAAGGTCAGAGGGAGAAGCAGACTCCCTGTGGAGCTGGGAGCCCAATGCAGGACTCCATCCTGACCTGAACCGAAGGCAGTCGCTTAACCAACTGAGCCACCCAGGCGCCCCATGCAGGACATCTTTGTACGTCTACCATCCAATGCCATGCTGCTAATCCAACTGAATTGTTATTTATTAATTGTTTCATGAATGTTAAAAGATAGTCATTTATATCTTTAATATTTCCATTTTATCTCACTACAGCAATAGCTTCTGGTTCTGAGAAATTTTTAGATTAAAACCATCCTTTCCGTGTTCTAAGATGTAAAATGTTGGCATTTTAGCACAGCTTTGATTTAAGGGCTGGAACGGTTTCAAAACTTCCTGAAAAAAAATCCTGACTTTGCCTGAAAATGCTTGTGATCTCACCACAATGGTAAGGTGGGGTAACCTTCCAGCCTTGTAAGAATACTGGTCAGGATCTTTCATTTTCTCAGTGAATTGGTACCTCTCACCACCTGTTCAGCTGGCTTTCAAGTATGTCCACACTCTTTTAGCAGTGTAGATAAAATACAGCTCTAGGTTCTGGCTAAGGAAACACTAACCTGGAACAGATAGACTATGCTGATCAAAAAGCCATATTGAGGAAAGTTGTATGTAAAGAAGATAATTTGAGAAAAACATTTTTTCAGGTCTGTGAAGTCATTTGTGATTCTAGTCATCGTATGAAAATGCTGTGCCTCTTACCTTGTCTGTAATTGAAGGAAGTGAACTAAATAATAATGTCCAAGTCCCTGAAGTTCTGTGGTAACCATACTATACCAGTTAGTCTCTGTGGGAAGAACCAGCTATGTACCAAGTGAACCTGGGGGAATCAGGACTTTCCTTGTTTCCTCGGGAACTGTCTCCGTGACTTGAAGACGCTCATGTCTATAAAGTCACCAGGGCTTTCACTTCCTTCTCTTGCCTAGGTCAGTTGGTTCCCAGTTGCACACATTTATTCTTTTCCATTAGCCTCAGGACCTGATTTTGTTTCCTCTCCTTCTCTAAAGCTTCCCCCGTGTCCATGCTTTTTTTTTATGGTTCCCATATCCTTCAGTAATGGCGGCAGAGTGGGCTATGTAGCTTCTACACCAGTAGCTGACACCAAATCTTATAGCCTTGGTCAGTTTAAAAGTTCTTTTGCTGATCCCAACAGGAACCAGAATTGAGGAAATCACTCCATTTCTTCATAACTGAAGCATAATGATAGCCGCGGAGTGCCTATGAAGAATGGGTTAATGTCCAAGAAGTCCCTGGCAGAGGGCTTGGTACACGACAGGGGCTGAGAATCTGTACACTGTCAGAGGAAGTGGAGCCACTCAATTGCAATATGAAACTTCAAAAGTTTAACCCTATAGTAAGAATATTCCCAAATGTCTTCACTTTAGTCAAAGCCCACGTGAGCCGCTAAGTCTGCTGCTGCCACCATTACATCCAAGAAGAAATATTTTTCTTACTTTAGTGTAGGTTTGCTTCCTGGGATGTGGTGGGAAGAGACTGCAGAAGTTCATTCTGGGAAACAAAGATGACCTCTTTCGTGAGGCCTGTGGTGTGTCTTTGGTGCCATTCCCACAGTGCACGTCCAGGCTCAGTGCTGTGATAAGCAGATACAGCCTGGAATGAATGTTATACATGACTTGAAGTGCTTATTTTTCCACATGTATTTCTCTTCTATGAAAACAGATAAGTGAATGAAATACCATTTTTATTGTAAATTACTATTTGCTGCTGATAAGCTAGTTAAAATATTTTTTACTTCCTCAAACATTCTTTTGTTCAAGCATATATTCCAAACTAGAAATTAATGTTAAAAGCATATGAGTGTAAGCAAAATAAAAGCTTGTCTTTTTAATTAGAGCAAAGAGGCAACAGCTACTCAGAGCTCCTAAAGTCATGCAATCTTACTGTAATGATAAAAATCTTCTCCAGCAATCTTCATGCATTGGCATTTTAGACAACCTTAATTTTGTAAAGGGTTGCATCTAAAGTCAGTGTAATGTTAAAGGTTTCAATATGCCTCTTGGTTTTCATGCAGAAATATCTGACTTTCTTTGGAGAAAAAACAAAATCTGATTTAGCTTAGAATTCCAAGTTACAATGAGAAAAAAATCTCCATTTAACCTTCTGCTCTTATTATGTTAAGGCTACGACTCATCTCCAAACAAACCTATGATTGAGGTGATGTTTTGGAATAACATCCTGTGTTTTGGTGGCGCATCACTCTTCAGTGACATTCTGAGGTTGCATTGTATTAGCACATGATACTTTCCCCAGTTAATTGATATCCCAGGTTTGTCCAGGGGAAAATCTACAGCTCCCCCAAACATGCTTGACAAGTTATTATATTTACTTTAGTCAAAGCCCGTGTGTGCAATATCCCTCTTGGAGGTGGTCTATTATTGGACTCCCATATGCTTTTTGTTTGGGAAGAAAGCAGTCACTGTGTCATACTGTTACATGGAGTATTCTTTTTCAGGGATGTTGTTCCCTTGGGGACCATATCAGGCCAGAGTTCCTTAGTCTAATAAGACCTTTGTACCTCTTATTGTGTAAGAGTTCTGGGAGGGAAGCAAGAGTTAAACAGAAAATGTAATTCAAGGAACCATATTAGGCCACATGTGGGAAAACATGACTCTTAGTATTGGATTAAAAAAAGGTATTTGTTGTAAAAAGGACTGTGATGCCAAAACATTCAAGGTATTTTCAGGGTAAATGAAGCCTATTGTGGCACAGAGAACGTCTAACATTTTAGCAGGTAGCTTAGCTTCTGAATATGAATGATCTAAACATGCACCACATGGAGTTGTCTATTCATAGATTTTGTATTAAAAAACCATACTATTAATCATAGAAGTCCTATATGGTGATCTCTAATCTAAGATTTTCTTGCGTGAGTGTTCCCATCAGTAAAATGATGTTTAATCCATGTAAAGGTAATGATTATAGCAGTATTAGATACATACCTATCGCTAAGTGATACAAAAATACACTCATAAGAATTAATCACTTGTATTTTACCAGTTGATGACAGACACACGGATTGTGGTTGACAAAGGTAGAATTTTTAAAAAGAATTTTGCAAACTGAACATTGAAGCCCTTTCTTCAGATTCTGTGATTGTGTCGAATGAGCAAAATTTTAATGTAATTTTCACATGTAACTTTCGGATACGGAAATCATAAAATAAACAATTAAAATACTTGACTATTTTGACAAATTATGATAATATAAAATCTCATTTCTGAAATGTGAACATTTTACAGTAAATTTTATGATATAATAATGTTTTGAGACTGCCTTTTCATTTTTTTTTAACAGCAAATGGTGTCCCAGCAACGCATTCTAATTCATGAAGATTCCATGAACCTGCTAAGTCTTTATACCTCTCCCTCTTTGCCCAACATTACCTTGGGACTTCCGGCAGTGCCAACGCAGCTCAACGTGAGTCATTACACAGTGGCCTGAGTGATACTGTCAGAGGGGAACTCTCTTGCATTTCTCGTATGTTCAGGCTTTAAGGAAACTTGGTAGAATTCACTTCTCCTAGAATTCACTCAGTTCACTCAAAGTTGTGCAGAGATGTTCAGTTTGATTTCAAACTAAAGAATTACACTGGTTCATAGTATCTAATATATATAAAAATAATAACTAACATTTATATAATGTTTTATAGCTTTTAAAAAAGAAAGCATTCTCCGGATCTATTACTTTGATAGCCCTGCACAGCCATCCCATGAAACAGAGATTACAGGCCACATTTTTTTTTTCTTTTAAAGATTTTATTTATTTATTTGACACAGAGAGAGAGAGATCACAAGTTGGCAGAGAGGCAGGCAGAGAGAGAAGGAAGCAGGCTCCCTGCCGAGCAGAGAGCCGGATGTGGGCCTCGATCCCAGGACCCTGAGATCATGACCTGAGCCGAAGGCAGAGGCTTTAACCCACTGAGCCACCCAGGCACCCAACAGGCCACATTTTTACCGAAGAAGCAGCTGAGGCTTGGAATATTTAAAAGCCCAAGGTCACAGAGCCATTGAGTAGGAGTCCTAGGACTCAACCCAGGCCAGTGTTGAGAGGTGTAGCTTCCAAAGTATAGCAGCATATGTTTATAGAATTTATTTTGTGAATGACTTTATTTTTGGAATTTAAGTTACTGACTCTGCAGTACTAAGGAATACATATCTGGAAAACCTCTCTAAAAGCAATATTAAATTCTTCCCAGGAGATCGAGAGTGAATCCATTACTTTAAAAGTCCTGACATCTGAAATAGGATCTTTGGGAGGTAATTGTCCTACTAGCAGAAGATAACAGTAATTATTTTATACATATTCCCCCAAATAATATAAATTTTAGTCATTGTAAAAGATTTGTAAGCTTTACCTGGAAAAATTCATCTGTGAACTGTGAGTAAATTAACATGTACTTATGTGGAGGTCATGTGATGCATTGGGTTTAAAGAGAAATTTATTTCAACCCTTGGCACCAATTTTGTCAGACTTGAGCAGGACGTCTTCTATGGAGTCCAGCTTGTCAAATTCATATCTTTTACAATACGCCCACACCAGGAAATTTTTAAAGAGTTGACCATTTTGTGCCTCATTTATTTTCAGAATTTAAGCCCTCTATATGGCTAATTTATGTACAAGCACACCTATACTGACATTTTTAAATGATAGATTTTGTAATTGAGTTCAATTCATATTATACAATCAATCTAAGAGATATCTGGTTATACCTGATCTTTTTTATAGAGTGGAATGTTACCTTCCATGATACAGTAATCTTAAACCAGTGAGGAAAAAGCAGAATTTGGATGTTGTTTTATATCTGGAATTGAAGAAGAAAGGCTTAAATAAGCTGATTTCAGTTACCCCCTTGAAATTCCACATGAAGCATTTGTAAACAGTTGGTTCTAGCGAAAAGAAAAAAAGGAATTAGGGATGAAACTTAACATAAATATTCATGGATGATATTTTCATATCTCCATTTACTAAAAATTAGTTTTTCTTCTATTCTTCTGTTTCCTGTTCTTCTGATGATAAGCAAATAGTAACACAAAAGCTTCTTATGACACATGAATAGGCATTCTATTTCCACCCTTTTTTGCATGTTCTAAGTCATTCCTACCAGCTAACACAAACATACACCACTTTTAATGTGGTCAGAGAGAATTTTTTCCCAAAGGACCAAGTACGAATGCCAGACCATTTAATGTTTCAATGGTAATATAATTTGGTATCGTTGGATGAATAAACCAATGTGGTTTGGATTGAAGTTTCATTTTTCTTTGCTTCCATTTTGGTGTGGATGAGGCCATCACAATTAATTTTTCAAGCTTAGCATTGCTTTGGCAAAGGGATCTCTAATATTCCATTTCCCCACTGAATAGTGGGAAATTTTAAGGAAAAGAGGCCAGGAGAAGGAATCACTTCTAGATTAAACATTGTGTTGACTTGCCATGTGACTAAGACAAACCATTTACCTCTTTGTCCTTCAATTTCTCCATCACTGAAAATTGCTTTCCTTCCCTGGTGCACAGCAATTTTGAAAGATGAAACATGAGTTTTGGAAAGAAACATGCCACATAATTTTGAGGTATTAGACTTCTGCTTTTGTGATACCAAAATGAGCTCCATTCATTAAATTCTTTGACTAGGATAATTCATTATTACTATTGATGATGTAATTATTATTACCTTATTACCGAGTTATCATACATTTCAAGTTCTTAATAGCATTTTTATTTGATCTAATTTCACTTGTAGTTTATATTATTAAACAAAAGTATCTGAAGTGTCATTTTCAATATTTAGAGATTTGGGGATCTGTTGTGAATTAATACAAAATACATGTTTAAATCAAAGTCCTGCATATTTTATACAACCTTTCATTGAGTTGGCTGAAGAATTTTATTTTAAAAATTAAATATTGGAACCCTACAGCTCTGTGAGCTTATTAGAGGACGTTAGAGGAATTGCTCCTTTGGCTTGAAACTCCAGAATTACGGACAGTTTTATCTCCAGTTTCTTCACTACTATAATAGTCATTAGTTTAGCAGTTTGAATCCATTTTACATTTCCAGTATACCTTTTTACCTAAACAGTACACTAAAATCTTTTAAATAAACTTCCTAGCTATTAAGCCTGAAATTAGCATTATTTTCAATGTGAAAAAAATCTTTATGTTCAGTACAATGCTGCTCAATATTAACTTGTCTACAGTAGTTCAACTCTATTTTTATTTCTCATCTGTTAATTTGGTTAGTTTAAAAAGACACACTGTTGGGCAAAAGAGTTGAAGGCGATTAAGAGGTACAAACTTCTAGTTGTAAAATAAATAAGTCAAAGGGATGAAAAATACAGCATAGGGGATTATGGTCAGTAAGATTGTAATCAGTTTCTCTGGTGACAGACGGTGACAGCCCTCATCAGGATGAGCATGTCTAGAGTACACAGATGTTGAATCACTATGTTGTACACCTGAAACGTGTATAATATTATATGTCAACTACACTTCAATTAAAAAAAAAAACCTAGGAGAAAAAAAAAAAAGACATGCCATTATACATTTTCCCTACTCAGCCATCAGTCAGATAGGGTTTTCTCTTAGATGGAGGAAGGGAGAATTATGGAATAATGCTGTTCAGACCTAATGGGAGAGAGAGGATTACCATCTTTGTTTTTTCTCGACACAGGCTTCGAATTCACTCAAAGAAAAACAGAAGTGTGAGACCCAGACGCTCCGACAAGGCGTCCCCCTGCCTGGGCAGTACGCGGGCAGCATCCCAGCGACTTCGAGCCATCCCCATGTGGCTTTAGAGGGAAAGCCCAACAGCAGCCACCAAGCGCTCCTGCAGCATCTCTTATTGAAAGAACAAATGCGGCAGCAGAAGCTTCTCGTGGCTGGTAAATAATAACGATGCCATTCGCGGATCATTTTAGGACTTGATTTATCCGCAGTCCAGTGTAAGGTCTTTTTAGCTCAAGACCCTCATAAAGATTGACAGTGTCACACACGGTCTCCCTGAGACTCGGTCTTGTGGGAAGGGCTACTCTTCTTATTTATGCCTCTAGACACGTGGTGGGAAAACACCGCGCCTTATTTAACCTTCATACGTACGGAGGTGGACGACTGGTGAGTCACCGGTCAGATGCATGCCTGCATCCCCTACAGCCTAGCTTTCTTTTGATCTGTGCCCAGGAGAATTGCTAGTTTTCTTTACATTTACCTCCTGTATCTATTTTCTGTGGGGTTTTTTTTTTTTTTTTGTCTTTTCCTAAGCAAAATTGTGCATATGTGTGTACATATATATTTTTTTTTCAGGTGGAGTTCCCTTACATCCTCAGTCTCCGTTGGCAGCAAAGGAGAGAATTTCCCCTGGCATTAGAGGTACCCACAAATTGCCCCGTCACAGGCCCCTGAATCGAACCCAGTCTGCACCTCTGCCTCAGAGCACGTTGGCTCAGCTGGTCATTCAACAACAACACCAGCAATTCTTGGAGAAGCAGAAGCAATACCAGCAGCAGATCCACATGAACAAAGTAAGCCCCCAGGTCAAAGTCAGGAGGTCACAACCACCAGCGGGGAAAGTGGGGTTCTCCTCTCTGATCTGGGCACATATGAGGAAAATGTTGGTATCTCTGCATCGCCGTCAAAAGGAGGCTGCCATCCTAGCCCTGGGGACAGCCTCACAATATCAGTATCTTCACCGTCATTACATTCACAGCATGTTTGTAGCAGCTGAGATTGTTGATTAGTGAGGGCTTCTGTGATTGAGGACCTATCTGAATTCAGAAGCACATACAGGTACATGTGTGTAGAGCCCCATTTTCTGGTTTCATAGAAAAGGCTTGGGGCAGAGTTGAAGGTGGTGGATTGACAACTCAGAAAGTTCCCACAGGTACAGGCAGATATGACAAGGTGAGCCCACACACTGTTTCTCAGCAACTTGTGTGTACCCATGTTCTATTTATTTTTTAGCATGCCCCACTTTATTCCAAACTGTGTTTGAAGCAACTTCTCAGAAACGTGTGGTCATTTTCTGGCAGCCTTATTGTGGCCAGCTTGGGAAGCTGATGTCTGTATCGCACCACATCCTTAGGCGCTCTCCTGCTGAGGCAACCACAAAGAAATAGTGATTACAATATAACGATGTCAGGCAGGCCAGGCCGGTAAAACATCTTCAGTGAATTCATAAGCAAAGCTGGTCTGTGTGGTTTTGACACCACGCTCCTCTATGGTAGGTTTACAAAGCCGAGTCTTCTCATTCCTGGGTGCGTTCTCATTAGACTCCTGAATACCATGATTCTATCCACTCTCCTTTGTTACTGTATCACCTACAAGTATCTGTAGAGGTGTGATGATGAAGAAATGACATTCTGTTTACTACAAGGTAGCTAAAAATTGGCTTACTATTGAAAAGCTTTATCGTATCATGATAGAAACAAAGCAACACCTCATGGGCAAAGGTCTAATGGTCTTTCTAATAGCAGTAAGAGAAAGGGGGTTCTTCTCGGGTGCTCACTTTACTGCAGGCAGGACAAGAGGTTTTCTCTTCTCACAGGGCAGAGCCCTGAAGGGATCTCGGGCTGAAGACCATACAACTGAACAGAAACACTGCCGGCCCAGCCCTTTGCTGCCTTCAAAGATGATGTCGGGGTGGGGGATTGGGAAATGGGCGCTGGCGATGGATGGCCGTGGCCACTGCCTTTTGTGCCATCTCTCACTACACTGCACACTGTGCTCCACGGTCTCGCATGCTCTTTATTATCATCAGGTTGATGCTGTTATTGCTACAGCAGTTCTCTAAATTTATCAAATTATTTTGTACCAAAGCAGTCTCCCAGGAGGAGACCAACTTCCTTCTTGTAAGAGTGGCCTGGTACTCGTTGACTTGAATGTGACTCTGCATATGTTTGCTATATCATGGTAGAGTTCAGTTTGTTTGTTTTGTGGTTTCTCAGCACTACTTAAAACTACTATGTATTCTTGAAAAGTTGTCCACTGACTAATGCGAAAAATATACAAAGGAAGAAAGATTGGGAATCCTACCTTTTGCCTCATAATGTTTTGTTTTGTTTTTTTGTTTTGGGGTTTTGTTTTTGGGTTTTTTGGGGGGTTTTTTTTTTTGGCTTTTTTTAAGAGAGCGAGGGAGAGCAAGGGAGCACAAGCAGGGGAAGGGCCGAGGGAGAGGGAGAGAGAGAATATTAAGCAGGATCCCTGCCCAGTGCAGAGCCTAATGTGGAGCTCAATCCCAAGATCCTGAGATCACAACCTGTGCTGAAATTAAGAGTCAGATGCTGAGCTGACTGAGACACCCACACACACACACCCTGTTGCCTCGTAATATTTTGATCTGGAATTAAGTTCATTAGATTCCTAGGAATACTTTTAAGAATATTTTGGAATACATCTTTTATGACCTGGAGATACCAGTATTTGAGACTCAGTGGTATGCTAATAATAGAATCTTTTGAATCTTTATATTTTAGTATCACACTTGAGATTTTGACAGGCGGATGCTAACCTCAGTCACATGGAAGAAACGAAGATGAAAAGCAGGCATTTGCATTGAGCAATGAGAAAAGCAAATCTTATCAGAGACCTTCTCCCATGTGGAGCTGATTCCTTGGAATCTGTTAAGAATTCTTCCCAAAATTAGAAACAAACCTATACTTTCAGGTACATGTTTGTACAGTGGTTTGATTATTAAATCTTGTCTTAATTAGGCAAAATGAAGTCCAGAAAACTTCAAAGTACAAAGCTGATCTTTATGTATTAACCCCTCTCAGCTTGGGTGTTTAGATTACTCAAGCAGGTCTCTTGTTGGCTTTTCTCCAAGTATGTATTCCATATGTTTGATCCAATGGCATATGCACATTGGGAATTCTCCAGATTTTGAAAATATTTCACCTGCCCTCAATTGTCTAAGGGAACAGAGAAGAATCTTATTAAAGAAAATATTGAATCTCTGTCCTATTCTGAAGTATTCACAATAGAACTATCAAGAAATGAATTGCTACTGCTCTCCCTTCCCCATGAGGTGATGAAAACATTTATTTCACATTATGTGAGGGCCATAACTTAGATGCCAAAAGCCAACGAGTTTCTGTGTGATCATTATATTTACGTACACTCTAACCATTTTGAATGACTATTAATGAGAAATAACCACAGAAACTTTAATTTATGTCATTTTTTTCCTGGTATAACAAATGAACCTGTATTGAATTATTTCAAACTAGAGCCAAATAGTTGGCATGGTAAAACATGGTCCCCACCCTTGAGAAACTTATTACAGCAGGAAATATATGCTCACATAAAGACATAGGTATGCAGATAACACATTTGAAACGGTCCTTTCCTTTTGCTCCCTCAACTTTTTTAATAGTTCTTTTTTAAGATTTGGGGAAGCAAAAATGCAGTGACAATGAAGAAAAAAATAAGTAGATTTATCCCTAAACCTACATCCTATGAAATACAATTGTCCTTCCTGCTGTGAAATTTTTAATGATATAACTGAATTGCTAATAATCCTTAGAAGAATTAAAAGCAAAGCTGTACTTTTCAGAGCAGAGATTATACAATAATTGACTTACTAAATTTTGAAAATTTTCTCATATCTTGCTATTGAGTGCATTTATGAAAGCAGCCATTCTTTCCTGTTGTAATCTATAATGTAAATATTATTAATCTTACTAAATAACTTACCTATCCATTGCTTATTACTTTAATGACATTTACATGGGAAATTTGTGTGTCATAAGAGTTATTTGTCTAATGCCGTTAGGGTGTAAGTACTTAATAGCTTAGCAGAAATATCCCTGGAATGGGTTTACATAGTATTTGTATTGTTATAAAAGTTAGAAAGGTGACTGGAAAACCGTCAGAATGATTTGTCTCTCTGCTCCATCAGTTTGAATGTTCGATTTTCACTGAAAGTGTTTTGAGAAATTCAGCCATAAGAAAGTCATGGTTTGCACTATTTGTTCTTTTGGTTTTTTTGAGACATTTAAAATATTCAGAAATACATTAAACAATTTCTCTTGCTAACGTACGGTACAGTCTTGCAATGATGACTTGTGAGCCTTTTCAAAAAACCAAGAGTTTCTTTATACTAGCATCAAAAGAAGACTGTTGCTTTTCCTGGTTATTTTTCTTTTTTTTTACTTGAAGATAAAAAAGGTTTCTAAAGTAGAATTTTCCCCATAAATACAAAATGGCAAACAAAAAAAGTAAGAGGGTATTAGTAATTTTCTTCTGGGCTCATTTTACATTTAAATATTGCAACAGATTTTCTGGTTAAATAAGACTATGATTAATGCAAGCAAAACACACTGAGGTTACTTGACCATTTTTATGATTTTTGAAGGAGTATTCCAAGCACTGCCTAATTAATAGAAGGGCAAATCTCTAGTTGTATCACTATTGGAATGATATACAGAAATTTTCCTAAGTGTCTTTATGCATTTTTGTTGTGAGATAATTTGGCATAGACCTCTGCCCCCTACCCAATGACAACATTATTCTTTAAATTATTTCTGTTACAGTATTAATAGAATAGCATTGATGCACACTAAATTTCTGTTTTAACTAGACTTTTTCTAGTACCCATATTTTTGTTATTCATTCTATCAAATCCATGTGAGCAGAAACTTCAAGAAACTTCTTCATTCAGTACTTATTTAAATGAAATACTGATTTATTATGCATTCATCCATTTACCAACTCATTGAATTCTTGGTTTGTGCCAGATAATATTTTAGGCACTAAGAGTATAAGAACATTCGGTGTCCTCATGGAGCTTACAGTGTGGGGAGCAGGGAGGTGAAATATTCAGTCAACAGTAATACAGTGTGTTAAGTACTAGGATAGGGGACATTGAGGAAGAAAACTGTTTTCTTTGAGGAAGACTTGAGAGTTATGTAGTTACCTCTATGGGTTATCNGTCACTATTCTGTCTTTGTGATAAACATTCCCAAGTTTTTCTTTATTGTGTTTCCATTTTTGATTGTATTGCTAGATATTTCTTCTTCTTTCCTTCCCTCCCTCTTTCCTTCCTTCCTTCTTTCTTTCTTTCTTTTCTTTCTTTCTTTCTTTCTTTCTTTCTTTCTTTCTTTCTTTCTCCCTTTGTAATATGATTTGTGATAAATATCTTATGCATTCCTTTGACTGGATATCAGCCAACACTTTTTTTAAAAACCCACACAAATCATGAGATGATAACTTCTATATGTCAAGGTTCACTGTAGATATAAGTATTTATTATATATTTATTACTGTGACACTTAGGCATTTTGACATGAGTGGTATTTTATCATAATAAAAATATATCTAAGACGAGATTAGTAAAAGGGAGGCCAAGCAGATGTCCTGTGTTGTCCTTTATTAAAACAGGTAGATGTTATGTCCGACAAAGAAGGCATGAATCTAATTCTTCTCAAGTGCTGGAATGGAGCAAATGGGGAGTTTTCATTAGTTTTTGGAAGAGAATTTGACCCTTTATTTGAGCGGTATCTCTTTTATTCTTTTTCTTGAGATAATTTTCTAGCATCGGTGTTACATATTCTTCATAACCCCTCATGATTCATATCCACTCCTTGTCCCTGATCATCCATCCACAGCGACCTAGGGGACTATATTCTTTGCTGCCTGTGGTCGTGTGTGTGTGTGTGTGTGTGTGTGTGTGTGTGTGTGTGAGAGAGAGAGAGAGAGAGAGAGAGAGAGAGAGAGAGAGAGATTTTTTTTTCCTCTAAAATATCCCTGAAGGCATTTCGAAAATAGAACTATTTTGTGCAAAGTGTATATTTTTCCCAGGAGATGCATTTGACGAACAGCAACTCTAAAGATGTAGCATTCCAGAAAGTTTACAGTTTTTAAGTCACACTTCCTATTATCAAACAGCAAGGAAATGCTTTGTATTAGCTTTATTTTAAGCTAGCTAATTCTACCCATGGCCTCCTTGTGGGAAGATTCATATTTGAAGTGTGATTAGAGGAGGACGATGAACCCAGGCTCTGCTCTTTGCTGCACCTATTACTTCGAGGGTATCTTTCCCTCCCCTTCTTTTAAGCACTGTGCATCCTCCCCACACCTTCTCCGAAGGTACCTTCGGTATCTTTTCCATAATATCAGCTCCCTTTTATAAGGAGGATCCACTGTAAACTGGGACACAATGCTAACATTTTTTTTAAAGATTTTATTTATTAATTTGACAGAGACACAGCAAGAAAGGGAACACAAGGGGCTCCTGGGTGGCTCAGTGGGTTAAGCCTCTGCCTTCGGTTCAGATCATGATCTCAGGGTCCTGGGATCGAGACCCGCATTGGGCTCCCTGCTCAGCGGGGAGCCTGCTTCCTCCTCTCTCTCTGCCTGCCTCTCTGCCTACTTGTGATCTCTCTCTCTCTCTGTCAAATAAATAAATAAAATCTTAAAAAAAAAAAGAGAGAGAGACAGAACACAAGCAGGGGGAGTGGGAGAGGGAGAAGCAGACTTCCCACCAAGCAAGGAGGCCCCCAGTCCTGGGGCTCCATCTCAGGACGCTGGGATCATGACCTGAGCTGAAGACAGATGCTTAACGAGTGAGCCACCCAGGCGCCCCCAATGCTCACATTCTTTTGTATATTGTCTTTTTAATCTTAACAACTCACTCTTTTTAGTATCACTGAATTTAATTGAATTGTATTTATTTTTAAAGATTTTATGTATTTATTTGGCAGAACAAGAGAGCACAAGCAGGGGCAGCAGCAGAGGGAGAGGAAGAAGCAGGCTTCTCTCTGAGCAGGGAGCTTCCCAACCCTGGGGCTTGATCCCAGGATCCCAGGCTCATGACCCGAGCCTAAGGCAGATCCTTAACCAACTGAACCACCCGGGCACCCCACTAAGTTTAATTTTAAAGGGTTTGAGTAGGTGGACCAACATGACAGGACTACCAGTTGACAGAGCTAGAATTCCGACATAGGTTGAACAACCCAAAAGCCTGTCCTGAACCTAAGCGTGCACTTAGGATTTTATCACTGAGCAGGAGACAAGATTTTCCTTTTTTTTTTAAATAAATTTTTATTTTAAGTAAGCTCCACACCAAACGTGGGGCTCGAACTCACTATCCCAAGTTCCAGAGTCACTTGATCAAGAATCATGGGTATGTTGTACCAACTGAGCCAGCCAAGCACCCCAAGACAACATTTTCCTAACCTTATTTTTGCCAAAAAGTAGAAGGCTTACAATTAAAGGCAAGGCAAGCAAACAAAAAAGGAGGATGATCTTATTTATGTCTTCATTTTTGGTATTGGTTTGGATTTGCCAAGATGAAGAAATTCCTTTTCCTGGCCCCACTGCTCAACTTTTCATGCACTGCCCTCCATCCAGTTACTAACTTGGAAGCCTCTCTACATGGATCTTATGGCGGGACCTTCAGAGAGCCACTGGATCGTAAAGCTTTCCAACAGTGCAGTGTGGGTTCAGGACGGCCAGGCCCTGATGTTGCAAAATTGTTATTTTTTTTTTAAGATTGGGCAAACATCTTCTCATAAGAGCTCTGCTCAAACCTGACGCTGAAAGTCTATTCATCAAGTTCAACTGAAATGCAAATTTGTCATCTCATCTATGGGTGGTTGGAAAATGCCTTGTTTTAAGTTTTAAAAAATGGATGAGTAGAAACTTGAACTGGGCTTTCATTTAGGAAAGTAGGCATTACTGTTGTCAGGTTTAATTTCTCTCTCTCCACTTGACAGTATGTTTCCAGGCAGAGTCTTTAATCAACAATTTAGGATTACATTTTGCCCATTAGATGGATAGTATGTCCAAAAATTTTAGCAGGCACCGAAAGGCAGTCTTAATTTTATAACAGTAAAAAGCTCCCAGATTATTTATCTATCTATAGAGGTTTATAGAAGAAACTTTGACTTTTCCCTTAAATAGATGTTATTTCGACATGATTAGCCCAATGTAAATAGATCCGTGTAGGTATGTGCTGAGCTTCAAAAAAACCACTTACTGCCATCCCGGCTTACATCATCACAGAGAATTCATATAGAAGCATTTCACTACATAATTACAAGTTGATGGTTTATAATACACAGAAAATGGCTTGTTGCTTTATTATTAGATGTGATGAAATCCCATGTTTGTAAAAGAAACTAAATGACCATTTCAGTGGATTAATGGGTAACATTCATAAACGTTCCCAGTGCTGCTTTCATAACTTGAAGACCAAGGGAAAGACCTCAACCTTTCCTTTTCACTCTGCACTGTTAATCTAGTCAGAGATGCTTTTGCTGAATGAGAAAAACAATAGTTCAACATGACTATGAGGTAAGAAAATAGAGGAAAGAAAAATATCTGGGGAATTAAACCATGTGAGTAGTTTGACTGATGTTGATTCCAGGCCATTCAAAGAGAGAGGGAAGCTAAATAATTTGGTTGTTTCTCAACCTTGACAAATAGTTTCGTTTGACAGGATGAAATAATTAAGTCTTACTAAGGAATTTTTAATAAAGCTAAGTGATTTGTGGACATGAAAACCACCAATGTGTGGCAGTCTCTTTGTTATAGATTTTGGTTGCTTATAAATTCCTGATTTTAGTTTTCTTCCCCTGAATCTTTCTGCCCTTTCTTTAAATACTTATGAAATCTCAGGGATTAGAGTGACCCTGAAATGTCATATGATCCTAGCGTATTCTCATTCCTTCAGGCAGAATTGCATCCAGGACTAAGCTCCCATATCCTAAATGTACCTTACTCTCTTGCTATCAACTTAGTTGAATCAACCAGCAATAAAAACTCACTTCTAAGAAATAATTTCCTGGCATGGAGTCGTTGATGGTGTTCCACAAAGATTTACTAGCAACCATTATGCTGCATGCTGAAAATGAAAATAAGGAAGGCATGTTCTTTCCCTTGAATGACCTGTAGACTGCAAACAGATCATTCTAGTCAAAGAAAGTTCTGTTTAATGCATAGTTCATATGAAGTGCAACATCTAGAATGCTTGATGACCTTGCCAAGAGAAGTGTATGATGTCCTGCAGGATTATTTACTAATTTTGCAACTTTCAACAAAGTATTGAACCTCCTCATCCAGTAATTCTCTAATCTGCAGGTTTTAGAGGTTTATAGTGAGGAATGTGTGAAAGGATGTAGTGAAAGTGCTTTGTGAGCACAGTAAGCACCACTAAACTCTAATGCAGTATTTATATTCTTCTGTAGCACTAATAGTTTCATTTTCCTTATTCTGTTAATGAAAATGGTTGGTTGTCTGGAAGTGCTAAAATATTTCCAAGATACACATTTCCTACTTGCCTCAGTTTGCAGCAGGCTACTTTGTTGTAAACCAAACTACTAAATTTTGTTCCAGCTTGAGCCTTTGTGTTCATCATGAACCAGACTTTGTTTTCTCTTTGGAACAGTATTACCGTTAATTATTGAATTATTTAGTGAAGTATAATTTACACAGCAAAATGCATTCCTTTTGCTGTACAATTCAGTGAGTTTTCACAAGTGCCTATCGTCACATAATTACCACAGTCAAGATATAGAACAGTGCCTTCAACTTCCAAACGTGCCTTGTGTTGCTCCTTTGTGGTCGATCCCTATCCCTACCTCCAACCCCTGGCAAAGTAGTTGAATTTTTGACCATGTAGGGAACATAAAACAACTCACAAGTATAAAGGATGGTATATTTTAAGAGCAGGCAGACATCAGCTCGAAATGATCTAAACCCTAGAATGTTGAAGTAAGAAGGGCCGAAAGGGATTATTTTCAGAGGTCATAGGCAGACACTCTGTGGACTGGATCCATTCCGTTGAACTGCTGTCGTTGGCCTGCATAGTATCTTAACAAGCATTTCAATTATTGGTCAATCTTTATAAAAATAGAAAGATTTCAAATACAAACCCGGTGTTCTGGCATTGTCTGAAAAATTGAAAATCTGGCTACCCTGGGGCCCACATTTCCACATGGCCACTATTTTCTGGGGTTTACTCTCGGTCATCCATTTTAAATAGACCTCGTGCTGCTCTCCAGAGTGCCAGAGCAGGGGTTGATCATGGGGAGAAAGGGAGATGTTTATGAATCAATCGATTTGAAGATCATTGGCTTTGAGATCTTGTCTATTCTGAGGCACAGTCCAAAATCACCAAGGTGGTGCCTTTCCTTAACCATGCCTCTGTACATTACCCTTAAAAAGTGAAGAAAGAAAACTTTGAAAAAAAGTGTACTGTCACCTGAAGATTGGAAAGGGGATTATCGGGGGGAAATTCTATTATGTAATATAGAGACATAAGATTACACACAGTGCTGTAAAAGAAAGAAAAATAGATCGTTTATGTTCTTGTTAAGTCTTGTTACGTTCTCTTGCTGGGGATTTTATGTTCTGAAAGTTTATCTTTCTGTTTCTACTTTTGCCTACCTCAATCCTATCTTCTATAACAGTCAGAGTAACCATTTACAAATACAAATCAAATCATGTCAAGAACTTGCTGAAAACTCCCCAATTGCTCCTTATTGTACATAGGATAGCCAATCTTTTTGTGGCCTACAAGGCTGTCATGATCTGGCCCTTGCCCCCATCACTGACCTCCTCTCCCACTCCCTTCCCTTCCTTGTTGACTCCAGCCACGCTGGCCTCCTCTCCAGTCTGTGGGGAATGTCATTCCAGCCCAGGACTTGTGTTAGCCACTGCTCTGTATGGAATGTTCAACCTCCAGATCTGCTGATGACTCCATCTTGGTATTGGAGTCCCTCTTAGCTCAAACCTCACCTCTTCTGAGGGGCCTTCCCTGCCCATACAAATTAGACACAGATGCTACTCCTTCCCCATCATTCCCTACACATGAAGTTCCAGTCTTCAGTTGCTTATTTTCTGCCTCTTCCTCTGAGAGGTTGCCTACCTGACTGCACTTCTCAGGGTGTGGCATATAGTAAGTCCTCAATAAAAAATTGTCCAATGAATGAAAAAGTAGGTGGGTAACTTTCTCAACCTCACTGGAAACTCTGGAAGGAGAACATTTTCAGTATCCTTTCCAGAAGTTAACACTCATTTAAGCTATTGAATTATTAGGATGCCTTGAAACCAGAAAAAGGATATTTTAATTGCAGGCATTATTTTAGATAATCATTAAAGTGATACAGACAAACACGTTTTTATTAAGAATTCACTTCCTCCCTAGATTAGTTTTATATCTCTTCAATATTGGTAAGAAGGGAGCTTTTTCAGTTTAGACATTTAATTAGTGTGAATAACGAACCAATATTTAGAAAATATTTCTCTTGTTATTTAGTTTGGGTTCTTCTGGCAGTTTCCCTAAAATGCACAGAAGCGAAATGGCATGGAGTATTTTGGCTTGAAGTGTAGTTCTTCTCTATTAGACCTCTCGATTTGAAAGCCCTCCATGCTCTGCATGTTGTTTTTGTGAACAGTTGGTACATACCTAATCTATTTGTGATTTGAGACAGAATTTTATCATTGTTTTAAAATCTAGTTTCCTTGGAGCTTAAGGGAAAGGTTTCATTTTCCAAAAGAAGAATTTTGCATTTATTTAAAAGAAAAAAAAAGGAACAAAAACAAAAACTTGTGCCATTCCCCAAGTAAAATCTGTCTTCAAATCTGAGGCAAAATAAGAAAGTGATGAGTTGGGTTGAAGGTCACTTTGCATAGTTTAATAATCACTTTCAAGCACTTGTGCTTAATGGGTTGTTGACAATTTCAGAAAACCAGATGTCCATCAGAAACCAACTTACTCCTTATACACTCTTGTTCTTAGTTGCCATTCCAAATCTGAAGATATTTGTAGGGACATGAAAGATCTCCTTGGGAAAAATTCAAAATATGAAATTTAAAGATACTTTATTCAATAGCACTTAACGCTTATGTTGACTTCCAGACTTTGTCAAACAGTATAACTTACACAGAGATGAGCTTAATGTGCTCATGTGTAAAGGTTAGAAGCACAGCCTTTAAGTATTATTTCATGAATTTTACATCATTTGCCAATAGAATATATGATATTTAATGTGGAATATAAGACATTGAAATTATGGATTTGCCATAATTACGAGCCTAGCCGGGATTGACAAAGAACGGAATTGTAGCACTTAAAGGTGTTAGAAATGTAGATAAATTATTCTGTCCGGTCTGTAGAATGTCATTGTAAGTGCAGAGGAGCGTGTGTGTTACAAGCCCAGAATGGTCATAGATTGGCCGCACCGATCTCGGAGTTCAGTCCGATCACCGTGCCATCAGAGGCAGGGAGGATACGGAGAAACACTGACAGATGAGGAAGGGTACAGATGAAAGGGAAGGAGGAGAAACACAGCCATCATCTTCCTCTCAGCTGGGTTCCCCACCAAAGTAACTCACCTGGTGTCAGACGAATGACACACGGTGTGTTTTACAGATGGGCCCTCGGCCGAGATTCACACAGGCTCGCACATTTATCTGTCACACAGATGTTTCGTCTTGTGTTTTGTAGTCAGCAAGGCAACCGCTCAACTTTGTTGGGGGATCACCTCCAGATGTGCAACCAAAGGGAGACTCTGCCACCCCACTGAGAGTAAGCAGACAGCTCCTCCCTGCATCTGGGGCCACTCAGCGACAGGACACATTAGAACAGGGTTAGTCCATACCATCTTTGTAATAGTCACATTCGAAGTTCAAAAATACATACGACACAACACAATCAGAGTCCTGAACGTCTTCAGAAAGAGCCAGAAACAGACAACATCAAGTGATTTTTTTATTTTAAAAATCTAAAATAAGTTAAACCCAGCAGGCAGGTCTTCTGTGACTTTGGTCTGTAGATTTTTTGTGCTGATGTTAATTGCTAATTTTTCCACGCTGGCAAATTTGCAGGCTTAAACAAAAACAGCTTTAGTCAAATACCTGGGATAAGAAGTGTATGTTAACTCCTTCTCTGCACTTATATTTTGCAAAACTGTCTCCAGGAGATCCCCACTTATCACTTCTGTATTTCTTGAAACTTCGCAAAAGCGCATATTTCGTTTCAGAGATGATGAAAAAGTGGTAGTTACTCTTCATGTCGACATTGTCATTTGCTTCATAATCTGGGAAGGAAAGTGTCAAAGCACTGTTACTAAGCATCAATTAAGCTTTCGGGTATTTAGGGGGAAAAAATGAGCAAGAGAGAAACAAGGACAAATTCCTAGATTTTTGACTCTTGCAGTTGGGTAGTGCTGTTCACTGAGATGAGAAAATTAGGTGAGCAATACATTTGAGTAGGAGAAGAATAAAGGTTTTCTTCGAGCTATTTAAAGTTTAGGATACCTATTAGGTATTCTAGATTGAAGGGAAGATGTTAAGGAAGCAGTTGAATATACAAGTTTGGAGCTCAGGGAGCCATTGGAATTATTTATATTAATTCAGTTGTCATCAGAACATAGCTGTTTCAGGGTAGAATGCAAACTGGAAGGGTATAAAAAAATTCTGGGTTTCTACCCTTTTTTTGTTTTTGGAGATGGCTCAGCTTCTCTTGGACATGAAATTCCTTCTTTATAAAATAAGGGTTTGAAGAATGTTATTAGAAATTTTCCAATGACTACATTTTATATGTATATGGTCTCTACTCATAAGTTACTGTTTTATGTCAAGAAACATTTTTTTTTTTTTTTTTACAAACCATCAAGGAATTCTGCCCTTGGAAGATCATTTTGCCATTTGGCCGTCTTGCCCAGTTATCATAGCGTTATTCATTCTGGCACTTTTCTCCCTCATGTTTCCTTTAGTACATCACAAGTGTAGATGAAGCCAAAGGAACTGACTAGAACAAATGGCATTGTTTCTTTATTGCGCACAGAACATTGTTATATATGCATCTATGTCAGTGAGGTTGTAAATACTGACCAAAATTGATTCATGGACTAAATGGTGAGATTTCTGGGTACATCTGTGACCTCAGAAATACATTAACAGGTCAGATTTCACAAGGTTTTTTTGTTAAAATGTACATATGATATATTGTGTGAACACTCAGCGTTTGGTCACTGTTAGAGATTTTCTTTGACCTACTTACTATCTATGGAAAATTATATTCCAGGCATTAGCATACAGTTTGGTCTTTACTGTAGTAATATCAGTCTCTTACTTTCAAAGATCCTGTGATTGTGTCTTGGTGCCCTTTGAGAGGTGCTTTACCCTCACTGACACTTACTAATATCCTAATTAAATTGCCACTGGATTTGTCATGAATGCAGTCATTACTGACTTTAACAGGAGAGATTTCAGTCAAATAATGTGGATGAAAGCCTTGTTGGCCTGAATTCTAAAGAGAATGGGAAAAGAGAAATGAAGTCAGTAAAGAGAGATAACTCAAGGAGTTGTGCTGTGAAGGGAGGCACATAATGGTGTTGGTGGGGGAGCAAGGGAGGTTTTATTTAAGATGGATTATCAGTTTGAAAATGCACAAATAAGAATATTCCAGCAGAGAGGGGAAATGTGTGTTGGAGGACAGAGTGGATCATTGCAGGAGTGGACAGGATCCAGACCATAAGCAGAGGGATTGCCTGAGATAAGAGTGCAGACGTCGCTTTCAGAAGATTGGGAGGATGGGTGAATGGACAGCTTGGTGAATGCAATGGTAGCAGGACGTTGAGTTTCTCTTCAGAGGCTTCTGCTTCTCAGTGAAATAATAAGCACAGGTAACAGCAGGGAGTGAGGAAAAGGTCTGGATTTTAGAGGTCTGAGGAGAGAAGAGGTAGTTTGAAATCATCATTGAAAGAGTGGGAGTGAATTAACTAGACAAATGTGGTAGGATTGCCAGGCAGCACTGAGGGCGCTTTTGAGGGTTTTGCTCATGAATCTGAAGAGAAACATTCAGCATGATGGTAATTCGTTTGTTTGTTTCCTAGCTTATTCAGCTGCTTGGGTTTGGCAGAGCTGAAGTATTAACCAAGGTTGGAAGTCTTACTTTTCCAGTAAAACCCATAATCAAAAGGACAGAGGAGTTGAAGACAATGTAAAGGAGGGATTTAAAAAAAAAAAGACTTCTTTATTTATTTGAGAGAGAGAGTGGGGGGAGAGGCAGAGGGAGAGAGGGCAGAGTGTCTCAAGCAGACTCCCCCTAAAGGCAGAGCCCGACATGGAGCATAATTCCAGGACCCTGAAATCATGATCTGAGCCGAAATCAAGAGCCGGACACTTAACCAACTGAGCCACCCAGATGCCCTAAGAGAGTGATTTTTAATAATGGAGAATGGAGCCTAGTCCAGCAAGGAGGGATGTGGGGGGTGGCTGAGGGGGAGTGATAGGCAGCAAGAATGTGTTAGGCTCAGTCATTTAGAGAACGCTGGGAACTGAGGAGTGGTGGGGTCTGAATATTCTGAGAAGGAGCCAGAAAGACGTCATGTTTGAAACTGATTTAAGAAAGTGTACAGCTACCACTAAAGACCAGGGCTAGGATATGATCACAGCATTGGGCGCTGAGGTAGAGCAGAGAAAAAGACCATTGGATGTGAGGAAGACAAGGTCATGAAGGGCCATGTTGGGACTGGGACTACGAAGGCAAGGAATAGCAACAGATTTTCCTTTTACTTAGCAGTCTGCAGTTTCCTCTTGGTCACTAAATAGTCACTCCTCAGTAAGCAGGGACTTTTGATGGGACATTTCCAGAACAGTGGTCACGTGCTCCCTCGTGGACCTTTGATGAATGGCCCCTCAGTTCCTGTCTCATGGCCACATATCCCATATGGATTTCTTCTCTCTTCCCCACAGAGGCTCTTAATGTGCAGGAATTTCTGAACACCTCCCAGATGCCTAACTCATACGTGTCCTTGGCCCACCAGCTCCAATGTGCTAGCTCCCATGAATTTTTCCAGCTAAGCTCTGGTAGTGAGAGGGAAAAGTTCTACAGCTCACCAAGCATCCATCCAGAAGATGAACTGCATGCAGCAGTCTGCTTGCAGACCGTCTTCCGAGTGGCTCTTGGAGCCTCCTTCAGTTGGCTAATACCTTTCCTTAGATAAATCTTTTCTCCCCACAGGAGCCTCTTGTATGTCACATCTGAGGTGAGCCATAGAGGTAAGGGTTGACTGATGAGCTCTCTGAAGAATGGGTGGACACTTGTCACCCAGAGTCCCTATCGCTGGTGTCCCAGCTCAGACTGGACTTTTCCATTAAAATCCTGCCTGTTTCCTATGGTGTCACGTGCTCTTTTTCTAACAGCCAATTAAATGGGATCCTTCAGTTGTATAGTCAAAGTTCAGGAATATTACATTGTCTCTTTTCTCCAAAATCTCAGCAGTGTGCAGGGTATTATGTATTTATGTTACGAAGAGCTAATTAGCATTGATAGCAAAGTCCTGCAAATAGTTTCCTAAAAAAGAACTTAGAGACATTTAGAGCATGATGGGTTGATTGTTCTTATGCTGACAGCCCAGGAACAATAGATGTTAGGATTGTAAGCACAAAGGAAATTAATATTTAAATTTGCCTTCTTCATTTTGACATAAATTTTGATTGGTATATATTCTCTTAGCTTGTTTATGTCTAACTTAAGATTGGTGATGTTTCATTTTATTGGTGGCTTTACCCCAAATTGTATTTTATTTCTCTAGAATCTTATTCTCAACCCAAACATATTATAAACTGTGTCACTCTCTCCAGCAGCATCTTCCAGGATTCTCCTCACCTTCCCGTGTTCCAGCCCCACTGGCCTTTCATTTGCTCCAAATGCACTGGACTCCTTTCCCAGCGCATGTACTGTACCTTCAGCCAGAGATGCTCTCTACTCTTATTTCAACCCCTCACACGCCTGCAACTAATGACTCCTCCTTGTCTATCCTCCCTCTTTCACGTCTCAGCCTAAACATAGCACCCTCTCCGTGAAAGCTCCCCTAACCACCCACAGTTCCACTCCTGTGCCAGGTAGTGTGTACTCTTAGAACACCCTGTGCTTCTTCCCATCTCATTTACCATACTTGAAAATAAGAATAAATTTACTTATCTTCCGGGTTCCTTTCCAACACACTAAACTATAAGCTCTATGAGGGCAAGGTGATGGCTGTTTTCCCAATGCTTAGTGTGGTGTCTTGAACCTAGTCGGCATTCAATAAATATTTGTTGCACAAATGAACAAAAACCCCCAATAGTTTTACAGACAGTGAAATTGAAGGGTTTCGTCAGGGCACACACAGCCATCTAAGGTTCTGTGACCTGGAGGAAAGTCTATAACCCTAAAGAGGGTAAGACAGCCTTCAGAGTTGGAGTACTTAGATATTCTAACTCTAAACACGTGTTCAGTCTTAAAAACAGAGGTGTGGGGAGGAGGTAAGCTTAAGCTGTACCAAGAGAAAAAGGTATTCGTGATTTTAGCGGTTGTATTCTAAGTGTGCTGCTTATTAATAATATTTGGCATGTTGCTTACATGGGCGCTGAATTATCTTGAGACTTTTACCCCGTTTATTGAGTTTTTATACTATGATATTTTGCTGTTGTTTAAATTAGGTCTGTTCTCATTTTGTTGTTTTATTTTTAACCATTGAGTAGTTAATTCATATACTTCTGAAGATAAAGTACAATTTAATTTATAAAATAAAGAAAAGCTCTAAATAATAATTTTCAAATTAAAAATAATACCTTCTTCCCTATTATTTAATTTGGATATATCACATAACATTTTTAGTGCTATGACTATTTTTTTTAAATCCCACATCTTTTTAAAGTGTAGGATTTCAAAAATCCATATTTCCATGTTTTACCAGTGTATATAAGAAGATGTTTTATCATTTGACCTTTCAGGTATAGGAAAATTAAATAGACAAGGCCTCAGCCTTTGTGCTCATATTTTATAGTGGTTGACATTTGTCAAAAAATGAGATTGTGGAAGGTTTCCATCACTTTTCCACTAATTCCATTACATTTTCTCTTTTGAGAAAAAATATTGTCAGGTTAGTTTGGATTAAGTTGTCTCAGTAGGAACAGCACTTGTCAAAGTTTCATGGTTCCCATTGAAAACGCGTATTTACCTTTCCCCCACCATGTTCTAAGTGTGTTAAAGAGTAACCCATGAAAGAAAACACTCAGAGACCTTGTTTTCTGCCACCACACCAACACAATCTGGCCGGGATGGGACTGCTTCACACGTAGTGTCCCGGAGGAAGTTTGTCGCTTACATACTCATTCTGCCGCTGACGTCCAGAAACTAGAAACCGAACGAACTGAAGTAGAGTCATTAGAAATAAAAGTGTGTTTTGCTTCTCTGTTACCACCAAGAACTACTGAATTTTGAACCCCTGAACACTCTCTTCTAGCTGCTTTCGAAATCTATTGAACAACTGAAGCAACCAGGCAGTCACCTCGAGGAAGCGGAGGAAGAGCTTCAGGGGGACCAGGCGATGCAGGAAGACAGAGCGCCCTCTAGTGGCAACAGCACTAGGAGCGACAGCAGTGCTTGTGTGGATGACACACTGGGACAAGTTGGGGCGGTGAAAGTCAAGGAGGAACCAGTGGACAGTGATGAAGATGCTCAGATCCAGGAAATGGAATCTGGGGAGCAGGCTGCTTTTATGCAACAGGTAATAGGCAAAGATTTAGCTCCAGGATTTGTAATTAAAGTCATTATCTGAATATGAAATGCATTGCCAGTTTTGGTAAATGGATATAATTTCCTATCTGTTTATATTTCTGAATGATTTGATTTTAGTGTTTAAGGATTCTACTTAATGCAGATATATCTATATAGAGATTTCTCTATATACTGATTTCTATATAGATATCAAGGTTTCATTGAAACGCCACTGGTAAGGAAATACTTGTTACACTAAAGTTATACTACATAAGTATACAAGTGATTAATAGGCTTTAAATTCATCCCAAAGCCTGCCACACCAATTTCTTCTAAGGAAAACGAACTCACTGTTGTTTTTAGTTTCTCTGTTGAGATCACTGACTGCTGGATATAGTCACCCAGTCTGATCAATGAAACATTCTATTAGTTCTTGATTTTTTTTTTGATATGTAGAATTCAATTTTCACAGTGTTGTACATAATGTATCATACTACAGTCTTGAACACTGTTAAAGGTAGTCTGCCCTTTCCTTCCTCTCTCTTTTTTGTTAAGTTAAATGTTCTGGTTACCACGCCAATAGTCCTTAGGGTTATTGTATAGATTGCAATTGAAAATATTAGGAATAGAGGTGGTTTTAAATATATAGATTGCAAAGTACAGCACTATTTTAAATATTACATTATGTCTCACCTAGCACTGCTCATTTTACTTTCATCTTGTGTTATTTGATGACATTGTCTATTGAAAAAGATCAAATGAAGCCGATGCAGATAATGGCCAGAAAAATGTGCAGCATTATGGTCCAATCAGATACTATATTGTATCTATAATTGTAGAAAACACAGTAATGGTATGATGATTATCTGACACAAAGTCACAATCACATTGAAAAGAAGAAGGTGTATCATATTTTATAATCATATCACTAGGATCTCTTAGGTAGAATTCCATAATGACTGGGCATATTCCATACCACTTTGGCAAATAAAAATTTAGAAAAGTTAGGCTTAACAAACAGAATCTACTTGTATATAATACACCTTCAGAAGGACTGTGTCCTTTGATGCTATGAAATCAAACAAGTTTGAAGGCAACAGAAGACTCTGTTTATTTAAGTCCGTTCTTTGTCAGGTTCCTGCTGTTCTCCTACAGAAAACTGATTCTATGAGGCTGAACAGGAAATGCCTTGTGGAAACAGGAAGTCCAAGTGATTCATGTAATGAGGAATGTAGGGGGAAAAAAAAACGGAGGATAGTGTTTTACTCTTTCTGTTTTTAAAGGGCACTCTATGAATTGATTTATTGTCTAAGAAAATAACACTGCAAGTAGGGAAATTGTTAAGGAAGCTTTTCACTGGAACATTTCCTTCATGCTCCCTTTTGATATGTTTACCTTGTTTTATAGGTTTACTTTTGTTAAGCTAGTTAAAGATTCATTGTATTAAGACCCCTTTAATATGGATAATCCAAATTGACCTAGAATCTTTGTGAGGTTTTTTTCTATTAAAATATTTATATTTCTAAATCCAAGGTATTTTAAGGTGTAGTATCCTGTTTCAAAGGAGATAATAGCGATTTTGCCAAATGTAGACATTGTAACAACTGTATGTTATTGGCACGTGTTGTTTACATTTTGCTGTGACACTTAAAAATATTTCTTAAAAGAAGGTCACTGCTAAAGATACATTATCCTTTTTTAAAAAGTCTCCATTCAAATTAAATTAACATAACTAGAAGTTAGAAAGTTTAAAACTTTTCCATATAATGAAAGTCCTTCTGATAATTTGACAAATAGCTATAATAGGCAACTTTTCCTATTACCACCATATTTTGGTTAGCATATTCCTTAAGATTAAAATGACTCTTTGTCAGTTGTTTTGCATTAAAAATATGGCATTCCTAAGATAAAATTGTATATTTTTTCCATCTCATAAATATTCATTTTCTTTAAAGTCTTTTTTCAATCTCATAAAAAAGGGATAGTGCATCTTTTAAAATACATTTTATTTGGGGAGGAACATGTGGCTGAGCAGACTTTTGTATAATATTACTTCAAAGATATGTAATCACAAACAAAAAAAACTATTTTTTATAATGTCATTTGAGAGAGCTTCATCAGTACAGTTGGTGGACATTAATTGTTTGAATTTGATAGTCTTTGAACTTAATCAAGAAACTACCTGGAACCAGTGAAAAAGAAAGCTGGACTTAATTCATCTTAGAATTAATTGATAAATGTCTCTTTTCAAATCTACTGTATTTATTATAATTTACACCCTTGAAGGTGATCTCTTGTTTTGTGTTGTAAATATATTGTTTGTATGTTTTCTTCTTGCCTTCTGTTATAAGTCTCTTCCTTTCTCAAATAAAGTTTTTTTTAAAAGATCCCCTTTCATACATTTGGCTTTGTGTAAACTTGGTATACTTAATCGGATCTGAAGCTGATGCGCTAGGTCTCATATACCAAAATCGATTGCCATTCGTTGTTGAAACAAGAAAATGAAGATATTTTGAGCAGTTATTTCTCATGCCATTAAAAATAATAAACCCAACAATGATTTTAAACTATTTATGTCAGCCATTATCAAATAGCAAACACAGGTAAAATTCATTGCCTTTTCCATTTCCCAGTGTGGCCTCTTTTTCATGATATGTTATCATGTTTGATGTCAACTTCCAAATATAAAATTTTATATAAATAAATGTTAATTCCTAACTTTGCTCAACTTAAACAATATTTCTTAAAAAGGTTAATATAATCCCTCCAGTGTAACAAGCACTCAATAAATATCAAAATAAGTAATTTTCCATGTATCATAATAATTTTATCTATTACAGTGACAGCCTGACCTACAAGTATAAAGTAACAGTACATAAACGTTAAGAGAAAAAACTAATTAAATGACCTCCCCTTCTGTGGAAACAATTATTATAATACCAGTGTAAAGAACGAAGGGCCTAGCTCAGATAAAGGAAACTGGGCTGTAGACATCCCTACGCCATGACGTACCCCAGCTCTTTTTCCAGTCAGTTGCTAGCAAACTTCAGTCAGTCAGTACTTCATAACGTGTTACTGTGTTTTGCTCCCTTAATCTAAACCTTAATATCTTCATACAAATTGAAATTATTCTAAGCCACAACAATATTGCATTAGATTATTGAGAATTCTGAAGCTAATATCATTGACTATTACAAAATGAATTATCATTCCATAATGCCATAAGTCTGATAATTTGGTCAGAATTGTGGGAATACCATTAGTTATAATTTCCTAAAAATTGCCTTTGGACTTTTATAAACTTGATTCAGTTGGTACCAGAGATCCTCAAAAGAGAGTTAGAGGAACCAATTAGATAATGCTTTTAAACTGTAAATCCGGTTTTTGACGTGTAAAGTGGATGTTTCAATAAAAAGTATCAATCTCATGTTAAAAACTTTATCTTCAGGAAAGCATTTTTTGCCAGGACTTGCAGTAAATAAACATTAGCCTTCCTGTTCTGGCAGTAAAAGTCCACCTTCTCATCAGTGAAGGTGGCTACTGAAATGGAGACTGTTACTTTTCAGAGACCTGAAAAAGGTTGTCTTTAAGAAAGTTTTTCTTTACTATATACTTTTTTTTTCTCCAAAGGATCTTAAAAAGTAATTCAGACACTAATCATTCTTTTGAAACCTAGTACTCGATGGATGTATATAGGTAGACAACAGTATTTTTTTAATTTGGCATTTCTGTGTGATAATGGAAGCACTGAATTATGGGTATGCAAGTGTGAATTAACAATGATAAATCAGGGTCTACAAATTATAACCAATGATAATCAAGAACTTGGAGATGCAAGAGAAGAATTTTGAGAGGTAGATTACCATTCCCTTTATTTTGATAAAGCCTCCATCTGGGTTTTAAAAGCATGGGAGGGCAATCAAAGAATTCTGGCAAATAAAAGAAGTTATTGGGAATGTGACTTTTTAGAACTTCTCGATTTAGATTTGGAACGTTTTCTATTCTGATTTCATAATACCTTCTATAAGGCTTCTAAACTGTAAGGTTTAGACAGTGCAACCTTTTGGGACCATCTTGATTTACGAAAAGACTTTCACTTTTAACTGTTGGAAACATACACGTCTAGCAACTCATTTAGTCCTCACAACAACCTTATGGGGTAGATATTCTTGTCTTTTTGTAGAGATGAGGGCACTGGGTCACAAAAAAGTTAAATAAGGTCAAAGTCACCCATTTAGTGACAGTCTAGCTCTAATTTGAACCTAGGCACTCTAGCACCAGAGTTCTTATTCTCTCCCTTTACTACCTCACAGCATTTATGCAATAATTCTTTTCATCTGTCCAGGTTTATTAAATCATAAGTTCTCTCTCTCTCTCTCTCTCCCTCCTCCCCATCAGTATTTCCAAACTGTTTAGAATCAATTTCTCTTAATCATTGCTATAAAGTAGGAGATTAGGACTCTTTATTTATTTATTTATTTAGGTCTAATGCATAGATGAGAGGTATCATCCTTGGACACATGATGTTCATCCATTTTGAATCATGAAAATTTGTGAGGTATTTTTGGGGGGATTTTTTTTTCTGACCAGAGCCAGTCTTAGGATGGGATGGAACAGAATGCCTGCACTTGGGGTTAACTTTCTGGGGGGAGAGAAGGAGAAAAGTTACCAACTAGACACAACTGTCCCTTGCCACTTACCTTCATTCCCCAACCAAAGCCAAATACCAATTTTTAACCAGTTAGGACGCTGCCTTTTAAAATCTTTTTGGACCTAGTGAGGACGTACTTGACAATCATTCTGACCTAAAATAGTTTGTAGAAAATGTTGGGAAAGGAAAAATAGAGACATGTCTTGAGTTCTTGTCTTCCTAGGTGATTTTTCACTTGAAAGATGCACAAAAATCCTCTTGAGGAAAGTTGTTGTCCATTTGGATTCTGCCTGCACCTACCAGAGGTTCTAATTCTGTTCTCCTGACAGAGAGCCCAGGAGTCTACATTTTTCAAGCCCTTTGTGAGAGTCCGAGTTGGAGATAATGTTCTGGAGCTGTCCAGGGGCCCTAAACCACTTCCTGAAATATGTCCTGACTTCTAATGGCTTTTACCTAAGCTCCTTGGACTCTTCATTCATAGTTTCCAGAATAGGCTATCTCAGATTTCTGGTACATTGTTCTGTTTCATCTGCATTTTAACTCAGCTAGAGGTTATTCTCACTATATTTACTGCTATAACTGCTGTGGTAGTATCTGTCCTTTTGTTTTATTTCTCTCTTCTAATTTAAACAATTGCTTAGTCTGTTTATAGAGTATCACCAAGACTAGGCAAATTTTTTTCTTCACAAGTTCTGAGCTATTTGTTGCACACTGTTTTTTTTGTTTTTTTGTGTTTTTGTTGAGATAAAATTCATACGACATAAAATTTACCATTTTACCCATTTAAAGTATATAATTCTGTGGGTTTTGGTATATTCATGATGCTATGACACCATCACTACGATCTAATTCCAGAATATTTTCATCAACTCAGAGAAATCCTGAGGCAATTAAGCAATCACTCCCCATTCTCTCCTCCCTCCAACCCCTGGCAACCACTTTTAATTATTTTGTGTCTCTATGGATTTGTCTATTCTGGACATTTGGTATTAATGAAATCATATACTATGTGGCCTTTAGTGTGTCTGTATAATGTTTGCAAGGTACATGTTTCAGTACTTCATTCCTGTTTATGGCTGAAAAATATTCCATCATATGAATATACTACATTTTGTTTATCCATTCATTAGTTGATGGACACTTGGTTTTCGGTCTTTGGCTGAGTAATGCCACTATGAACATTTATGTGCAAGCTTTTATGTTAACACACATTATTCTCTTGGGCATATACTTAGGAGTGAGTGTAATTGCTGGGTCCTATGGTAATTCTGTTTAACTTTTGAGGAACTGCCAGATTGTTTTCCATGGTGGCAGAACTATGTTCTACTCCACTAGTGGGATAAGAGGGTTTGCAGTTTCTCCACATCCTTTCCAAAACTTGTTATTTTACTTTTTTAAAATATTGCAGCCATCCTAGTGGATGTGAAGTATTAACTCATTGTTGTTTGGATTTCTATTTCACTAATTACTAATGATGTTGAGCATTTTTAAATTTACTTACTGGACATTTGTATCTTTTCGAAGGGGTAATGTCTCTTCAAGGCTTCAAGTCATTTTTAAAATGGCTTCTTAGTTTTTTTGTTGTTGAGTTGTAAGAGTTTTTAAATATATTTACTGGATATCCGAAATGTGAACTGGAAATTATCAAATATATGAGTTGCAAGTATTTTCTCCCATTCTGTGGGTTGTCTTTCCATTTCTTGATTGTGTCCTTTGACACACAAACATTTGTATTTTTGTTAAGTTCTATTGTTTCTTTTGTTGCTTGTGCTTTTGGTGTCATATTTAAGAAACCATTGCCAAATCCAATGTCACAAAGATGTATACCCATGTTTCCTTCTAAGAGGTTTCTAATTTTAGCACTTACTTTCAGGTCTCTGATCCATTTTCCAGCTATATACACTTTTTTAAAAAATATTTTTCCATTTGCATTATTTTTAAAGGGAGAAGAACTTAACTGACCGTTGGGCTCCACCTTCTCATGGATCATCTCTGTTTTCCTTATTTCTAGCTGATCTTGGTCTTGCTTGTCTGCCATTCCTCTTGCTATCTCTTGTTGCTTCCTAGCTTTTGAGGCTGTCCCTTTTCTCTTTCTCCCAGTGAACCATTTAAATGCTACAGTCTTGCTGTTTTGTGTATCTAATACAAAATGAAGAAAACATTAAGTTTGGCTTTCCATTAAGAAATGGCTTTTCTCGGGTGACCTTTCAAAACTAAACCAGAGTTATTTTTTGTCATTTATAATGCAGAATTCTATCCTGGTTACTCATTTTTACTCATGTCTACTTTGCATTTAAATTTTATGTTGAACCCATGTTTCCACCTTTGCTTTGATCCTTGTGCCTTTGTTGACAGAATTTCTGCAAGGACCCCTGTATTTGTACTCTCCAAACTGTTAGCCACATGTATTAATCGAGAATTTAAAATGTGACTGGTATGAATTGAGATACACTGTAAGTGTAAAATGCACACTAGATTTCAAAGCCATAGTATCAAAAATATTAATATCTAAGTGATAATGATATATTTGGTTACATCTTAAAATAATATTTTAAATATATTAGCTTATGTAACATTATTAAAGTTAAGCTTGCCTCTTTTACTTTCTTGATGTGGCTATTAGAAAATGTAAGATTATATGTATGGATTTCATTGATGGCTCACATTATATTTTCTATTATAGAATGCTGCTTTGGCTCATCTTCTCATTTTTTTTAAAAGATTTTATTTATTTATTTGACACACAGAGATTTCAAGTAGGCAGAGAGTCAGGCAGAGAGACAAGGAGAGGAGAAAGCAGGCTCCCTGCTGAGCAGAGAGCCCGATGCGGGCCTCGATCCCAGGGTGCTGAGATCATGACCTGAGCCGAAAGCAGAGGCTTTAACCCACTGAGCCACCCAGGCGCCCTCTTCTTCTCATTTTATATTATGTTAAACAGATCTCACTACATCATTTTAGAAATAGGTGGGCTATCAAACCTGAACAAATTAATATTTGCTTATGCCAGAATATTTCTATTGCTGTTCCTCAGTCTAACATAGACCCATAAAATATTAGTTAGGAAGGATAGGCACATCTTAATGATTTAAGGGTTTAAAGATCTCTTTCTTCACCTTAAAGACAACTTGAACTCTATCAAGTGCTTTATTAATACTTACCAGTTGTAAAGACAATTCACTTATCTCTCCACTTGCATCTAAAAGTTTTTAAAATCACTCTCTGTAAAATGTGCTGTTTTATCCGGCTTTTCCATCTCTGTCAGCTGAACTACTCTTTAGACACTGGACAGAATATCATGAAATCACCTTTGGTTAGTTCCTCTCCTTTATTTCTTGGAAGCAATTGCTACTCCTGTTTCTGATTTCCACGCCATCATCTCTCTTTCTCTTTGGCTCTGCTTTCCGTGGTCAATACCTTAATAGTAAAACAAATTCATTCTTTTATTATTGCAATAGCCTCCTTCCACATCAGTGTGATCTTTATACTAATTCAATTAACTTTTGCCTTCTCTATAACAGAACCTACAACATCTTCCTAACTGTTTCATCTAAATGATATCATGGTATTTCAGTCATCGTAATTCTGCCTTTATACTCAGACCAAGCACTCATCCTCTCCATCTAACTGAATCGCTTTACCACGCACAGCAAGTTCCCAGTGTGGGACTCCAACCTCATGGGTTTCATCAAAAATTTGTCCCTGTCTGGAAAGCCTTTAACTCCCTTTTTTAAAACCTACTTTGCTTTTCTCCTTCATGGTATCTCTGATTTCTCGAACCCACCCTAACTCTTAAGTCAACTTGGAATTTGTTCCGTATCATTTACTGTAAAAATTGTCTTTAATTATTACCTATATGTTGTGTCTTTTTGCCTTTTGAAGCCAGTGCAAATACACAGTGTTCCTAGCACCACACAAAGAACCCATGAAGTGCTCACTTAAATTTCATTTGAATAGATTTTCTTTCTTACTGTTGTTTTTAGTTATTGTTGTTTTTTAGTGTTCAACAATTTATCAGTTGTGTATAACACCCAGTGCTGGGTTTTATTCTACATTTCTCATTTTCAAATTTTGTAATGGCTAAAGGATATTTTCTTTTGTATTCTGATTTCAGGCTCACTTGTGTTTTCTATGTGAAATATAAAATCATTTTTTACTTGTTGGACTATTTATTGTGCTGAATGTCTGCATTAGTAATACTTTTTTATACCGGCTCTAGTGGTAGTAGTTACTGCTTAATTTTTATTTTCAGCCAGGAGTTAATGATGGAAATTTTTTTCTTGGTGAATTTATTATTTGATATTCCCCAAACTGAATTGATTTGTCATTATTTATATTCTATATGAAGCATTATTGTACTGTATTACTAGATGCTTTTTATGTTTTTAAAGATTTTAATTTATTTTAGAGAGAGTGAGCGCATGCACGAGCAGGAGGAGGGGCAGACACGGATTGAACCCTCTTAGGGGCTCAATCTTATGATCCTGAGATCACGACCTCAGCTGAAATCAAGAGTCAGAGGCTTAGCCAACTAACTAGCCACCCAGGTGCCCCAGGACACATTTTTAACTAAAAATACAGTATGACAGATAATTTTGATGGTCTTTATAATACTAATTTCTCTGTATCCATGTATTCTATACATGGTTTTTGAAAGGTAGATTTGGGAAAGAAGAAAAAAATGATGCATATTAATCTTAGAGACTAAATCAACCTCATCTTTATGCATATTTAAATAAAAAGAAGTGTTACAGAACACTGATAAGTTGTTTTGACTGTATATACACCAAACTTAAACGGTAGCATTTCTCCTTGTCTTTGAGATCCGTGGGAGGAAATGTCTCTTGGTTACAATGCTGATGGAATAGTCAGACCACAGGAGTTCCAACTTGGTCATTACTGTCAGCGCCACCTGGAGCAAATTTCTTAATTGTGCCCAGCCTCAGTTTACTCCTTCTTTAAATAGGAATAACATTGTCGTCTTTTGTTGGGTTGCTGTGAAGCTTAAATGGATTAGTCTATGTAAATAACACAATATATGATAGCAAACTTGGTGCAGAGTAAAAATGAGCCATTGCTATTAATGTCATTATTGATGTAACATCACTAAGAACTTCCTGGAACGTAAGTAACATTCTTCTCCTTAGTAGGAACCTCTCTCAGACTCAGTTTAACTTTTTAATGGTGAGTAGTTTTCTCATCACTAAACTAAAAGCCCTAGACCCCTGCTTCCCCACCATTCCCCACCTTGTTCTTGTCCCTGCCCGCAGAAAAGGGCAATATATGTAGAGCCCACGTCACTGCAGGAGGCGGTCTAGAACCTCCTCAGCTGCAGCCCCTTCACAATTTGTGGGGGAATAACCCAGGCTGGGATGGTCTTTGTGAGACTGTGTGTTACTCTTCTCCTTCTTCGCTCCCTTTCCTCCCACCTCTTGTAGTGACCAAAGAAAGGACCCCCAGAGGGCGCCTGGGTGGCTCAGTGGGTTAAAGCCTCTGCCTGTGGCTCAGGTCATGATCTCAGGGTCCTGGGATCGAGGCCCGCATCGGACTCCCTGCTCATCAGGGAGCCTGCTTCCTCCTCTCTCCTCTCTCTCTGCCTGCCTCTCTGCCTACTTGTGATCTCTCTATGTCAAATAAATAAATGAAATCTTAAAAAAAAAAAAAAACAACCCAGGACTTCTTAAAGATTTCAACTAAGGATTCATCAAATTTTTTTTTTAAAAGAAACTCTTTGTTTTTTTTTTTTTTTAGAGATTTTATTTATTCATTTGACACAGAGAGAGAGATTACAAGTAGGCAGAGAGGCAGGCAGAAAGAGAGGAGAGAGGAGGAAGCAGGCTCCCTGCTGAGCAGAGAGCCCGATGTGGGCCTCGATCCCAGGACCCCGGGATCATGACCTGAGCCGAAGGCAGTGGCTTTAACCCACTGAGCCACCCAGGCACCCGGATTCATCAAATTTAAAACAACGCCAGGTATGACTGGTTTTCATTCCAAAAGATGTATTAAGAAAATATATTGGCCAGGGAGACAGTTTGCTGATAAGCTCTGTCTAGGCCCACCTCTCTAGCATTAATTCCCACCCCATTCCCAGCACCAAAGCCAGCAAGCGGCAAGCAGGCCTCAGAAAATCGGCCTTGCCTAGGACCCCACCTGGGGTTCTCTTGTTACACTTGCATTGGGCTCTGCCTTTCTTTGGAGTCAGGAGGGGAAAAAAAAAAAGTGCTCAACTTTTCTGTGCCTTTGCTTTTTAACAAATGCTCCAAGAATCTTTTTTTGGGTGGGAGGATTTTTTTCTACTCTCTCCAGTTGGGTGAATGTTAAACTTGTTCCATCTGGGAACAAGAAATCCTGCCTCGATGCCTCCATCTTAGTAAATTGCTCCCTCATTTTGCATAGTCATTAGTCCTCGCTCTTCTCCCTCCATTTAACATGATAAAGAATAAGCTTACTTTACACTCTCTTTTTTAGCATAGTAGATGTGTTTTGGTCTCGATGGTGATGTATCAGATCCCTCTTTATACTTCACCAATCAAAGTAAACTTGACATTCGGTTTTCTGGTACATATTTTAAGGGATTTGATTTTTTGCTTTATTGCTTGAATCATCTGACAAACTCATGAAAATATTCAACTTGATTCTCTTTTTTAAAATTTTCTTTACCTCATACAAATTTTAAATATCACTCTATATTGTATGCCTTTTTATATGCATATGTATCTCAGTATAATTTTCTTCTAGGTAGAGAAGCAGATGAAAATTTTTTTCCCAAGAGGCTCCCTCAGGCATTCAAAAAAGTCCAATTTCTAATGTCCTGGGTTTTTTCTTTCCATAATAATTTGAATTAAAATGTTGAGCTAAAGGAATTGAAATGAGGTTTTTATTTTAGTTACTTTAACTCTCGAAATCTTATTCATTTTTTAATCTACTCTTTTGAAAAGTATATACAAAAATCCACTCATTATATATGTACTGTTTGATGAATTTTGACAAATGTGTACACCACAATCTAGATATAGAATATTTATATCACTTCAAAGAGTTCCCTCCTGCTTCTCTTAATCAAGCCCCCTCCCCCACTCTCCACTCAGCCCCAGGCAATCATTCATTGTATTCTGTCACCATGCCTTAGTTTTAGTTTTGATTTTCCTACAATTTCATATAAACAAATTGCATAAAATGAATCTATGACATTTTCTGTCTGGATTTTTTTTTTCTAGTCAGAAAATGCTTCTAGATCCATCCATGAGTTTATCAGTAATAATGGGCCTCTCTTACTGCTGAGTAGTGTTCCGTTATATGGGTATGTCACAATTTGTTTATGCATTTTTCTACTGACAGAAACTGAGGTTATTTCCGGGTGTGGGTGATTAAGAATATAGCTGCTGTGAATGTTCTATTCAAGTCTTTGTAGATATTTGTCTTCATTTCTTTTGGGTAAATACCTCAAAGTGGAATTTTTGAGCTATTAGCTGTCTCTTTACCTTTATAAGAAACTGCCAAACTACTTTTGGTTATTTATTATTTTACATTCTCCTCAACAAGGTATGAGAGAGTTCCTGTTACTAACACTTGGTACTGTCAGATTTTTTTTTTTTTGATGATAATGCACTCCAGTGGATGTGTAATGAAATCTCATTGTGGTTTTATTTTGTGTTTTTTGGATGTCTAATGATGTTGTGCATCTTCTCACGTGCTTACTGGCCATTGGTAGAACGTCTTTGGTAAATTGTTGATTCAGCTTTGTTTCAAGTTTTTTTTTAAAGATTTTATTTATTTATTTGAGATAGCATGAGCACATGAGGCAGGGAGAGGGGCAGAGGGAGAAGGAGAAACAGGCACTCCACTGGGCAGGGAGTCTAATAGGGGCTCAATCCCAGGACCCGGGGATCAGGATCTAAGCTGAAGGCAGACAGTTAACCGACTGAGCCACTCAGAAACCTTTGTTGCCTGTGTGTGTGTGTGTGTGTGTGTATGTTGTAAATATTTTCAACTAGGCTACAGGTTGCTTTTTATTTCCAAGAGCAGAATGTTTTAATTTTGATGTGTCCCATTCTATCAATTTTTTCTTCTCTGGATAATCCTTTAATGTCCTATCTAAGAAAGATTTGTTTCTATGTTTTCTTCTTCTAGTTTATTTTTTACATTTAAGGCAAAGAGCCATTTTGAGCCATACGGTTTTATTGTATGATGTGAAGAAAGGCTGAGGTTCACTATCTTATATAGGTGCCTTAAAATTTTCAGAACCAGTTTTTGAAAAGTTTATCCTTCTTCCTTTGAATTATTTTGATGCCTTTGTTGGAAATCAATTATATCTATATGTGTAAGCAAATTTCTGCACTTTTTTATTCCATTGATCTGTATGCCTAACTTTGTAATAATACCACAGAACCTGGGTCACTATTGCTTTGTAGCAAGTCTTAGAATCAGGTAGTACGTCTTTCACCTGCTTTGCTTCTAAGATGATCTTATTGTCCTTGGTTTTCAGCAACTTGTTTATGATTTGGCTTTGGCTTAATACAGGTTTTCTTTCCTTCTCTCTCTTTCTCTCTCTCTCTCTCTTCTGCTTCATTTGGTTCACTGATCTTCTTGTGTCTGTGGGTTTGTACTTCTAAAATTTTTGGAATGTGTGAGACATTATTTCTTCTAAGATTTCTTCTCATTTTCTTTTGGGACTCCCATTACACCTAGAGTAGATGGCTTGATAGCATCTCACCACTGTATAAGTCTCTATACATTTTTTTCTTATTATTTTTTATCTTTGTATTTCAGTTTGTATAGTTTCTATTGCCAAACTCTTCTTCTAGCGAATAAACTTTGTTTACTCACATCCAACAAATTCTCTTTAAAATAGTGTATTTTTGGGCGCCTGGGTGGCTCAGTGGGTTAAAGCCTCTGCTTTCGGCTCAGGTCATGATCTCAGGGTCCTGAGATCGAGGCCCGCATAGGGCTCTCTGCTCAGCAGGGAGCCTGCTTCCTCCTCGCTCTGTCTCTCTGCCTACTTGTAATCTCTCTCTCTGTGTCAAATAAATAAAATCTTTAAAAAAATAAAATAAAATAAAATAGTGTATTTTTCTGACATTTCATTTGGTTCTTTTTTTTTTTTTTAAAGACTTTATTTATTTGTTTCACAGAGGGAGAGAGATCACAAGGAGGCAGAGAAGCAGGCAGAGAGAGAGGGGGGAAGCAGGCTCCCCGCTGAGCAGGGAGCCCGATGCGGGCCTCAATCCCATGACCCTGAGATCATGACCTGAGCCGAAAGCAGAGGCTTTAACCCACTGAGCCACCCAGGCGCCCTCATTTGGTTCTTTTATATATTTTCTACTTATATCCTTCTTATATTTATGTTTCCCTTTAAATCTTTGGGTATATTTATAATATTCATTTTAAAGCCCTTTACTGCTAATTCTACTGTCTCTGCCTTTTCTGAGTCTGCTACTACTGCTTAATTTTTTTTTCTTGAACATGGTTCTTATTTTTTTGCTCCTTTTAACGTCTACTCAATTTTCATTAGATGCTAGACTATTTAAATTAGTTATCTTTCTTTAAAGAGTATCAATCACTTGAACCTTCCAAGACTTGATTTCAAGTTTTGTTAGGGCAGGTCTGTATTTTTCTCTCTCTAACTTGTATGCTCTCTGGGCATCTATTGACTGTCCTGGATGTTTAAAGGGATGGGTGACCCTAGGAAGTTACTAATATTAGCCCAGGGCCTTGTTGCAAGAATGAGGATGCAGAAGGGAGCATGAGATTCGGGAAAGGCGTGAAGAGAGAAATACAGCTTTTTGAGGGTGACAAAGAATGGGAGGGGTTGCTGCTTCAGCTCACTCAGGCCTGGTTTCACTTTAGAATCTGATCACTCACTGGCTCGTACCAAGTCAGTTCTATGTGGCTTGACCATTTTCTCCTAGGCTTTGAATTTCTTGGATTTTGGTCATCTTCACATTCAGATACAAATTTTGAAGGCAGACGGGAATAATGATAAGAATTGCTTATTGATTTCTGGCATATATACACAAACACAGACTGAAATGGGCATTGCCAACCTATGGGGATTGGAAGACATTTGGCATCCTACAATTATGTGGAATAAACCAAGTAAAAAATAATAATACTCACTAGTTTTCAAAAATCTTTTCAAATCTCGGTTTCAAAGGTTAGATTTTCTCTTTCTCTACTTGCTCCTCTTTCTTTTTTTCTTTTTTCTGAGTAACATGAAACGCCCATGAATTGGGTGTGTTTTTGTAGTTAAAGATTATGCTCTAATTTTATTAGCTCATGTGTATTAATTCAGTCAACTCTTGGATATAGTAAGAAATAATTAGTCTAATGAAGATTCTTAAATTCAAGTAGAAAAGGCATAATGGAATATTTATAACATCTGAATACTAGCTACCATAAATGTAATTTTTCCCTAAAAATTAAGTGTAACTTACAGTTTGTATATTGTATTATATATTCAGTGTTTCTGTTTAAACAGATAAGCCATGGTCTACACTGATTCTGAATTTTGTGTGTCTCTGAGTTGATGTTACCTTGCAGTATTCTAATATAGGATCCCTGTGAAGCAGTCTCCTTGCCTTTCTTTTTCCATCACAATGCTTCTTTAAGTTGACAAGTAGAAATCAAAACTAATTAAAATCATAATGGATAAAAAAGGAGGAACACCTACCAACCCAGGGAGATTCTTCTAGAAACATTAAAATATGGATGAGTTTAAAATAATGTGGTCTTGAGCAAAAGCTAGAAGTGCAATGGCAAACTTAGAGAAAGTTATGTTACTGGGTAGGGAACTGGAGGGTCCAGGGGGAAGAGTTTTCTCAAAAGTTTACAAAGGTTTTATGCTTTGTTCAATTGATCTCATAAGTTGCAGCTGGGTAATGGGGTAGGAGGATATAAAAGTGGTAGAAAATAGACGTTAACTTGGGTTCAGAAGTATTGAGGTTCTGATTTGATTTAGTGGAGAAGTGTGTCCTCAAAGCAATCAGAATATTGGCTTAAAGGGTTGGTAAACCTTGGTGGATGTGGCGGGGCGTGTGTGTGTGTGTGTGTGTGTGTGTGTGTGTGTGTGTGTGTGTGTGTGTGTGTTCTTTTTCATCCTCTTTAATTACCATGGGCTTTTGGATGGCTCCCTGAAGTGAATTAGGAAGTTCTTAGACATTTGGCATTAAAGTCCAGGCCAGGGAAGTTATGTGAATATTCAACTTCTGATTCTTGGATGGTGTGTTGATACTGTATATTTTTTAATGGTTACATTTTTCCTTGAGTAGTAGAAAAGATTTACTGTTACAGTTTGTGTGTGGCCAGGCAGTGGCATATGGAAAAGCTGTTTCCTGCTATTTAATTTAATTAGCCCAATCACGTGCCAGCCTTCGGGCATGTCACTCTGGACCTCAGAGACTCTTTGTCTGTCAAAAAGATGGACAATATCTTGGCTTTGTTTGGTTGCTCAGCGTGCTGCAGATAAAACCACTGAAATTTTGACTATTTGTTTAGTCAAATCTTTGCATTTTCACCATTTGGCTTTGATTTTCTTTTATATAAAATGATAACATTTTTGGCATTGGGAAGGTAAAAAAAGGGAATTGTAAGGATGTGAAGAAGAGCTGTCACTCTTTGTGCTTAATATAGGCTTGAGAATATTATCATTTTCTCGTCGGAAATTTTTAGTCAGTTTGTTACCACTGTGTTAGTAGAAACTCAAAACAATTACCATTGAATCATTTTAACCCTAACTTAGCTGCCAAACTGTCATTTTAAATCAAGCCTCCTTAATTGGTTCATGTGTATATTTAATGTGATTTTCTTTATCTTGCAAAATCTCTAAATCTGTTGGTGAATTTATTGTTGAAAAAGAAAATACTTCATTGGCTATTTTGGATAAGGATATTTTAGTTTTGTTTTGTTTTCATAGAAAGGATGGTGGTTAACACATTCAGTCACTTCAAGAATTTTTCCCAATATTTTAGTCTTCCTTTCAAGGTCAAAGACATTTTTAATTTTTTTCTTTTTTAATTGATAAGTTCAAATTTTAAAAATTCTCTTTAGTCAGGTTTAAGTCACTCTTATACTCCTGATACTTTTCAGGCTTTAAAATTAATGAAGAGCATTGGAAAAGAAAGAGATTGAAAAATACATACTGCAGCTTGGGACCCTGATTTGCAATGAAGACATCTGCCTAAATTTCCAGCTGAATTAACAGCAATTTCTTTAAATCAAAGTGACTTGTGCAGTGTGATAAACTTATTTGAATATCCACATTTTAAAAATGGGAGTCCCAGATTTGAGATTCTTAATTAATTTTAGACACATGCACAGTTTAGAACTTCAAGAGGATTTGCATATGGACTTAATCACATCCTGCAAGAGTTAAAGTCAATCACACTGAGCATCTAGTCAGTGTGCACTACTGTCCTAGGTGCCAAGACACAACCCTTAACCTCTGACATTTCCTGGCCTTTGGAGCAGCTAGTGGGACCTATACTGAATACATGACAGTCAGTCTCAAAGGAAGTATCTTTGTTCCAAAGCTAATAAATTTATGGCTTCCCAATAGATTAGGAATTTTCCAAAGAATAATTGCATATTTCGCTTTTATATAATTTGCGGATAAGATCCTACCTTTGATAATTTTTTAATTAAAAATGTTAAATGGTAAAAGAAAAGGAAATTAAAACCTAAATATGTAAATCCTCTTAGCCAACATAATTCCCACAATGTAATTTACATTTGCAATATAGACATTTATAATGTTCCCGTAGTTCATAGTTCATATGGCTGCCATCACCCATGTCAAGCCTAAATTTTCTTAGGGACCTACGACCTGCAGGGATTTTGTGTTTTAAGGGCAAGCAAACAATAGCCAAGTGAAAACTGTGCTTTTAACCTTCTAAGGCGTTTCACCATCAGTTCTTCAGGGGAACTGCACTTAAATCTTTCATCATTGTTTCTATTTTGAGATTCATTGTTATATTCTCTAGTTCTCTATGTGTGATCCATTTTTCATTGTTATTTTAACTGCATATTTAGAGTGTGATTCCTCCCCCCCACCCCGAGGGCGTACATACACCATCACATATTGATTTTAGTATGCAGTATCCACACAAGAAAACTTCCTTTGGTGGTAACTTTTTAAGAATGAATATATTTTTAATATTGAGGAACACCCATATTTTCTACAGAGAATAAAATTATGGCTGAAACACAGTAATTTCTCACAGAGCTCTCTTGTTCAGTATTGAGATTTTATTGAAAATGTTATAAAGTGGAACATGAGTAAGGTTTGAAATGAAATTATTAATGAGGTAGGAGTTAATTCAGAAAGAGAGATCTGCTTAAGATTTTTTAAGGAAAGAGTATTCATTATTACCTTAAAAGAAGAACCTTGAATGTAGGTATTAAATAATACAACCTGATTTCTTTTTAACAATGTACCCTTATAAAATTCTAATTTATTTTAGGAAAAAAATTAATAACCATGGTGGAGGCAACTATGCAATTTCAAACAGATATTTCCAAAAATAAGTAAATAAAAATACCTATGTCAAAAGAGTGAAGAACTCATTTGACTTGTAGCAAACATTAATCCAAATTTCTTTACATATCAGCCTAATATTTTATTGCATGTCACTTAAGAGTATGACTATGTACTCTTAAGTGACATGCAATAAAGTATAGTTACATGCAATAAAGTATACTATTATTTAGTATAGTAGTGACTATGTACATAAATTGACCAGGGTCCTTCACCTATATTTTTAAGTTGCAATTCAGCCTATGTATAATCAGTAATAGTTGAGGCCAATTCAATCCATGTATACTGAACAGCTACTTGAGCTTGGGACTTGAGCCAGGGAATGAGAAGACGACCACAGAATGGCAAGATAAATGAGGTAGCCATACGGACTTCTAAATTTGCAGTCTCTTGGAGAAATGGACAAGTAAACAAATGGAGAAAATACAGTGTCATTTGTGCTACTATGGTAAAAATATATATAAAGCACAACGTCTGTGTAGGTCTTGATCAAAATGTTCTAGCTTGTAAGTTGCGGAACTGTGATCAAAACTCACATCAACTGTCCAAGGACCATTGCTACCTGTGAGTACAACACAGAATTCAAAGGATTTGGCATCTTGTGCCTGGGCCTTCTGAAGACTGAGTATAGGGAAGATCATGAAGTTTCCACACCACAGGCTCATGGCCTCTGCTGTACGTTGAGTTACTCTGAGAAGGAGCGCCACTGAGACCTATAATAGTTGATATTTTTGTTTTATGTCAATGGAGAAGATTTATCAAGGACATTACCGGTTTCTTTTAGGAAAATTGAGGATTTCGCACTTTTTTCAGTCATTAAAATGGGAGGATATTATAGGCAGAAATCAATTTTTAATCATATTTCAACTCTACTTGTTACAAGCTGGAATTGTCAAAATTTGAGTCAAGATATTGGGGTTGAGTTTTCTCTTTCATTTTCTTTTTTTATTTTTTATTTTTTTTTTAAAGATTTTATTTATTTATTTATTTGATACAGAGAGAGAGATTACAAGTAGGCAGAGAGAGGAGGAAGCAGGCTCCCTGCTGAGCAGAGAGCCCGATGCGGGCCTCGATCCCAGGACCCTGAGATCATGACCTGAGCCGAAGGCAGAGGCCTTAACCCACTGAGCCACCCAGGCACCCTCATTTTCTTTTTTTAAAGATTTTAAAGTTACCTCTACACCCAACATGGGGCTTGAACTTACAACCCCGAGATCAAGAGTAGCATGCTCTATCCACTGAGCCAACCCCCCTGGGGTTGAGTTTTCTATTTATAAATTATGTTAATATGCTTTCATTTATAGAACTTATTTACCATGGTAAAAAAAAACAAATTTAACATATTAGCTAATTTTAAGTGTACAGTCCAGTAGTGTTAACTATATGCACATTATCATACAAAGATCTATATAGAGTTTTTCATCTTGCAAAATTGAAACTCTATACCGCTGGAACAACTCCCTGTTTTCCCCTTACCCCAGAACCAGGTAACCACATTCTATTTTCTGTTTGTATGAGTTTGACTATCGTTGATAACTCACATACATGAAATCATGCAGTATTTATCTTTTGGACTAGTTTATTTCACTTAGCATAATGTCCTCAAGTTTTATCCATGTTGTAGCTGATGACAGCAGAGTTGCCTTTTTAGGGTTGAGTAATACTCTCTCTATGTGTGTGTGTGTGTATGTGTCTGTGTGTGTGTGTGTGTATGTGTATATATATATATAATTATCAATATATGATTATATATATGATTTTTTTCAACCTTAGGGCTATTGCGAATAATGCTGCAATGAACATGGGTGTGAAATTATCTCTTTGAGATCCTGTTTCCATTTTCTTGGGATATATACCAAGAAGTGGGATTTCTGGATCATAGGCCAATTCTAATTTCTCCACATCCTCGACAGCGTTTGTTACTTTCTGTTTGTTTGTTTGTTTGGACAGTGGCCGTTATATTTGATATGAGGTGATGATTTATGCAGTTTTGATTTTCATTTCCGGATGATTAGTAATTTTTAGCATCTTTCCATATGCATCTTTGCCATTTGTATATTTCTTTGGAAAAATGTTTTTTCAAATTCTTTGCCTATTTTAAAATCAGGTTATTTTGTTGTTGAGTTTCACAAGTCTTTAATATATTTTGAATGTTAATTCCTTATTGAATATATGCTTTTCAAATATTTTTATCGCATTCTATATATAGATTGCCTTTTTCCTCTGTTTATTATTTTCTTAGCTACACGGAAATTTTTACATTTGATGTAGTTAGATTTGACTGTTGTTACCTGTGATTATGTAACTTTTTAAAATTTTGGAGTTTATTTTTACTCTCAGATAAGAGTAACAGTCACTAACTCATGCAGATCAGCAAAAGAACCTTAGTATTATTGGCAGCTGGGAAAGCTACAATGTGTTACTGAAAGAGCCTTGATTAATGCTGCCACTGATCCTTTTTAGGTGATTTAAAGGTGTCTCTTGAGCTATGTACTAATGACTGTGATTTCCTTTGAGAAAGACATGTAGTTTTAAAGTAGTGCATCTTTTAATTTTAAACATAAGATCAATGTCCAAAAAGCTGATATGAAAGCCTTATTCTTCAATGGTTTGAGAATCTTACTCCCTACCCCAGAAGACAGACGGCTTATAAAGTAATGTGATAAATAAACAGGTAGATTTGTATATATTAATATATGTATGCATGTATACGTGTCTATATAACAATGTGTGTGTATGTACCCAACCTGACATGCAAAGATGAGAAATATTTACACTTCCATTGATAGCTATCAGTCAGGTAGACCAATGTGGAATGTCCAACTTATTTTTCTTAATTTCTTTTTTTCCTTTTACTTTCACATAATTTCCTTCAAGATCGTAACAGATTAAGGAGAAAAAGTCTTGTTGAATATTTTTTAATAAAAGGTGTCAAGTGAATGCTGACTTAGCTTTTTTTTTAAAGATTTTATTTATTTATTTATTTATTTATTTGACAGAGAGATAGAGAGCACAAGTAGGCAGAGCAGCAGGCAGAGGGAGAGGGAGAAGCAGGCTCTCCACCGAGGAGGGAGCCCAATGTGGGACTCGACCCCAGGACCCTGGGATCATGACCTGAGCCGAAGGCAGAGGCTTTAACCCACTGAGCCACCCAGGATCCCAAAATACTCAATTTTTTAGAGCAGTTTTAGGTTGCAAGACATGCAAAATGTCATTTATGGAATCCTGGGTTCTTCAATACTTACTTTTCATACTTGATGTGAAAGTTACTTTATTTACTAAGGTTGTTTGGTTTATAATATATATTCATTCCCTTTACATCTTAGTATATATAAAGAACACAAATTTAAATACTAAGCGTGAGTTCTTGGCTCAGATATCCTTAGCCTGCCCAGTAGATTGTGCAGTTTTAATTCTGTCCACTACATTTATACAAAGTCATTTCCTCCCTCCTGTTAATAATTGTAGTAGAGCACTAGGTTTAAAAGAAAGGCTGGAATCCTCTCTCCTTTATGGGTAAAGATACTCAGAAAATGATGTTAATTAAGCTAGTTTCAATCTTCATTTCTACGTTTGTTAATTACTTATGCATCTATAACAGCCAGGACCTTGTTTTAGGTGGTGGGTGTGATCCTGCCTGGATCTAATAAGTTTATAATCTGGTAAAAGGAGGACAAGTTATATATACAACTAATTATTAGATAAAAGATGTTAGGTATATATATGATATACCTATAACAGCTCATGTGTTCATAATATAACTAGTTACAGGTTGAATTTTCCAAATGCCCTGTGATTTAATATAAATAATGAATATTTATGCTTTTCAATCTTTTAGCTTTGTTAAGTTTACTTCTCTATGTACACATTTCCTAGGTCAGCACCTTTCCGATCACGAGCCGTAAGCCATTCAGTGTACAAGCTAGTAAGTCGGCCTCGTTCAATTGCTCCCAGTAGTTAGAGTTTAAATAAACCTTCCACTCGACTCACTGGTCATGCTGGTTCCCTTCATGTATATTTACATGGAAAATATACAGACTAGTTTAAGATTTTTGGAAAAGAGAGATATTCAAAGATATAAGCCTTAATTATGACAGTATGTTTAAGTTATCATTGATACTATCATAGAACTCCCCTCGATGAAAGAACTCCCACTGATGAGAAATTTCTCTATTAGGGTAAATAACACCTGTGCTATTCAAACTTATTTTAGTGAATTTTTTAATTTGGTTTTACAACTCCAGGCATTTTAGCAGATACTATATATCATTATTTTTGAGATACAGTCAATATTCAGGTATGTTTAATATTCACTGAGAAATAAAACTTTGATATATAGAGAACAGATCCAAGGAGTTGACCTCAAAGGCCTGAAGGTTAATTAATGGCCTAAGATAGCCTGACTCAAATGAATAGGAATTCTGAAAGGGAGGGAAGGGGGGAAGCTGTGTGTTTCTTCAGGGTTTCACAGATAGTGAGATGGACGTATTTTATTATGTTTTCTCACAACGAAGACATTTCCCCCCACTGCACGTTGAGGTGTGGTCTCTTGTAATAATGGTCGTTTTAGCTTTTATGCAATAAATTTTCCCCATTATCTGCTATAAAGTCTGGCTAGATGCTCTCTGCAGCGTTTTTCCATAATGTAATGTGTAAAGGAGTGAGGGGGCTATCAGATTTCCCTTCATAGGCTAACTAAAACCATATAAACCCCACAAACAGCCTATAAAACTTACAGATTGAATGAAAATGACAATACATGAGCTTATGTATGTACACATACATACACACCTACACATCATGTATGTTGTGATCCATGTATACGGCATGTATCGTGCTATAATGTGTACTTACGTACTGTTTAGAGTAATTCTTTTGCTAGTCATCGTTTTGATCACACCCTAGTATTAATTCCCATAGTTTCTCAACGAGAGAAAAATTAGATTTCAAAAGCAACGCCAAAAAGCATCATATTCTCAGAGAGGAGGAAAGGTGCAGGGAAAATGCTCTTGTATAAAAGCTACCAGTGACATAGGGGATGCTTATCCTTCAACTTGTAAATAATGAACGCTCCATGTTACTGTGTTTATACAACAATTCTATGAACAATATATACAAAAGATGACTTGCTTAACCCCAATTCTAGTCACATATTTAAAACAATTATTTTAGAAATATTATTACATGCGCTCACACATAGTATGATAAAACCTAACATGTGGAAGAATTCCTGTTTATTATCTCTCATAGTTTTCCTTTTCTTCTTTTGATATTGAAGTCTGGGTTTACTTCTTAGAATTAGCACATCATTTTTTGTTTGTTTGTTTGTTTACTTCTTTCTGAATTTCCCTCTTCCAATACTAAATTATCTATGCCACAAGTCCTCTCAAATAGGAGGTATTCAGTGAGGGCAGCTAGATCCTACTGCTTCCACTGAAAAACTGGAAGAAGCACACATCCAGGAGAAATGGCTCTCAGTTTATCTTTAAATTGGAGCAGAGCAGAGGTCACTAGCCGAAAGGAAGTCAAAATGACAAGTACCCTAACAGTTGCAGGAAAGGTTAAGACAAGTAAATATCTTTCCATTAGACACTTGGACTGTTGTTAGCTACCTGACACAGACCATTTTCCACTGAAAAAAAATTAAAACCTCCCTGACTCAGTAAAAGTAAGGGAAAATTAGTCTAACTTAATGGAAGTCTCAATTATAGTCCACTTTAAAAGTGATTTCACTTTATTGCTTCTAAACCTGCGTTCTTTCACATAAAATAAAACTAATATGTAGGAGCAGCTAAATTAAAACTATGGTTTGTACCATATTTTACATTGAAAAATAAGCATAAATACCATTAGCATGGTATACCATTAGCATGAAAATTTGTTGCTAGAGCCTGTCTGAACCTCAAGAAATCCTTAATTTGGATTTGAGGTGATTCCCTCTTCCAAACATTATAACAAGCTCCCTGCGAGTACGTTTTCTTCTCTCACTATGGAATAAATAGTGAGTTTAAACTAACACATGGGAAAAAAAATAAACACATGGGAGGCAGTAGAGAGATTTCAGAGAGATTACTATGGCCTCCGTTACAATTTTCAAAATTCAGCTATTCGGAATTTGTGTAGGCTTTTCTAGTAGGATATGGCTGAGAAGCAATGTCATTAGGGTCAATGGTAATTGCTGCAGAGGACCTAAAGGGTCAGCGTGGAATGATTCAGGCTCAGAGAGAAGAAATAATTATAACCAAAAGATCCCAACAGAAATGTTTTGGAAAACACTATTGAAAGTATTTTTACCGAAGGAAAGTGCTGGATATTCTCAGATTTTTATTTTTATTTTTTTTAATTTTCACACTAAGGTTAAAAGCTTTTGTTGGTTTATGGCTTTACAGAAATGTTGGCTCTAGGCAAGTTTGGGCAACCACGACAGCAATAAGGACCAGTGCTTAACCTGATGGGTTTACCGGTTGGGTTGTGCCTGTAGCCATTTGGATCATCAATGCCTAGAGTCCTTGGACTTAAGCTGGATGTTGTTGATTTGGTTGGTGGTGTATTTTTCTGTGGCTAGAGTTGACTTAAAAGACTATCTAGGGAGAGGGAATAATCCAAATGTCCAAATTTTACTGAGAAATGGAATCGCATTTTTGCATATATCATATAAAGGAGGGCACAAATTGCATCATGAAGTGTTGAACAAGACATTTTTCCGTGGGTGATTTTGTCACCTTACCAAGATTTGTTGACCCCGAACAGCAGTACTTCATTGAATGGGCTGAACATCCTTAAGAAAGGCTTAGAGACAGTGACTGGCATGAGGCATGATGCTCAGTGAGCAGCCCTGCCCGGTCAGCTCCCGCCTACACATGGCTGCCTGTTCCCTAGCTCTTTCTGCAAGAGCCCCCTTATCTGTTACCAGAGGAGATGTTCATTCAGACCTCATAGTCAAGAAGACTAGATGGGAACCGAAGCACCCTTGAGCTTTTGTAAGAAGCTGTTGCTGGCAAACAATATGTGAAAATGCAGTGGCTTCAGTTTGCATTTATGGACCTCAGCTACTCACACATCATATCCCACAGCTGTTTATAGATTATGTGACAGGAATATTGGAATACTGTATTTTTCTTTTGACCAGAAAATGTTATCTCTGAACTTGGACTCTCCTTCGTATACTGAGGCTGAAAAGGTGACTGTGAGCATAACTCGTTGGCCAGTTCATCTCTTGTGGAACCACCGTTCCCTCTGGGCATTTCCATGTGATCTTGGAGCATGCAATTGTAGTTTTCAACTAAGGAATTATAAAGAAAACAAAACAATTACTGATATCAAATATTTGTTTAATGGACATTTATTTCTGAATGACTCTTGTGGAATTCTCTTATCTTAGAGAATTCTGAGAAAAATGCTCATTTCATTTGGGTTGCAAAAATTTCACATACATAGCAGGTGGGACTTTTGGGAGATCTGAGAGACAGCAAAGCATTCAGATCAATTTGTGGACTCGGCGTATGAGGGTCATCTTTTGTTATAGGAAAAAAATTATCTGCATTGTAAAAATGTAGTATGTCCCAGTTAATGCTAGCAGATGACTGAGAAGACCCAGAAGTTTGAATATGTTTTCCCAAAACTTTCCCGATGGGTCAGTCACTTTGTATTGCTCATTCCAATCTTACATTCATTTTAGTGCCGAAGAGTGAACGGAACCTAAATTATATGTTGATGGTTCTGTGGGCTTTGATACCTTCTTACTGTGAGGTGGAAGGAGTTGTCTGGTGGTTTTTGGCTTGGTAGTACTTGGCTCGTCGGTAAAGGGGAGGAAAACAGAGACCACCTCTGACATGAATGCTGGTCTCCAACTGCTTCTAACACAAATTTCTTCTGATTGTCTCCACACTTATCTCCTAGTACTATTTTAACATGTATGCATTCTTCATCTTACCTGTGTGTTATAAATGGCAGTCCTTTAGAATGCATAGTTTTCTAGATAAAATTAGTATCCAATGTGCTAATTTTTCCATGCTAGACAAATTTGAGTTGAGTTACCATAGTATGAGGTGGTCAAAGATCAAACCATCAGGGTTGCTAATGCCGGGTAGAGTATCTTGAGCCTAATTAAGTTCCATGACCTAGACATGCCAGAGGAACCACTAAAGAGTTTTGCCAAAAAAGAACAGTTTGTGCCACACAGTGTAAGGGAAAGGGGGTGAATTTTGCAGTCAGCATGTCTTGTGTTTGAGTCCTGGCCATTCACTCATCCTGTGACCTCTTAAGCTCTGAGTCTAAAGGTCCCCCTCATTGAGACAGAGTAGATAATATCCATCTCCCAAGGTCAATGGTGAATTTTAGAAGGGACAGCATATTTCAGGTCCCTTCACAGAGTAGATGTTCAGTGCAGTAACTGGAGGTTAGAAAGGATAGAAGTATCCCTTCTGTTAAGAGCTCACAAAGTAGAAAGGCTGGATGACTTTGGAGAGAATTTTCGCAACTGTGTTTTGAAACATGAGTCCGGAGAGATGTTCTCTAGAGACTTTGAATTCTTTGGAAGCTTTTAGGAGACACCCAATGAACTTTAGGAAATGAATAGTTCTCAGAAGTCTTGCAACAAAAAAGAAGAAGAAGAAGAAGAAGAAGAAGAAGAAGAAGAAGAAGAAGAAGAAGAAGAAGAAGAAGAAGTCTTGCAACAAGTCAACTTATTTCTGTGTAACTTGACATTAAAAAACAGGACCATAACATTTTTCCAAATGTTGCTGTTTTACTGAACTTACTTTTTGAACCACTGACATAGGACATTGAGCTCCTCAATCCTAGTCTTCAAGTATCGAACAGCTGAAGTGAAATGTAATCTATAACAAACCATCTCTCTTAATTGTTTTGTGGCATGTGAGAAAAAGAACTAAATTCATTTAGCTTAGACAAAGTTTAGCATTTCTTGTTACTATCTGATTCCAGAGACTTTGTGGGCCACAGACAGTTACTGGAGATCTGATTAGTACAATATTTTCTTGGTGTGGTGTGGCTAAGTTTGCTTGTTTGCTGGTCTTACAGATAAAAAGGGTACCTACAGCATCTGTGGCTGACAGGTATCTTTTGCAAGCACTTTATTAAAGTACCTACTTAAAGTTTATCTTAAAAAGGGAAGTGCATCATTTGGGTACTGGTATATAGTGAATTTTTTTTGTCCTATCATTTTTTTGGAAAAAAAAAATACCCTACATTATAGTCAGATGTTTGCACTAAAGAAAATAGCCATATTCACCATCTGGTGATAAATATGTTTTTGGTATGATGTTTTATATACTCATTTTTTGGCTCTTTAATGTTTATATTGTGATAAAGTATGCATAACACATACACTAGTTTACTTTTATATAATAGCTAAGAATGAAAACTAGATCAACTTAGATAGTATTAAACTCCTTGGACCCAGAGGAACTGCTATGTAGCAATAAGGGTCATCTCTGACACTTACTTGTTAAAAGGAGAGGTCACCAAATCAAACAAATACATCTTTATTTCTATTCAGTCTACTGTAACATATTCCTAATAGTTATTAGGATTCATGTATTAAAACTAACAAGACTCTTTTATTTTTATGTACAGAAAATAGTTTTGAATAGGAGCAGAGATTCAATATAAGATTTCTAACTGAATTACTTGGTAAGCATAATACCATTCAATTTTCAGGTCAGTTTGTCTATATAGGATTATGTGATGTAACTTTCAACTACATAGTCATTATCAGAGAAGAAAGTAATACAGCTTACTTTTAAAGAGAAAAGCAAAAAAAATCCCTCTCCGCCATCAGCACTGAGGGAGGGAGAAGGAGAAAAATGAGAAAGAATGGATGCTTCGAGTCCAGCAGCAGCACAAACTGACCAGTCGTCCAGTAGGGGCTGCTCACAGAGCAGGGAGACTGATTCTTCTAGCAATAGGATTCATGACTTCAAGGAGACTGGGATTTCAAGGCCACTCCAATGTCTGTAATTGAAATTACCCCTTCCTACACTCCTGAAGTGACCCAGCTTCTGAGACTTACTCTAATAAAATAGCATGTGTAAAATTAAGGAATCACTAACGAAGACATTTGCTCTCTGTCATCTGCCTTAAAATGACATTTTACTAATCACATTTAAAATGTTGCTGTGCATCAGTGAGGCGAACCCATGACTGCATTTCCAAACAGAATCAAAGTGTTGTTAAATTGTTTTTAAACACAGATTTAGAGAATGAAATTGAGGGTAGTAAACTAGTAGCCAACTAAAGCAAAACAGGCTGGAATGTTGGTAACCGATGGTACACATAGGATCCAAGCAAAACATCTTGAATTGCTAGTACCATAATAAATTACAGTTTTCACGTTTGTATCTTGCAAGTGAAAACAGCACTAAGTCAAGCTTGTGAAATAAAGACCAAACGATGACATTTTTAATTCGCCTACACCTATGGTGACTGGGTAGGCCCACTGCACCGTGTAGCACATTGGATTACAGAGGCCACGGAAAGAAGTAAAGGCTTTACTTGCCAAAGTAAAGAAGAGCCAAACAAACAGAAGCTTCACGGCCAACGTGCCATTGCAGATGGGAGAAAATGGCTGAGGGAGGCCAAGGGCGAATTGTCACATAGGATCTAATGAGCCATGGTGATTTCTCCTTCCTGTGCCCCTGTCTTCTCACAAGAAGACCCCTTCCACATTCAGCACCCAAGGGACCAGGGACTCATTTTCTTCAGAGTTCATTTTCTCTCTTTAAAATAAGGAGATAAAAGGCTGGATGGGGTTAGTTTCCTGGGAGTGTTCAGAGGGCAAGAAATGGTCAAGAACTGGTTTGTCTCCAAACTTCATTAGCCTATGAGATAACGGAGGCAGGGGACCCCAATTAACGTAAAGAATGAGAGACTTCTAAGGGTTGAGAGTCTGTCCTCATGGTAATGGAACTTGGCCTCCTGTTTCAGAAAGGAGACTCACAAATCCCCTTCGTGGAGCAGGGCTCTCCTGAGTGGAGAGGATGGGCTGATTTATTTCCCGTGGTGTCCTGGAGTGTATCTGCCTGATTGACTCCCTTGATCTTGACATCAGTCACTTCGGAGTCGAGATAATGAAAACTGCATTAAAGAGGCCCCTTCAGCGTATGCAAATGGGCCTTTATCTTCAAAGAGGCCGGACCCTTGGGAGCGTCTCTTTGCTTTTTAAAAGTATTAATAAAAGAAAATATGTTTGATAGGTCCTTCCTTCTCATCCTTATTTTCTCTCATTTACATAAGCATGGGGGTGACCTTTTGTTTTTGTTGTTATTAAAACCGTAAGCTTTCTTGATGCTTTATCTAAAGCAGTGAAGTAGTATTTAGTTAGACGGTTGTTGTGTGTATGGAATTACCAGGACATAAGTGAGGCATGAGCATGATTTTAAACAAACTAAGTCCCACATCTTAGTACATCTCAGGTCTGATCTCTTGAACCAAGATGAATGGAGGAAACTCGGTCTGGCCAGGCAACAGGTGTTCTGTGGGGTGATGGGGCAGAAGTGATGGTGCCATTAGCAACTCCTCTGCAGATGGACTACGGGCCACCACTCAAGTTAGAAAAGAATCCTTAGAGGTCTGTACGTGAACTCTTTGAGGAGGCGACACAAGAAAATGCACACAGAGGAAATACTAAAATTATGGGAGAGCTCTGTGTTTCCCTACCTTTTCTGCCATGCTATTTAGCAAACCATATCAACATAAAAATGTCAACAAGAGACGAGGATGATGTTGACACGATACAGTCCATGTGTACTTAACATTTTAGTGGACTGATTTTGAAAGTGGTTGCTCACCTTGAGATACACAGAAGGAGCCTGTTATACAGCCTTGTGACACTTCCAGTGACCAGAATGGGACTTAGGGAGCCATGGTGAAAGAACGAACAGTTCACTCAATAGTCTCTCTGGTGTTTTCAAAATGTTGCCAACGTTGGAGATACAGGGTTTATTTTTACCTTGATGTCAGGTTTGTGTTCCTCAGTATTGTGACCGTAGAATAAATGGTTGGTTTATGACTGTCCAACAGGAGCTTATCCTCACCTGAACTTTCTTTAACAACAGCCAAAGAAAATAAAAACGAGAGAAGCCTACCCTTAAGAATTGTTTCCTTTTTTTTTTGAGAAAAATTTTTGAAGAATAATATCTCTGTTTTCTCTCACATTCTTATTTATTTTGCTAGTGTTTTGCATACATTGTATCTAGGTAGTGAACTGTCTTTGTATTCCACATGGGACAATTTTGCTGAGGGCACTCAAACTGTAGTTTTAATTTCGAGAGTTAGAATCTAGGTAGAATCTATCTACCTTTTCTCCTAACAGATGCTGCCATATGAAACATACAGTTAAAACGTGATAGGTTGCTTTTGTTGTTAATATCATGCTTTTTCCTTTCCCTTACTATTTTTATTCAGGTGGTAACCATTCACTGGCTCTGTTTACATAGTATTCCAAAATGATAATTTCATTAAACCATTTATTTCAAACGAATCACTGAACTAGACTGCCTGCACAATTGTAATTACATTTTCTTAAACTTCACCACAAATTATGAATCTGTGTAATAGTTGCATATTTATTTAACTAATTCTATGCTGTGCTTATTACCTAGTATAACAGAGCATATCATATATTATGTGCTGATATTATAGTTCTATAACCACTACAATGAGGAGCCTGAGGTCATTCTTAGACTTAGGTCTTACGATTACCTAAGTGAGGAATTGTACAGCTGCACAATTACAGGTGGTATTCACAACATTTAAGAACCATTTGGCACAGGCAGTGATCAAGCTGATGATGAGTGGCAATGGTCATCTTCACATGCTCACGGAATCTCATCAGCCTTGGGCAAGAGATATGATTTACAGAATATGTGCTGGAGTTCTCGATTTTGCCACAAAGAAATAAAAACAACTTTTGTGGAGAAATGAATACAAGAAACCAGGAGAGCTCCTTTGCTAGGGAAGACACAAATGCAAGAACCCTTAGAGTTCTAAGAGCAAAAGACTCACTGAGGAACGCAAAGTCTCAGATACTGAACTTGGAGGAAGAGCCTTCTAAAACTGGTCTAGCACTTTCCCTCCAGCCGCTGGTAAATCCTAGAGCAGCTCCTCTGAGATCATGTTCATCACGGCAAGGCCTGGCCCACGACAGATGGAATCACTGGCGTGTCTTTTACATTAGAGGCCTGTGTACTTTCCTAATCATTCATGTATTTTTTTTCCTCTTTCATTTTCTCTTCCTTTCAGAAGGAGGACATAGTATTTGCAGAAAATGTGGCAAAAACAGGGAAGTCTAAAAGTCACCCAGAAGCCCACTACCCAGAAACAAGCACTATTAACATTTTTGCCTGTTTCCTCTCCCTCCTCCCCCTCCCCTGCCTCCTTCTCTCTTTCTTTCTTTTTCTCTAATTACCTGGCTGTTTTGCAAAGATGGCAAATATTTCTTCCTTTGGATAACATCTAAAGTTTCAAGTAGAAATGTCCCCGCTCCAATTCCTTTCTACTGCCGTGCCACCTATGTTAGTAAGACTGTTTCAAGGGTCCGTCTTGCAGACACTGATATTCCTGATGTTTTCAGATGCCTGTTAACTCTGTCCCCTGACTTACCAGGTTTTGCTCAGTCTTCATAGGACCTGTAAGGAAATTCCTCTCAGGGATCTTGGCATGAGCTAAGAGTCCGCGTTCAAGCATTCCTTTCTCTGGTTCAAATGGAATTGGACAGATTTTTTTTGGTATGCTCATCCTTGCCAGCGTTTTCATTTTAGGGTTGGCTATCACAGGCTGAGTATGGTCAGTGTTAAAGCCTTGTCTTAAAAAAAAAAGTCTTGGAAGTGTGCGGTGAATGCTAAACACCTCATGAAGCTGTGACGTCACAAAGAAAGCTAACATTAGACCTGCTAGGAGAAGATGCACGAACAAAAATGATGTGATTGTCAAGTCACAGGCACAGGAGGGAAATGTGTTCATTATCATCCTCACAGATTATAACGGTGGGCACCATTCACGAAGGCTATCAAAAATATTTTTTGATCGGAAGTTCATATGTGCTCGACGAGTTGATAATGTAGGCTCTGTATTCTTTCTCTCCCCCTCCACCACATGCCTAAGTAAACTTTATTTTTCGAGTTGAAAGGACCTTCTAAAATTCCTCATTCTTAATGCTCTAAAACGCCCGGGCTCAGAAAATTAAATTACGCCATTTTTATCTGTTTGAGATCAGCTCTGTTTCCTCCTTTGCTTTGTGTTTACTTTCCTGCAGTAGCTGACATCAAAATGTTTTCTGGAATGCTGGGACTAAATAAGTTATGCTTAACTCAATATCTAATACAAATAGCCCTGGGGAGCTTCAGCGACACAATCATAAAAGCTATAGTTTCTTTTAATAGCTTGCCACACTTTGCTGATATAGTATTTCTCTAATCACCAATCTTTACGTGCCTTCCTGACCTTGGAGCTCTGAGCCCAAATGGCTTTGTGGTATCAAAGGCCTATGTCATTGGAAGAGTGAATGGCTTTCATTTTTCCCCTTGAAACTTCCGGTTCCTGGCATCTGTAAAGAATTACTCTGAGTGGTGTTTTGCTGCCTTGCGGCCACTGCCCTGTCCAATGGAAGTGCCTTTTCCCAGAAAGGTCACGGTGGTCAGTAATAGGTGGATATTGCGTTCAGGGAGGAGGGCAACTCCGGCTTCGGGTTTTTTGCTGTTATAATATTCATTATTCTTGCATCCCATTCGTCGTTAAAAACCCAAGTCCTGTTTCATTTGCAAACTATTCCAGTAAGAAAGGGTACTTTCCGAAATGCAGTAAGGCCGAAAATGTGAGCAACAGGTTTCCTAAAGTCATCCTGTGTGTGAAGGAAAGAATAAACTTCTCACTTACACCTTTGGGCAGATTACTTTTTAACACAGCACAAGAATTCATCTTCTGACTCTTACTCTTCAGGACCGGGAAAAGCCCACACCGCATGGCATTGCAGTGAATCGAGAATCTTGAATATGCAGAGGCTGTTCTGTACTGGGTCGGCCCGGACAACAGATGATTCATGCCTTATTTTAAAATTGCATTTCTCGATGCCATTTTGTTTTAAGTATTCTGCGCAGTCAGTGATGGGGAGAGGAACTACGTGGTTGTATTTCTAGGGTACCAACTTAGGCTGAAAGTCGGAGTAATGGTTAACATTTACAAACATTACAATGATTGAATGAGTTGCTTTTAAACAATTTCTGACCTTCTCTGTGCGTTAGAATCTTAAGAGAGAGAAAGATGCAGTGGGACGGGGACAGAAATAAGGTAGAAGACTAATGAGAACTGTGAAGCAAGTTGATATGTTTCCAATGAGGGATTCTTTTTTTTTTTTTTTTAAGATTTTATTTATTCATTTGACACAGAGAGAGAGATCACAAGTAAGCAGAGAGGCAGGCAGAGAGAGAGAGAGAGAGGAGGAAGCAGGCTCCCTGCTGAGCAGAGAGCCCAATGCGGGCCTCGATCAAAGGACGCTGAGATCATGACCTGAGCCGAAAGCAGAGGCTTTAACCCACTGAGCCACCCAGGTGCCCCAATGAGGGATTCTTAATGCAACGAAGAAATGTGTATTAAAAAACATTAGTATAGATGAACATGATGACAAAATTTAGAAGTACTTCTATGGTGTGGAATTCCATTTATCAATCAAGTTATTTATTTGCACAAAATCTGTATCTGCTTTTACTACTCTAATAAACATGCACTCGCTCCTGGCAATGTCCATCATCTGTAATTTGATCTAAATTTCTTGGTTATTTTCCCTAAACGGTTCTCAGAATATTACTTTATGTATTAAGATATTCCCCCATTGATTTCCAGCTTATGCTAATTTTTATTTTATACTTTATATATTTTAATACCATCAAGGATGAAAACTGGAAAATCAAAATCTCATTTAATTCCACAAAGTCCTTTCCTACTTGGGTAAACATTTTTTTAATGTTTTTATTTTTGCTTATTTTATATGTAAAATATATAGGATTCTGACAAAATCTAATTCATCCTAAATGTAAAATCTTGCAGTGTTTTTTTTTCTATACACACTTTAGCATTGTTTCACATTACTAAATACTCTTCAAAATCATGCTCTTCTGGAATAGCCAGAATACCTTAAAAAGAATACCCATTTAAGGAAATAGTCTTACTGATGATGGTGATAGAGTAACAGGCAAGCTTGTTCTGGCACTGGATGCTGTAAGAAGAAAAAATGTTTCCTCTTTGGAAAGAGAACAGCTCTGAAAATTCTGAGATCTTAGAGCAATTAGGGAGTTTGAATGTTTCCTCTACTTACACAGCTGTGTGTGTGTGTGTGTGTGTGTGTGTGTGTGTGTAAGAGAAAGAGAGGTGCACAGAGATTTTTTTTTGAAGCCTTTGTATTTCTGTGAAACACACAGTAGTCTTTTGAATGAGTTGCCTTGTCTTTACGGTCTTAATTTGACACTCCCCGAAACCCCTTTCTGTCCCCTGCAGCCTTTTGCGTGAAGATTAGTGACAGTGCGATTGCCTTTCTAGAATTCAGTTTCCTGAAAGAAAGGAGACAGCTAATTTGTTTATCAAGATGAGATTAGGAGTGAAGCCATCTCAGCTCTGTGAGTTAGTCACAGTTTTCAGTCGTTCCAGCTCTTACTTGGATTTATATTTACATTTTTGGAGGGACAGTACTGAGTTGGTTACCTTTTGCTCTGTCACAAACCAGCTCCAACACAGTGGCTTAAAACAATACACATGAATTATTTCTTTTGAACGTGCTGATCAGCTCGTGGCTCCTCTTTTCTAAGCCAGCTCCGGTAGGGGTAGGGCTGAATCATCTAGGATGGCCTCCCTCCGCTTTCCTCTGGGACAGCTGGCATGGCTGGAAATGCCCGGGCCTCTCTCCACGTCGTCTCCCATCTTCCAGGGGGCTACCCTGTGTGCTTACACAGGGGAGCATCCCGGCTCGGCTCTCGGTGACCAGGAAGGCCACGCCCCAGCGGGCAAGCAAGCACTTTTTAGGTGTCTGCTTCTGTCACATTTGCTATTTATTATTATCTCATTGGTCAAAGCACATCAGCTGTCCAAGCTCAGAGTCACCATGGGAGGGAACGACATAAGGACCTCGACACAGGAAGGAATGGTTCCCTCGGGCCCTTACTGCTACATTTATACCACCGTCATCTCCCTAATTTCTGAAACACATTTCGATTACATAAATACAGGAGCTCATTTTCCAAATTTTAATAACTGTTATATTTGTGTTTCTGCAAAAATTGTGTTAGGATCAATAAACCTGGATCTATAGAAACTTGTTTTTGAAAGGAAACACGGCATAGTGGTTGGCTGCTGCTGTTGTTTTTCTCCTCTATAAGCAAAAACAAAACAAGGCCAAGTAAGACAAAAAACCCAACCCTGTGAGAGAATGAGACTTTCTCCCAGCTTTGGCCTATCATGCTAGTCACTGAGATACATATGACAATAATGAATACGTGTGTTTTAACACGACTGTGATCCGGCATGCCAAAAAGACATTTCTTAAGTTCTCTTATTTATCACAGAGATTTATCCTGTTATGCCATCTGTTTAAAAAAATAATTTACTATATAGTAGCACTGTGAAACTCAGCGGACTAGTATTTACACGTAGTTTTAGATGAAGACAGTCTCTAAAAGGTAAATGATTTTATTAGCAGCTCTTAGATATAAAATATATATATACACACATTGCATGTTTTTCCTAACAGAAAATGCAATGCTGTTTCAAAATTGTGATTTTTTTTTTAATCGGGATCAATTACAAACAGCCAAATCGTTTTGGGTAATTTGTAGGTAAAGGCATCCCCCAATAACCTACCTAGTTCATATATGAAATAGATATGGACCATCCATGAGATGTCCAAAGACCTTGTAGATTCCCACAGTTCTGCGAGCTCATGTAGACGTGATTTCCCATAAATCTATTTGAGAGAATGTAAAAAAGGAGTATGCGTCTTGGAGACAGACGAGTTAAAATTCTGGCTCTGTTAATTACTGTATAACCTTGAACAAAATCCTCTAGTTTTCTGTGCTTCCATAGGGATAGAGGGATAATGTGAAGTCAAAAACACAACTCAAAGGGTACACAGCAAGTCTTAATGTTAGTTGCCTTCCCCCTCCTCCCCTCTAGCCTTTCTCTTCCTATTTACTTACTTCAACTGTTGAGAGCAGTTGAAACCTTCCTGATAAGTTGCATATTAGGCAATTTGGGAGCAAGGACGGAGACATGATTCTGGGTTAGTCTGAATGTTGCTGGCCCGAGGAAAGGGACAGACAGGCTGTTGGCACCAGCATCGGACCTATCTTTCCGTGGTTCTTTCCTCCTCTGCAATTTTCCTGTGTGTACTTTTTCAGAGACCTGCTAAATTTCATTGCACACTGATAAACTGGATTGTTCTGCCTGGCCCTCATGCTATTATTTCTTCAAGAAAGAGGCACTCTGGGGCCATAATGAGAACTTATAACCCAAAAGCCAAAACCTTAAGTGAGTTTACAGACACACGGGTGCTTGCAGCACCTCTGGAAAGAGGACACGGTGAGCAGGGTGAAAGTCAGTGACGGTCTGGGATGCCACCTGTGAGGCTTTACCAATTCTGTGACTTAAATTTGTGTTTTTGCTAAACACTGGATGGCTTAATTTGTCAGTGGGTCCGAATCAAAAACACTTCAGGACAACCATAATGCTACCCTGAGAGATCCCAGGGACAAGCTAATTAGGAATAAAGAGGTGAGATGGAGAGGAGGGTGTATCTGGGTAACTTCACGGGCTGAAATCCCCGCATGGGCCCTGGCAGCTCGGAAATCTGCATAGTAACAGACTTGTCACAAATCAAGGACGACTCGACAGAACAATTAGAATTAACATTTCACTCTGACATTTATCAAAAATCTCTGTCCACATTTTGCTGTCTGCCGCAAAAACTGTGGTCTTGTCCTAACAGTTAGCGAGCTGTTGCCTAACTTTAAACGTCCGCGTGGCAGGTATGCACTTCCTGCTGCAAGAGTGAAGAAAAGCTTCATCTTTTGAAATCCTTACATCCTATACGAATCCCAAACTTATTCCATTTGAATGACAATTACATATTTTGAAATCCACACATACTATTTGAATCCTACACTTATTCCATTCGAATGACAAATGCTATAAGAATTCAAGAAAATATTAAACATTTCATGGTAGATAGCATCTGTCTCAGTGACCTCTTCTTTAAAACCTGTTTCATTTTATTCTTTCCTAAAACTCTCTAAATTGAATCAAAGAAAACCAGACACCCTGAGTATATCATGTTTTCTATAATAAAAGAAACCCAATTCTGATTTTCTAATGTTCATTCAGTAGAAAATAATACTTAAAATACTTGATTTCTGAACAGAAGCTCAGAGGAAACCAAAAAATTAAAGGTGTTATAGTATTTTGTAAGCTGTAATGTAATGATATCCCTGACTTCCTATTTCCATCATGCTGTTATGCATATTCATATATCAGGATACACAGTTTTCCCAAATAATTAATTTTTTAAATTAAAGTGAATACATCAAAAAGTCACAATAAAAGTAGAAATCCATTGTCAGATGTCCAACTGTGCAGATTAATAACTGATCTTTAAGAAGACAAAGATATGTTAGAGCAAATCTATGTTGAATTTCTCTGTCTGAATTTCTTGCCCACTTTTCTACATAGAGGCACACACTGGTATGTATGTTCCCAATTCCATCTTTTCAATATGATTCAGTTTTTTAAGACGTAGTGAGCAAATACATGAAATATAGCATATTTACATAGGATTCCAAATTGGAAGAGCTGGGGAGAAAACAATGTGATGAAATTAGCAGACAAGTCTGAAGGAAGGTGTGGGGGGGCCGGGAGGGGGTGGGGCAGAAAACCATACTCTCCACCACCAGATGCCCCCTCCCTCTCCCCTCCTGGGCAGTGTGGTGTTCCTGCTTTTTCCTCCGATAGAACAATACAAGTACGACCTGGAGCTGCTCCTCCCTTGTCCCGCTTTTCTCCGAAACAGTGGCACACATTCAGTCCATTACTAATTTTAGCCACTTCCTTTTGCATATTCCCACAAGCAGATCCTAGGCCAAGCCCTGACCTTGTCCTGCCTTGACTAATGTGGCATCCCTGCCACTCCTGGGCTGGGGGAGGAGGATGGCCGAGAGAGAAACAGCAGCAGAAACACCCCTTTGAAACAAGAAGCATACCCTGCTTCCACGCAACTGTCCTCTGTTAAACCCTCTTGAGAGCCTCGGAGTGTCCTCGCTGTCATTAGGGCCCAGTGACACCTGTGTGCTCCGCCAGGCCAGCACAGCCTTAGCAACACCGAGCTGGCCACACACAGAGAAGGAGTCCCAGATTCCCGAAGTCGCGGCTGCTATGCTGCTCTTTGTTCACATTCTTCTTTCTCCATGACTGTCGATTTTGGAAGATTTTGGACTTTCCTTGTTTGGGAATACTGGAAGTACTGTGGACTCTTCCTTACCCTTCGTGACTTTAAATTCTGTGTTCTTCCATGTACTACATAAAGCTCTGTTGCAATTCATTTTTCCTCCGAAATAGTGATTCTAACTGAACCGTACCTGTAGGTCTAGATGCTCCTTGAATAACTGACACATTCTCATTGACAGCCACACCATGGGTGACAACTAGACATTCTTAAATGACCTTCTCTTCTGCTTCGACCTTGATATTCTATTCCTTTTAGTTATTTCAAAAGTAGGACAAAAATAGGATTAGAAGTATAGAAGCAAAAATTTGGTACAAGTTTAAACATATTAGTGATTTCAATAGCTGCTGAAACACCAAATCTGACTTTAAACATCTGAGCAGAAGAGCTACTCTCTTGCATATACACAGATGAGATCATATTTTTTTTAAAAGTCTGTATAGCTTACCTATGACTCCAGTATAATAAATTAAGATGGGGGGAGGAGTAAAATATAAATTACTACTTACTGGTTCAAAAAGATTTTCAACATTTTATAGGACCTAGAGTACTTTTTATTTATTGATAAGAAATGGCAAGCCACATATGTGATTTTATATTTTCTAGTAGTCACATTGAAAAATAGAAACAGGTAAAATTATTTTTAATAGTATATTTTAATTTTTAGTCAATATGTTTTACCCAATATGTCTTATATTGTCGGGGTTCTGATAAAATAATCTAGTGAGATCATGTGTTTTAAGGTATTAAATAAATGAATGAGTGAATTTTTAATTTAATGTTGAATTTAAATTTATCTATTTATATCTATTTAACTACAGGAGTCTGGATCCTTTAACATGCTAATTGGTGTTGTGGATCCATAAAAATGAGGCTTTTCCAACCTCAGTGCTTCTGACATTCTGGAATGTCAGACCAATAATTCTTTGTTGTGTGGAGCTCTCCCATGCATTTTAGTATTTTATTTTATTTATTTTTTTTTATTTTATTTTATTTTATTTTATTTTTTTTAAAGATTTATTTATTTATTTATTTGACACAGAGAGAGAGATTACAAATAGGCAGAGAGAGAGGAGAGAGGAGGAAGCAGGCTCCCTGCTGAGCAGAGAGCCCGATGTGGGCCTCGATCCCAGGACCCTGGGATCATGACCTGAGCCGAAGGCAGCGGCTTTAACCCACTGAGCCACCCAGGCGCCCGCATTTTAGTATTTTAGCAGCATCTCTTACTCCTACCTCCTAGATGCCAGTAGCACACTTCTCTACCTCCTCACCAGTTGGGAAAGACAAAAGTGTTTCTAGAAATTGTCAAATGTCCTTTGGGGAGCAAAATTTGCTCCTATTGAGAACAACTGGAAGAGCTTGTGGACCAAGACTCCTCTTACTTGCTCACATCTGCTTATCTAAATAGGCCTGCCATCTCGTATGCCAGTGATTAACGGAACACATATATCCATGCTTACTAATTAAATTAATTTAAAACATTTTAGGCAATATAACGTATTTCACTGGAACGAAACATGAACCTATATTCAGTAGCTAAATTAATCCTATAGTTGAGAGGAATAATCTGCTTTGTGTCTGGGCAAACTTGTGTCCTTGACGACCTAGGTCCTGACCCATGTGTTTGAAATATTTCCCCAGACTTTCCCGTATGACTGGGAAACACCCCATCTCTCTTGGTTTTATACCAACCAGGACTTCTGTTCCCATGTGATAAGAGGTCGAGGTCCTCTGAAAGTTTTCCTTTTTTGCCTTCTTTTCCCTGAGTAGTAATAAAATGTCCAAACTGCCACAGCAAACTCAACATTTTGTTTGTATAACTAAGTTTCCATTATGCATGCTGATTGCATGGCTGACTCATTTACTTCCTCTAAAATTGTAAGCTCCTTGAGGTTAAGGACTGCTGATTTTCAATACCTATCATGGATCAAGGAAACTTCTTAGGAATATAATAAGTGCTTGATGGTTGACAATTAAAATGGACTGTTTTTGTGAGAACAATAATCTGTTCATATTAATTTTTATTTTTCTCAGTTGTACCTTGTATATTGGCCTATTTCTTTGACATCATTTATATGCTAGACACTGGTATGGGCAAAAAGTAATAAATACCCAGGTCCTACCCTTGCAAAGCTCCCAGTGGTTTGAAACCTGGGGGAGATTTTTGTATTCAAGGGAATTCGACAGGATCTTCAGAAACTTTTGTTGGTCACGACTGTGGCGGGTTGGTACTGACATCTGGTTGACAGAGGAGAAAGATGCTGTTAAACATCCTGCAACACATAGGACAAAGCCGCACAACAAGGAATTATCTGGCCCCATGTGTCAATCGTACTGAGGTTGAGAATCAGTGGAAAGAGAAGGGCAAGTCACCAACAGTTAAATTAAAAGCAATGCACACTATGATAGAGTTAGGTATAGGATTCCACAAAAGCTTAGAAAAGGAAAAAGAATTCAGAGTGCTTGACTGAGAGGTAGAAAAGTCTCCCCAAAGGAGATAAGCCCAGCCAGGTATGCAGGTTGGAAACCAGCAGCATAGTGAGTGAAGGATGAGTCACTGGCAACCCCCAAGAACAAAGTGTAGGAATATGAGCCAAGAGCTGGGGTTGGAGCTCCAGGGAAGCCAATTTTCTAAGGCAAGACCAGGAAGAAGAATGTGCAAAGGGGATGATAGGGAGGACCTAGAAAGGTAGAAAATAGGGACATTGTTTCTTGGATTCTGGAGTAGAAGATTATTTCAAAGAAGTAATCACTAACAGTGTCAAGTGCCTCAAAGAAGCTCAGTGAGATAAACCAGAAAAATCTCTTTAACATTGGTAAAGAGTCATTGGTAACTTTAATGAGTGAAATCGCAAGTAAAGGAGGTAGAAGACAGATTGTCTTAGGAAGAGAAGTGAGTAGGAGGAGAGAAAAAGCATGGGTTTGTCTTCAGGAAGCATGTTTATGATTATTTATAGAAGAGAAAAATTTAAGACAGTCTAATAAAGAAGGTATTTAAATTGTTACATATATAATGCAATAATAAACAGCCACTAACAGATATTTAGTATTTAAGACTATGGAAAAGCAGTCACAGTGAGTGGGGAAAAAAAAAAAAACAAAAAAACCAAGATGCAAACCTTTATCCAGTATGCTACCCAATTTTTTTATAGGGAGAAAAAAAACTAAAAAAATCCAAAACCAAAATATTAACAGTTGTCATCTCGGGGTGGTATGTATTATGGACAATTATTATTTTCTTCTTTGAATATCTTTATTCTCCAAATGTTCTAAAATGAGCATGTATTCCTTTTAAAGTCAGAGGAAATTTTCTTTTTTTAAGAAGCTTGGCTGAGAAAGAAAAGAGAAAGTTCTGGCAGTAACTTAAAGGTGGGGGGCACAGAAAGGAGCACGTGTGTGCGTGTGCGTGTGTGTGTGTGTGTGTGTGTGTGTGTATTTGAGTTGGAAGCAGAGAGAGCACTTTCGTATGGAGAAGGGAGAGAGCCAGTACACTGACAGAGGCTGAAGATACAAGAGCATGGATGATTGATGGAGCACGTCCCTGAGGGAGCGGGAGGGGATGGAATCCAGATCACAGGTGGTGGGATTAGCCTTGGCTAAGAGGAGAGACATTGCTTCAACTGAAAAATGAGGAAAAGAGGTAAGGATGGATGTGGGTGCTGATAAGAATGTAGAGGAGGGGGCAGGAAGTTGAGGGAGTTGCTGTGTGTTGGCCTCTATTTCCTTTGTGAAGTAGAAGGTGAGGTCATTTGCTGAGTGGGGTCAAGGGTTTACGGAGAATGATGGGAATTTGGAAGGGCTGCTAAGGGGAAAGAGGGAGGAAGGGGACTTGGGACATACAGCCAGATTATCCGGCTGACTTGAGAGGCTGAGGTTTGAGACTGAATTTTTAATGAAGGGCACCTACTGCTGTAACTTATGACTTTCTCTGGCAGCGCAATTTAAACATTAAGAAAGCACAAAGTGGGCGCCTGGGTGGGTCAGTGGGTTAAAGCCTCTGCCTTCGGCTCAGGTCATGATCCCAGGGTTCTGGGATCGAGGCCCGCATTGGGCTCCCTGCTCAGCAGGGAGCCTGCTTCCTCCTCTCTCCTCTCCTCTGCCTGCCTCTCTGCCTACTTGTAATCCCTCTCTCTGTGTCAAATAAATAAATAAAATCTTAAAAAAAAAAAAAAGAAAGAAAAGAAAGCACACAGTGAGACTGATGAGGAGGTTGCAGATCTGGGGAAAGACCCTGAAAAAACACCAGTATTTTGGGTTCTTGAAGTGATAATGGAGTTTATGCTAGAAAGGGACAGAAATAAAGCCCGAAGAGGGCTGAAGGGAATGGAAGTCACAGCGAGGTCTACAGTCTGCAGTAACGGGACACAGGGAGTGAGAGAACTTCAACAAGGAGAGCTTTGGGCTGAGAATGGGGAACCGAGAGGGAATATTCTAGGCAGGAAAGAGTGGCAGATGGAGCTCAGAGGTGTAGGTTAGCCGCTGTCTCTGTGGACAATCCCAGCTAGTATGGTCACTCACTTAATGGTTAAAACTGAACTTCCAGTTACATGTGGAACACAGAAGCTCACAAAATCAATTTTAAAAATCAGTGTAGGGGTGCCTGGGTGGCTCAGTTGGCTAAGCGGCTGCCTTCAGCTCAGGTCGTGATCCCAGGGTCCTGGGATCGAGCCCCCCATCGGGCTCCTTGCTCTGCAGGGAGCCTGCTTCCCCCTCTCCCGCTGCTCTCCCTGCTTGTGCACTTTCTTTCTCTCTCTGTCAAATAAATAAATAAAATCTTAAAAAAAAATCAATGTAGATTAAAGTATGCTCCTTCCTCCCTTTCTCTTCCCGCTCACCCTGTCTCTACACACACACACACACACACACACACACACACACACACACACACACACAGAAGTACATGTGTATAATTTGAAATATTAAGAAAATAATGAAGTTGTTAAATAATATAGTTGTTAAAACAGACTCCCAACCAAGCAAATAGAATGCTGGACCTTTTTTCTATTCCAGATACTTAATATCATGAACAAGTCACTTTCATATTAGAGAACAATTTTCTCATTGGGAAGTGGGTTCAATTATATCTATTAAACAAGGTATTTTTTAAAGAATTAGATTAAAATTAAAAATATACTCAGTTTCCGGAACCCTAAATATTATAGCTTAATTCACAAATACTACTGAGCACTGTGATATATTTGTATTTGTGGCTAGGGCATCTAATGATGAACAAAAGAGACTCACTCTTCTCCTCATACATTTAGAAGCAAATAGGGGAGTTTCAAGGATTATCATGCAAGTAATAGGGCACCTTCCTTTCTCTGGATTCTATTCCTTACTCCATCCCAAGACTTAAGTCAGGGTTCTGCCAGGGCCCTCCTAGACACAGAGCTGTCTCCTGAGAAATATGAGGGAAGAGGATTTTGATGATTTGTGATCACAATTTATTAATGTTTCATATTATGTCACTTCTGTATCTGTTTATTTGAAATCTCGAATTTATATAATTTCACTTCCAAGCTATTTTCACATACTTACATACATGCACAGATGCACACACAAGCACAACATACACACATGTATATGCATATAGAAATGTGTGTACACACATATATACATATTCTGATAGGAAAAATTCATGTATAATCAAAGCCTAAAGGCAATTAAATATTCAGAATATTAGCTTATTAACAATCAACATATTGGTGATAGCATCAATGATGATACATTTGTTCCTCTAACAGAATGACTAGCATTCATGCCCAGGAGTTGAAGGTGCATCAGCTGCTCTTTGATGAGCTAAGTGAAAAATTATGTGCTATGCCCCTAACAAGGAAAGCCACTTGAGTTTAAATAACAATAGAGAGCAATGGAATAGAGAAAAAAGTGTATGCAGCACATTTTATTACTATTCAGTAATGAACATTAGCCAGTTGTACCTATGTGCGTGTGTATGCATATTTGTACATACAAATATGATTTTAGACTAACAATGGTAAATAGCATACAGGTAAAATTTGCATTTAGTAGGACTTAATAAAATTAACAATTTGAGGTACTCCTAATTTGAATACTCTCTACAAGTTTGGTAATAATTTTTAAAATGTTCTGAATGTGTAGAATGTGCCTAGCACTGTGCTAAATATTTTAGGTGGATCACCTCATTTAATTTTAACGAGAAAATCTCTATTACTAGCAATAGATACTGTTACTCAAAATTTACAAATTCAAACTACGGGACAACTGAGGTTTTAAGAAGTTAAGTAACTTGCCTACTAGTGTACAGGTGTTGAGTGATAAACCCAAAACAGTTTGCTTTCAGAATCCATACTCTTCATCATTGCTCCCCACTTCCCTCAAGTAGGGAACATTTTCTCAATTCATCAAATTGTCTTGATTCTTGCTTCTAAATCTCTTAGGTCCATCTTCCTCTCTTCAACTCATTGCTGCAATCCTGGGTCTGGCTACCCAGCACTGTCAACTGGATTACAGAATCTCCTGCTTGTCTCTGATAGTCCTACTCATTGGGTTCATTTGTAATCAGTGTGGCTCACTAGTGAGTAAATCAGGTCACATTTGCATCAATTACCCACTGTCTGCTGTCACAACAGTCCCCAACTCCACAACTCTGGAATAAGAGTTCAATGGCCTTCTAGTACTTAACGTGTTCAGGAATGAGTCCATGTTCACTTGAAAACCACCGACGCCTGCCATGATCTGCTGTGCCCACCACCACTGCCCAGACTTCAGTTGCTGTGTTCCTGGTTCTCAAAGCTTTACAATCATCAGTGCCAACAGGCCCTTCGTTTCCTATAGTCTTCAATGATTTTTTCTGCCAGAAATGAGAAAATGCCCTCTTTCAAACTTTATGACCCATTTTGTCACAGGAGGCCCAAAAGAACAGTGCTTGTGCCTCAAATGTCATGCAAAAACAGATCTTTCACCTTTTAACTGAAGGCCTGGCCTCCCAGAGCTCCAGTAACTACTCAGTGGGGCCAAACAGAGGGCAGACTTGTTTATTCCTCTCCATTTGTCATCTTATCCCATCTTTTCTCTCATAACCTACCAGAACTCCTCTTTATCTCTTCACCAAACACAAAGCAAACTATACCAACCGAAGCAAATATCCAGTGGATTCAGGAACCATTGGGCAGGCAGGAAGAAGGATTTGTGGCTTACCCAATGGCCCACTGGTCATGACTCATCAGCTCTGCCAACAACCAGTCTTTCAATTTCCATTCAAGTATAAAGAAGTATTAGGTCCTCCATAAATGCAAATATAACCATGCTCTTTCACGTTCTAAAACATGTCAAAGAATACTGCATTCAAAATGAGGTTAAAACTCCTAAGGATGGTTAACAACACACTTTCAGTTTTCTTCTCCTCCCTCATCTACTGCGACCCCCTCCACTGACCTGACTTCAAACCCCATATTCTAATAAGTATGGTTTAAAATCTTTAGGTATAACTAGTGACAGACTTACCATCTAATAATGAGAATTATTTTAGCTTTTACTAAGTTGTGAACAAATTGTGAGCAAGTTGTAAACAATTACTGTTTATTTTTTTGCTGAAGAATGCAGCAGAAAAAAAGTCACACCATTAACACTAGGTAATGCATGTTTACTGACATGAAATAAATCAAATATAGTAATTTCAGTGATAATTGAGCATAATCATTTTAAATATCCATTTTTATTGCACATTTTCTGATTTACTTTATAAATATAATTTTCAGTAGCAATTTTGATACTTTATTAATAATATGTACATAAGTATGCATAATATTATTTTATATTTTTCAGAGAGATAAAATAACTTAAATTGAAGAGTTCATTAATGTAAGCCAGGAATTTATGTTAGTTAAATTTGCATTGTCTCTGTTTAGTCTATTCAGAATTAAATCTGTTACACGAAAACCAAATAATACCAGACAGGATCTTAAACTAAAATTTTAAGCATTGTCTAATAGTACTATATTATGCATTTGTGCTTTTTAGATATTGCAAGGTTCTTTTGCTAATACTAACTTATACCTACATCTCCTTTTGGATTTTAAAAAGAAATCTATTGGTGAGCATTCACAGAAGTAGGAATGGATAAATGCAGATCAATAAACATTTTAAAAATAGTGCAGTGTAACCAACAGGACAATCTCAAGGAAGATAAAATTACTGCAGATCAGTTGTAAGGAGAAACCTGGGAAAACTTTTTAAAATTGAGAATCATGAAAATTATCATTTAACTTGTAAAAGTTATGAAAATTGTCATTTCTGATCCAAACACTGAAAAAATTCTTACCATAGGCAATATGATCATCGTACCAATTTAAGTACTAGTTTGTTATTTCAAGCTACAAATGGAAAGCCCTTCAGTTAAAAGGTGAAAGAATATTACCAAAATGCTACCCCGATTAAATATTTTTAATGATAGTTTTAAGGAAAGTGCAGTTAACATCACCCTATTATTAATTCCACATTATAAGTTTAAAGAATTGTTTCCAGGAGCACCTGGGTGGCTCAGTCGTTAAGCATCTGCCTTCAGCTCAGGTCATGATCCCATAGTCCTGGGATTGAGCCCTGAAACAGGCTCCCTGCTCAGCGGGAAGCCTGCTTCTCCCTCTCCCACTTCCCCTGTTTGTGCTCCCTCTCTTGCTGTGTCTCTCTCTGTCACATAAATAAATAAAATCTTTAAAGGAAAACTATCATAAATCTATTTAAAAATAATTAATTTCAATGTCTATTATTGCTGATAAGCTCTGGTGTAGTTTATGACAACCATTATAACTACAACTAACATTACATAATGCTCAATATATGCAAGGCACCATTATAAAACATGTATATTAGTATACTAATTCAACACTTAGGAAAATCTTATGACATAGTTGATAATATCATCTTCATTTTAGAGAATTTAATTAAATTTTCCAAAGTTACACAGCTAACAAGTGACACAGCTAGAATTCAAATCCAAGCAATCTAGCTTTAGATGCCATACTCCTTAGCCACTATGCTCTTTCAGAAACTATAAAATATTTTGAAAAAAAAAATCAGAGACCTAAAAGGATATCCTATTGTAATAAGAAACACGTTTTTCCACTTGATGAACACTACTAAAATCAGGTAGCTGAAGTTAATCTAAGTTGAGACTAAAACAATACAAGTTGTAGCAGGACTGAAGAGTTTGATATGCCTACACAGTGGGCAAATCGCCTTTAGAAATAATTGTCAGAAGAGAATTTAATAAAGGAAAATTTCGCTCTTGGTGAATGTCGACAATTTATAGCAGCAAGTGAGACCACTCAGTAGAATATGCACTCCTTTTGTTACTGTGGGCCAAATTATTAATTAAAGCAGTGTTGAAAGGTTAATAGCATGACAGGTGAGCTGATAACAGTTATTGACCCTTGAGGGTTAAGACCAGGAATATTTTAGAAACCAAGAGTTAAAAGATATTAAGAAGAGGGCACCTGGGTGGCTCAGTGGGTTAAAGCCTCTGCCTTGGGCTCAGGTCATGATCTCAGGGTCCTGGGATCGAGCCCCGCATCGGGCTCTCTGCTGAGAGGGGAGCCTGCTTCTCCCTCTCTCTCTCTGCCTGCCTCTCTGCCTGCCTCTCTGCCTACTGTGATCTCTCTGTCAAATAAATAAATAAAATCTTAAAAAAAAAAAAAGAAAAGAGACATCACAATAGATTTACAAAGCTTTGTCTTGTTATCCTGATAAGCATTCAGGGTTTTAATACAAGAAGCTTTATAAATATAAAATCTTAGTAAAACAATAAAGATATATGTAAGAAGAATAAATGTGTATAATTCTGGTAAAGGAGCTAAACAAGCATGGAATCTGAGAAGCACTGTATTTGATGGTTGCTGAAGTGGGCAAACATTGTTGAACAACCTCGAGACTGTGACATCAGTCATGAGACCAGAGATAAGGTAGAAGATGGACCCAACAACAGCCTGTTATTTTGTTAATAGACAATTTTAGCTTAAAGAAATACTCATCAGATACACATTATTATTTCATTTTATAAAGATGCTCTGAGACATTATGTAAATTTCCCCTAATTTTCACACTTGTAAAATGATAGGTTTGAAGTACAAACCTAGGAGTTTTTACTCTTTTTAATAACTTTATTTAGTTCGCTTAGGAAGGTACACAAATGTTAAGTTATCCACACTACATAAAACATGAGTTATTCTGCTAGAATGATAATTTCGAAATATGAATCTGTTTTTAGCAACCCACTAAATGTCCAATCCCCAGGCCCAAACTCTTGGGAGCTTAAAACTATTCATTGACTTGCCGCTGCTTTTAAGATTAAGATTCAGCCTCTTTGGATAGGATGCAAATTCTGTACAATCTCACTCCACATGCTCCTTCAGCCTCCTCTCATTATAAATATCCATGCTGACCTGCACCTGTTCCATGCTACTTACCAGGTGCCCTACCACCAGACCCACTCTAAACATTCCCTCCACATGGGACATTCTTCTTCCTCTTTGTCAACTTAAATCCTTCTCATTCTTCATCTTTTGGTTCAAATATCCCTTCCTTGTAGAAGTTTTTCTTGACTCTCTTATACCCCTTACCTCTGTTGCTCCTTTATATTTATTTGTGCAGAACTGATGAATATTTGTCCCCCCTCACTAGACTATAAACTTCACAGGGGAGTGACTGTATTTGTTTTCTTCTGGTTTCTAACAGGATGCCCAACATCTAATAGACTCTTAATATATGGAGTGAGTGAACAGATTAATTCATTAAATTCCACCAAAGTCAAGAAATAATTATAGAATTGTTCAAGTTACAATGCCTTTTTTGTGTTTATTTCTTAGGTTTGAGGAAATATTTACAAAAACATTCCTTTCAAAACTTAAAGTATTTTGAGGTGTATCATATTATGTTTATCTTAGCAAATATATCCTAGGATTATTGTTAAAGGTCTGGTTGTGGAGGAAACAGCAATATTCAACTCCGACTTATAGAGACAAGTGTTTATTTAAGATGTTTTCTTACATGCTACAGGTTGAGCTGTGTGCCTCTTCAAACACTTGTCTATTTTAAGAGGAAAGTTTTCTGTTTTAAGAGCATGCTTGTGGTTAAATGCCAGAAGGAATATGGGTTAAACAATATTCCTTCTCTCCCTTTTTTGTTAGCCAAACATTTTAGTAGGGAGCTATCAATGACTAGCTTCTAGTTTGCTGATAAAAGAAAACTGGACTACCTTGCCTTTGATGCATGCGTGCTATGGGAGACAGGGTGAAATGGACATTAAATCACACATTTTCTAGAACATGACATTTGGTAATTTGCACATGTGTAATTGGACCTGGAGACTGGTAGTGGAATATGGTGGTTCTCCTAATGTTGAGTTTGGTAAGATGTTTTCTTGGGCTGAGAGGTGAAGGTATAAAACTTAAATGCCTGATTCTGTAGGCGTTCTCACCTTACTTACTTGACCCACCTTGTTGTATGTTTAAACACATAGGTTGAAAAAAATTCACTCAGGACATAAATCTGGTTTACTAATAGAGAATCCTAAAAGTTATAATTAGTGGGATATTATTAAGGCCACTTACTGCATTTTTTAAGAGCTGCGATTCATACCATTTTTTAAAATTCAGAATTTCTTTGATGAAAGCTGCAGACTGTGTCTCCAGAAAATTCACAGATGCACATACTTATGCAACTTTGTGCACAATTTCAGGGGTTTTATATCCACTAGAATTCGTCCAGAGAACCTAAAGTAAGAACATTTATTCAAGTAAATCCACCTAATTCATGTGTCTTAAATAGCAATGATTTATATTGCTTGTCATCCCTCTTATTATGATTTGTTTTATATCTGGACTCTAATTATCAAAGGGGAGGAATAAAGGAAATGCTCAAGAGATTCATCATAGTCAAAAGAAACCCCTATTTTTCTCTCTTTATCTTCAGGCTATTATTTCTAGACCAGTGCTCTATTGTTCATGCTGCGCTGTTCATTGGCCATCAACCAGACAGAGGGTGCTAGTCTAGGCCATTGCACAATTTCATCTTCCTCTGGGCTCTTATGTAATTAAAATAATTTCAATCTATTCTCTTGAAATGTTTTTTCTACAGGCAATTGTAAAAATGTAGAAGCTAAAAAGCAAACAAAGGAACAAAAATATAACTTGTTTTCTTTACTTTTTATTGTGAAAGAAATTTCTCATTATGGTCTAGCTACTTATTTAATTTCAAAATTCAAATGTGGTTTCTTTTGTATTCTGTAGTGGAGTAAAATCCCCACTGATTTAAAATGGTCATTTCCCAAGAGCACTGCAAAGAGGCTGGATCTTAAACATTTCTAAAGGAACCACAGGTACAAATGCAAATTACAACCATTAGTAATGTGTTTTCTCCTGGAACTCTTATATCTGAGGGTGTCTCTAAATGTATCAGAAGCTACTCTGCATATATGTAGTAACTTTTACCAACATTCCACCTAACTGAGGAACAATGTTGTCAAATAGGTTCCGTTTTATGGTATTAAAAAAAACCCTCTAAGCCTCGATCAGGATCAAGGTTTAACTACCCACCATACACACTCACATTGCACGTGTGTATAAATGGTGGTTACACTTGAAAAGGATTCTCTCTGGTTCTGCTGGTGATGCTTACCAGAAAACTTTGTAGTGTTCAACTACCCACAGCTCTGCCTTGTGAGACATATTGTTGTTTATAGATTCCTCGTGATTTGAAAATGAGGATAATATTTGACATATAAAATTTTACCTCTCCTTTGTGCCTTTTTGTATATTGTTGGATGGCATGAAAAATATGCTAAGCAAAGACTCTTGTTTGGAATGAGAAGAACCTGAGAAGAAGGGAGTGAGACTGACCTGACCTCACTGGAAGCAACCAGTGAGTATATGGGAGCAATAATTTATCTACCTGGAGCCTGACCTCTGCTACAAGGGGCCACCACTAGGAACTGGAAGGTTAGTATAGAAATAGTGAGTGCTTTCTGTTGTTGTTGAGCACAAACTTGTTATTCCAGCTTCTCCTGGACTGGGTGTCACTCTTGCACCCTAGAATTCAGAAATACTGCCCATTGTTATGGAAGAAGGGGAATAATAAACAGTCTCATGTATTTGTTGAAGGTACACTCTATCTTATCAAAGTTTTACTTTAAAAAGGACCACTTTACTCTTCAACTCTTATGGTCTACAGGTTTTTTTTAATCACAAGTAATACAAATATCTTAGCAGTTACTTATGTATATAATCATTATATAGATAAACAGATGTAAATATATATCTTTCCAAATTATATAAGCATACCACCACAACAATTATGTTAACAGAATATGCACAAAAGGAGAAATTAAGAAAGGTGAGCAAAAAATGAAATAAAGATTATTTGTAAACAAATTTTATCCTGTGAGGTAATGGGATAGAAACCTTTTGCGCTATGATGAAAGGAGTGTTATTTTTAAAAAACTTTATTGAGTTATAATTCACATATCATATGGCTGAGTCACTTCAGTGTACAATTGAATGGTTTTTAATATATTCACACGGCTGTACAACCACCAGCACAGTCAGTGTTAGAAAATTTTCCTCAAGCTCAAAAGAAACTGTGCCCATCAGCAGTAATTCCCCACCTCTAATCTAGGGAAGTATGAATCTACTTTCTGTCTCCATAAAAGAAAAATGTCTATTCTGGACATTTTATGTAGATGGAATTGTACAAAACATGGTCTTTTGTGGCTGTCCTCTTTCACTTAGTATAATTTTTTCAAGGATTCATCCATGCTGTAGCATGCATCAGCATTTCATTGCATTTTTTCTTTTGAATACATACTAGTATTAGTGACTATAATCGCCATGCTGTACATTTCCAGGACTGATCTATAACTGAAAGCTGGTGCCTTTTTTTTTTTAAATAAGACTTACTTATTCTTTAGAAGGGGTTGGGACAGAGGGAGAAGCAGAGAGAGAATCTCAAGCGGAATCCCTGCTGATCAGGGGTAGCTGAGGCTGGGCTCCATCTTGACCCTGTGGTCTTGACCTGACCAGAAATCAAGTCTGACCCTTAACGACTGAGGCACCCAGGCAGGGGCCCTGAAAGTTTTACCTCTGGACCACCTGGAGGCATCTCACCCCGTTGAACCGGAAGCTGTTCTCTGTGGCGCTGTGGTGTGGCTTGCTGAGATCTTGGCGGAGGACTGTTTGCTAGTGTCGCAGGCGCAGGCCGCAGTCCACCTCGGGGACTGTGCCTCGGGGTGGCCCTGGCGGGCTGGGGGAAGGGGGGGTGCGGCCTGAGCTGTCCTTGCGGGGCAGAACTCGGTGCCCCGGGCACAGGCACTAATAGCTCCAGCGCAAGGAGGACGGCGGAACCTATTTCCTCACCACCTAGTAGATGCTGTGCGACCGGAAATCTTCAGTGTACCGTTCGTGCCAGGCTCATCCGGCCGGCCCTCCGACACGGATGCGATAGCGGCTCCACCTGCGTGGTGCCGCTGCTGCACTGGGCCCAGTAAGGAGTGTTGGGGGAAGCGGAATTTTCTGTTTCCTCAGGAATAAGACTTGTGATGGATAGAAATTAGAGGACGAGACAGCAGAACATCCTAGGTGCTGTGTGCCGCGTGCTTCCGTGTCGGGAGGCGGAGCTGGCGCAGGTGATGTTAACGGCGTTTGAGGGCTGGGAGTTGGAGCCGCTGGTCCGCAGCGGCTCTTCCCGAAGGTACGGGAGTGAAGACCAGGCCCAAGTGCCTCCGTCTGGTGTCCAAGGAGCCGCGTAACTCCCCAAAGGCCATGACCGGTGAGCCCAGCGATAAAGCCAGGATTTTGCAAGGACAGGATTCAAGGATATGGGGAACGCAGGGCTGGCCGCCCGAGGAAACATTTTACCTTTTTCCAAGATGCACCTGTCATGTCAAAGAAGTTCGGCTGTGAAAAGAAACCAGTTTTTGACAGTTTCGCTAGAAATCTGGTTGGGAATTGTTGCGGCCTCAGAGGTGGGTGGTGAGAGACGGGACCAGCGGTGCGAGAGGCTTGTAGGCCTCGTGGGCATCCGGACGGGGACCTCGGCTGCAGTTTGCCAGGGGCGACACGGGCCTGCGGCGGGATGCTTCCGACCGAGCTGGAAGATCATTAAAGGGCAGCGCTTTGAGTTCTACCTGAACGGTGTGTAGTGATGCGAGGGCCTCACTGGTAGGTGGCCACAGCACCGTGGCCCCGGGGTCTAGGTGGTTGCTCGTTACCTGTTCGCGCACCAGGGAGTCCGCTCTGCCTGCCAGGTGCGGTCGGTTGGCCATTTTTCAGCCTCCGCGGGCCACTGAAGACACAAGCAGCTTATGCATTTTCGCTGCCTCCTCTGCCTCGAGGCCTGGGCCTTCTTAGGTGCCAGTATCCTCCTGCCCGACCCAGACTTGGAACAGCAGTCAAGCCTTCTGATTTGTATTTTCCCAGGCAAGAGATTTTTGTATTTCTCCTTACCCGGTGTGGATAACCAATCCAGTGTTTTTACCTTTTTTTTTTAAATTTTATTTTTATTATTTGCCCAAGGGGTACAGGTCTGTGAATCATCAGGCTTACATCTTTCACAGCACTCACCATAGCACAAACCCTCCCCAATGTCCATAACCCATCCACCCTATCCCTACCCTCCCACCCCCCAGTAACCCTCAGTTTGTTTTATGAGATTAGAAGTCTCTTATGGTTTGTCTCCTTCCCCATCCCATCTTGTTTCATTATTTTTCCCTCCCTACCCCCCACAACCCCCCACCCTGCCGCTCAAGTTCCTCATATCAGAGAGATCATATGATAATTGTCTTTCTCTGATTGACTTATTTCGCTCAGCATAATACCCTCCAGTTCCATCCATGTCGTTGCGAATGGCAAGATTTCGTTTCTTTTGATAGCTGCATAATATTCCATTGTATATATATACCACATCTTCTTTATCCATTCATCTGTTGATGGACATCTAGGTTCTTTCCATAGTTTGGCTATTGTGGACATTGCTGCTATAAACATTCGGGTGCACGTGCCCCTGAGGATCACTACCTTTGTGTCTTTAGGATAAATACCCAGTAGTGCGATTGCTGGGTCGTAGGGTAGCTCCATTTTCAACTTTTTGAGGAATCTCCATACTGTTTAAAAATGCCTCAAAGTACTGCTGCATTTTGCGTTGATCTAGTTAATCATTTCAAAGGGAAGCATAGGTTTTGCCTCATCTGTCTCAGGGACTTGTGGAGGAGCTGCTGCCTTTGTCTCCTCTGGGATGGAGTTCTGCGTGGGAGGCCTGACCACTTGGCTTCCGGGGCTGAAAAGACTGGCCACAATGAAATTAGGTGTTCACATTGCATCACAAGTGTCTCTTTCTGGCACTTTACTGTTTTCTTGGTATAACTCTGCACTTCGTCCTGGTATTTCTGGGATGTTTGAGACTTCATAAACAACCTGCATGGGCTCTGCGCATGGGACATGGCATTGAAGCTACTTAAATTCCTTTAAAAACTTCTGTTCGCATACTTGGAGAACAGCCCTTTCTCACCTAGTGCTAGGGATTCTCACAGTCACGGGGACGTTGTGGCTCAGCAGGAGCAGCTCTTTGCCTCTGGACCTGCAGCTTCCCAGGGTAGCTGTACTCATTTGACCACTGGCACTGCTAACAGGTAGGTCAGAGGATCTGACACCTCTGGTTTCAAATGCTTCTGAGACTTCTGCCTGTATTCTATTTTCTTTTCCTTTGCCAATAATCTGAGTGACCACGCTCTCCAGAATTTAGGACTTAGCTCCGTGATGTAAAGTCTCTTGTATGTTGTTAAATGTTTGGCTTCAACAGTTTATCACGACCTTCTTTAGCCACCAGATGACCCATTTCCCCAGCAGGGCTCCTAGAGGAAGGAGGCCTGTTGGTGGCCTTGGGCTGTGCTTATGTGGTGTTCTGGTCATTTAGGGTTGTTTCATTTATGACCCTGACTTAATAGATAGGCTTGCGGTTTTTAAATTTAAAGATATTAAGACTTAGTTTACTAAAATTTATTTTGAGAGGGATATTTATACATTTTTAGGTATTCACATTTTATCACCTTGCAGTTTAATGCCTGAATTTTCCCTGAAAATGGCAAATAAGATTGTGTATTTATGAATGAACAACCGCAAAAAGCCTACTTTTGTATGGCTAGGTAATATTCCATTGCATAGATACACTATATTTTATTCATCAGTTGATGGGCATTTAGGTTGTTTGTACATTATTATGAATAGTGATGTTGTGAACATTCATGTTTAAATTTTCGTGGGACATATATTTTTATTTCTCTTAGGTATATACATATTATTGAAATTGCTAGATCATGTGTTAGTTTATTGTTTAACTTTTTGAGGAATTGCCAAACTCTTTTCCTAAGTGGCTATGTCATATTACCTTCTTATCAAGTGTATGAAAGTTCCAATTTCTCCACATTCTCACCAACAGTTGCTGTTATGTATCTTTTTGATTTTAAACCAATGTAGTTGTTGTGAAGTTATTTCTCATTGTGGTTTTGATTTGCAAATTCCTGATAGCTTATGATGTTGAGCATCTTTTCATGTGTTTATTGGCCATTTGTATATCTGTTTTAAAGAAGTGCTTGTTCAGAAAATTTACTTAATTTTTGAATTGGGTGGTTTTTTTGATATTGAGGCATAAGAATTCTTTATATATGCTGGGTACAATCTCTTATCTGGTTATGGTGGCAGATACTGTCTCTGATTTATAGCTTATCTATTTACTTGGTGGTGTCCTTCTGAAAGAAAAGTTTTTACCTCTGATTATATCTTAATTTATCTACTCTGGGGGTCACTTTTTCTTTTGGTCCTATATCTATGAAGATTTACTCCTATATTTCTTAAAAGAAACTTACAATTTTAGCTCTTACCTTTGGTTCTGTAATCCCTTTGGAGTTAATTTTTGTGCGTGGTATGAGAAAAGTTCAGTTTCATTCTTTTGCTTGTGGGTATGCAGTCGAACCAGTTCTGTTTGTTGAAGGACTATTCTTTCTCCATTGAAGTGTCTTGGTACCCTTGGTGAAAATCAGTTGGCCAAAGGAAAAGGTTTATATCCGGATCCTCAGTTCAATTCCACTGATTTATATGTCTACCATTATGCCAGGACCATACTGTTTTGATTACTGTAGCTTATATTAAGGTATGAGATTAGACTCCTCTTTCTTTTTCTTTTTCTTTTCTTTTTTTTTTTTTTTAGATTTTATTTATTTATTTGACAGAGAGAGAGAGAGAGACAGCGAGAGAGGGAACACAAGCAAGGGGAGTGGGAGAGGGAGAAACAGGCTTCCCACTGAGCAGGGAGTCTGACGTGGGGCTCGATCCCAGGATCCTGGGATCATGACCTGAGCCGAAGGCAAATGCTTAACTAACTGAGCCACCCAGGCGCCCCTAGACTCCTCTTTCTATATTAGGATATCCTACAGAGAGTTTGTGCTGTGTGACTGACCCTCAATGGCAGGGACTGGGTGTAAATGCTATTGTCTACCTGTGTATCAAATATTAGTATAGCTTATTTGATTTTTGTATTTTCATTTAAAAACTAAATAGCAGCAGAAGCTCTACTATTTTCTTTTGTACCCTACTTGGAGACCACAGCTTACAGGTACCATATTTGGATTCTATTCCTCACTATACCACTCTTTAGCCAAAGGTCATCAATCAGTGTCTCACCCTTACTTTAAGGTCCTAAGGTAATATTGAATTACTTGTACACACCCAATAACATATGCAGTAGAGTAGACTTTCTCTGAAACTTCATTTCAATCACTCTATTCTAACCATAACTTTAATGGGATAAACTAATTATTCTAATACACTGGTGAGTTAAAACAAAATAAGAGGATATCTCAGTGACCTAGAGTTGTTGATGGGTTTACCAAAGAATTTTGTCACACTCTGTGAAGAAAAAAAAAAGAAATTTAAATTACATTTAAAAATGATGTAGATTTAAGAGCTCAAATAGGTTTTCCCTCAAATCTAGAAGCAGTTACATAATTTTTCCTACTTTATCATTTTATTTACTTCTTTAAAAATAATTTTTAAATTTTAATTCCAGTGCTAACTAGCATAATGTTTTATTAGTTTCAGAAGTACAGTATAATGATTCAACAATTCTCTACATTACTCAGTGCTTATCTTAAGTGTACTCTTTAATCCCCATCACCTATTTCATCTATCCCTCTACCCACTCCCATCTGGTAACAATCAGTTCTCTCTAGTTAAGAGTCTTATTTTTTGGTTTTTCTCTCTCTTTTTAGAAGCAGTCCTATTTCTATGATGTAACGTATACATTCTTCAAACACAAAATTAAATGACCTCCTGTTCTGTTCCAGGCTAAGTTTGGGACTGGGATGGTAACAGTGCAATGGGGGTTTCTGTTCATAGGTACCTTGTATCTAAGTCCCTCATCGTCCAAGTCTGAGTTATTGTCAGTTCTTGTTTACTTTAAACACACACATGTACACCACCTTAGCATATTTAACCAATTAAAATACTGATAATACATAAAGTAAACCTTTTCAAAAAAACCGTCTAAAATAAAATTAAAATGTATGCTTATTGGGCAGTTTGGAAAATAAAGTCAGTCAAAATAAGAAACTAGCAATCAATAAAGCTATCATAGTATCAGTGTTTAGAAGTAATTACTGTTATTGTTTTTGTCTTTTTAGATTTTTCCTAGAATTTGCATACTTAAATTTGTTTTCTGTCCCAAATCTTCATTTTAAATTCCCAGTTTACATCCTTCTGCTCTCATTTCTGTCCCTTAAGTATCATTGTTTTCTCACTGAGATGAATTGAATAATATGTTGAAATTCTAAAGACAAAATATACTTAATTTTACATGTTATTGTATTCATTTACCTATCAGTGAAAGTTGGTACAAATTAATGTATATTTTATGAGTATATATTTACCTCAAATTAGCATACTTTTTTTTTTTTGAAGATTTATTCGTTTTTGAGAGAGTGAGTGGAGTGAGCAGGGGGAGGGAAAGGGAGAGAATCCCAAGCAGACTCTCTGCTGAGCACAGAGTCTGACATTGGGCTCTATCTCAGGATCCTGAGATCATGACCTGAGGAGAAATTAAGTCAGCCGCCCAACTGACGTAGCCACCTAGGCACCCCTAAATTAGCATATTTAAAGTTAATAAAAAATCTATTTTCATACTTTTATTTCTTCTCATCTACTTTTACTTTTTCTCTCTCACTCATTCATTCTTTGTATTTGTATTGTCCAATGAATCTTTATTTCTTCCATTTAAAAACCCTTTCAATAAAACCATTGTATGTTGCAATAATATTGGTGTTTTATATGTGACAACTTTTTAAACTTTTAAAATTTATTTTAGTTGTATTTATATACAGAAAAATAATAAAGCTTATAAAAATGAACGTAACATCCTGCTTAAAAAAGTCATATATAATATACATTATATGGTATATATGTCACATTATTATAGAATATAATATTGTACAACATAATAAATACAATATACAGTTGAAGATACCTGTATCTCTCTCCTATTTCATCCCCTTTCAATTCCTCTGAATTTGCTTTCTTTTTTCCCATGTCTTTCTCTGTATTTTTACTACATTCATATATACATTTAAACAGTATATGCTATTCACTTGCACATTTTTAAACTTAAATAATTAACTTCATATACATTCTTTTGCTTGCTCTTTCAGTCACCATTTTCACTGTAGATTTATTGTTCATTTTCACTTTTACTAAATATTAGTGGATTGTTCATTGAAGTGGTTGTAACAGTTTGTCCTCCTACAGGCAGTCTGTGAGTTTCTCTTGCTCTGTATTTTCACTAATGCTTGGTATTGTCAGACTTCAAATTTTGGATCAATATGATGAGTTTAAAATGGTATCCCCTCTTGGTTTTAATTTGCATTTTTTAAGTTATCACTGAGGTGGTTTCTTTTCATGTATTTGTGGGCTTATTGAAATGTTTCATTATCTGGGAATTCCATATTCATACTTTTTGTCCATTTTTCTGTCCCCATTTATTTTTAGGAGTTATGTATATAATGCAGACATTAAAAATTGCTTTATGCAATAAATATTTGCAAATATTTTACCCCCAGTTTACCTTGTCTTCTGGGCTGAGTGCTCCATACCCAGGCCCAGGTCTGATTAGCACATAGACTTGAGTTGTTAATGAACTTGTGCCAGAACCCAAAGTGATGCCTACTTTGTGAGGTTGGGTCTGTTCAAAGCAATGCTTGGGATGAGGGGGGACCCTGGGCCCTCTTCTCCCAGCCCCAGTCTTTAGGCCCCAGTGAAGGGATAGCAGACCCCAGTTTTGGGGCCTAGTGAATACTCAGGGTACATTCCAGCCTGTTCAGTCTCTTCTCTTTTCCACTTTGGCTTGTATTTTACTGGCTCATGTTATATAAGTATTTGAATTCCTTTCCTTCCCCAACTTTAGAATGATATTCTCCACACCTTTCAGTTGTTTTTTGCACATATTATTAGATAGGTATCTAAATTCATTGTTCCCGGGACACCTGGGTGGCTCAGTGGGTTAAGCCTCTGCCTTCGGCTCAGGTCATGATCTCAGGGTCCTGGGATTGCGCCCCGCATCGGGCTCCCTGCTCAGCGGGGAGCCTGCTTCCTCCTCTCTCTCTGCCTGCCTCTTTGCCTACTTGTGATCTCTCCCTCTCTCTGTCAAATAAATAAATCTTTAAAAATAAATAAATAAATAAATAAATAAATAAATAAATAAATAAATAAATTCATTGTTCCCATTACAGATCACTAGTGTTCCCAGCGTCATGTATTGACATTCCTTGTTTAACTGCTACTCTGTACGTCATCTTTGTTACATATGGAGTTTCCATATAGTCATGGGTCTCCTTTTCCATATAGTCATGGGTCTCTGTTCTATTCTACTAATCTATTATACTCCTTTCAATAATCTATTAATACTCTATTGTGTTGAATGTGTTAGCTTTTAGTATGTATAGTTACTTGGTTTGGCCTGTCTCCCCAACTTACTCTTTATGTTCGAAATTCATATGGCTATTCTCTACCTTTTATCTCCTATACGAAATTTAGAATCAGCTGAAACATTCCAGAATTAATTTGGGAAGAATTGATATCTTTATGACATTAATTCTTTCTATCGCAGAGTGTAGTGTATCTTTTCATCTCATTTTACATCTCTGACTACAGTGTGGTCAGTGTACATGATCTGTGATATTTTTTCCAGTAAAATATAAATAACAAAAAAATTACCATTTAATAATTTTTAAGTGTATAGTTCAGTGACATTAAGTGTATTCACATTGTTCCACACCCATCACTACCATTTCTCTCCAGAATTTTTTCATCTTTCCAAATTAGAGCTCTATCTACCCTTTGCTTAGTAGTTCTGTTTCTCCCTTTTCTCAGCCCCTGGAAACCACCATCCTGTCTTGATAAGTTTAGTTACTCTAGGTATGTCATGTAAGTGTAAGTATGTGGAATCACATAGTATTTGTCTTTTGTGACTGGTTTATTTCACTTAGCCTAATGCCTTTAAGGTTCATCCATGTTGTTGTACATGTCACAGTTTGTTTTTAAGGCTGAATAGTACTCCATTATAAATACTAATTTTTAAAAGCTTGTTGACATTTGCTTTATTGTAGGGTAAGTTTTGTAGTTATGTACATATGTCCTTGAAAGAACATATTTTATTGGTTGCAAATTTACTATATCTCTAAGCTAGAGAATTGTGTTATTCAAATCTTCTGTAACCTCGGTTGTTTTGTGGAAAGTTGTTACGACCTCCTTCCATGATGTGAATTTTTCACTTTTTCTTTATAGTTCTGCCAGTTTATGCCCTTAACATTTTGAGCTGATGGTCCTAGGTTTAAATTTGTTGTTGTTGTTAATTAAACTTTCATATTATTTTATTTGTACCCTTACGTGTTCTCTAATATTTTGCCCATAAGTTTTGTTTTGTCTGTTTTCAATGTGGCTACACTAGGTTTCTCCTCCTCCTCTTCCTTCCTTTTCTTTTTTTTCTTTGTTGGTATTTTTTAAATGTCTTCATAGAAACTTTTAATGTAACTTTGCTCTGCCAAACAGAAAGCCTTTCTGTCTTTTAAATTCAGTTTTACTCTCTCCATCTTTTAACTGGTAAATTGAGTACCTTCACATCAACTGTGTCTAGTAATAGGTAGGGATTTGGGATTTGTTTCTAGCATCTCCTTTTGTGAATTATATTGTTGTGCTTTTTCAGTGCTTCATTTTTGTCTCCATCAGTTTTTCTCCATTTATTTTAGGTTGATTGTCTCTTGGTTTTGCTTTTTTATTTTTTAATCAGTATGGTATATTTTCATAAATTTAAATTGTCATTTCTTTTTTAAAATTTCATTTAAATTCCAGTTAGTTAACAGCGGTGTAATATTAGTTTCAGGTATACAATATAGTGATTCAGCACTTCCATAAAATACCTACTGCTTATCACAACCACTGCACTCTTTAATCCCCATCATCTATTTTACCCATTCCCTCACCTACCTCCCTTCTGATAACCCATCAGTTTGTTTCTTGGTTTGCTTTCCTCTCTTTTTTCCCTTCACTTATTTGTTTTGTTTCTTAAATTGCACATATGTGTGAGATCATATGATCTTTGTCTTTCTCTGACAGACTTATTTCACTTAACATAATACTCTCCAGCTCCATCCATGTTGTTAAAAGTGGCAAGATTTCATTTTTTATGGCTGAGTAGTAGTCCACTGTAGATTTTATATATATACCCAACTCCTTTATCCATTCATTAGTTGATGGACACTTGGGCTGTTTCCATGGTTTGGCTATTTTAAATAATGCTGCTAGAAGTATTGGGGCACATGTATTCCCTTGAATTAGTATTTTTGTATTCTTTGGGTAAATACCTAGTAGTGTGATTGCTGGATTTTACAGTAGTTCTAGTTTTAACTTTTTGAGAAGCCTCCCTAGTAGAGGTTTTCCAAAGTGGCTGCACCAGTTTGCATTCCCACCAGCAGTGTAGGAGGGTTCTGCTTTCTCTTTTTCAAAATTTTTTGTCTACTTTAGTTATGCACATCATTTTTATTTATTTAGTACCTACTTTTAAATTATTAACATGCATGTTTAGTTTTTAAAAGTCTAAAGTTAACCAGTGCTTATACACCCATCCTGAATAATACAAAGACTTCAGAAGATGTGAATTTCCACCAGCCCTTGGCATTTTCTAAGATAAACTCTAGGGATATCTATAATTCTAGTTTTCTGAAAAGCAAGACTTCTGAAGTTCAAAATGCTGTGAACCAAAAAAATAAATTTGTTCATAATGCCAAAAAAGAAGGAACATATATTCTTTAAAGAAATAGCTTTGGAAATAGAATTTTAACTTTTTTTTAAATAATTGTTTTCCCGTGAACTTTTTTTTTCTTTCAGGTCATTTCTTTTATTAAACTAATCAAATAATTCTGATTATTTCAATGATTATTTCAAAGTAATTTTTTGTTTTTGTATTTGCTCTTGCTGAAATTGCATAATGATATTGATTGGAGCACATAATTAGCAACCACCCACATGTCTAGAAGAAAATGTAACCAGCTGAAACAAAGTGAAAACACAGAGTCCATAAAATAGGTCCCTGAGCAATGGCAACAAGAAAGCAAAACAAAACCAAACAGAAATGTAACCAAAAATCGCTGCTATTACAAAAAAATAGACCCTTGAAGTTGCCTCTGCCTAGGGGCTTTATTACCTCATCATCTCTGTTAACAAGCCACCCCCCCAAATAAATATTTTACTCTAAGGGAGAACGTTGTGGTTTTCATACAGAGAACTTCAAGACCTTTCCTACCCACTTTTAATGCCTATCTCCCATGATTTAGAAAGGCCAGGGCCTCAATAACATTGATGTCTTATTAGGCATCAGAGAATTTACAAAAGAATATACAAGATAGGTGCGTAATAACTCCTCTGTGAAAGTAATTTACAGTTTTTATCAGTGGGAGGAGACAGATGATGTTCAGGCATACTGGCCTTACACCACTTACTTCATATAACAAAAGGTTGACTTACACATCTCAGTAACCTGAGAGAATTTCGTGGAATGACAATCTGGTAAAGTAACCAATCGAAACCAAATCCCCAATTAAATTACCTGAAAAAAAAAAAAGGCTAATGTATGCTTAAGAAACAGAGTCAGTGGGACACCTGGATGGCCCAGTTGGTTGGGTATCTGCCTTCAGCTCTGGGTGTGATTCCAGAATTCTGGGATGGAGTCCCATATTAGGCTCCTTGCTCAGTGGGGAGCCTGCTTCTCCCTTTGCCTCTTCCTGCCACTCCTGCTGCTTGTGCGTGCGAGCTCTCTCTCTCTCTCTGGGAAATAAATAAAATCTTAAAAAAAAAAAAAAGACTCAATATAGTATATTTAAAAGATGTTTTAATAAAAAATGCTTTTTTGAAGTGAGAGTATTATTCACTTAATGGGCATTTTTCAATGGGACTCAATAGATGAAAATTTAACGTGGGTATCTAATTTTTATTAACAACAGGTTTTGTACTCTTCAACATTTTATTTTTCTGACAATACAACAGAGAAATATGTACTTTTATACTTACTTAGAACTATGGAAAATAACCATGGACAAAATCATCTCTCATTAAAACTGTTAATAGAAATAAAAGCTTTAGTGAAACACTTCAGTCCATTCCAGCTATAACAGAAAAATACTACCTCAGTTTTCAACATCAAGCAGGAAGCTTTTTATTGCCGAGGAGTAATACCCACCTGAAATAAAAGTGGCTCACCATTTTGTCATACTTTGGTGTCAAATATGCGGCATAGTAATATATGTCTTACTGGATTGTTAAGATTCCCCCTCTACATTAAAAGCCATACCATTTGTAAAAGTGTAGCTCCATTTTCAACTTTTTGAGGAATCTCCATACTGTTTTCCAGAGTGGCTGCACCAGTTTGCATTCCCACCAACAGTGTAGGAGGGTTCCCCTTTCTCCGCAACCTCGCCAACATCTGTCATTTCCTGACTTGTTGATTTTAGCCATTCTGACTGGTATAAGGTGGTATCTCACTGTGGTTTTAATTTGTATTTCTCTGATGCCGAGTGAATGCTGTGAAAGATGTAAGCCTGATGATTCACAGACCTGTACCCCTTGGGCAAATAATAAAAATAAAATAAAAAAAAAAGTGTATAATGTAGTCAACTCTTTTGAAAGTGAATAAACTTTTTTCTATTCTTTAGTCCTTTTTTTAATAGAGGTTCAAAAATATTTGACCTATGTCTGCTCTTAGGTCTAAATTTTGACAATTTTTTAAAAAATTTACTATTTTTCTTAATTAAAGTTTTAATATGGGTGGTATATAGAAAGTTTGGAAGCCTCTTAAAAGTACAAAGGAAAAATAATCCTGAAATCATTCATTTCCTTCATTATTTCTTGGCTCCAACACTAAATAATTTCAGAGTATTGGCCTTTGATAATTGTTTTGTCTTGTCTCTATTTTCTTTTATTTTTCACTTGTCATTCCTCGGTTTTTCTGTTATGATTGCTTAAAATGTGCTTTCTTGTTTTATCTTATCCTTATAGTGAGATCTTAAGATTGACTGTGTTTCTCCTTGCTATTTATTTATTCAACCTATATTTATTAACACCTGCTGTATGTGAAACACTGCATGGGAATATATGAATCAATGGGCGAAGCTCTTATCCTTATGGAACTTACTAACTAGGGTAAAGTGGTTGAATATGGGGTATCAACCCACAAGATCGGGAGCCATTCCCTGTCTGAACAACCCAGCATGGATCTCTTTTCTTGTGCATCTATAATAGATACTGGATGGACACTTAATGTGATGTATAAATAATTACTATTGACCAAGTAGTTGTCTCTTACCTATATGGCCATATTCCTAATAATAAAGACAGGATAAGTAGGATTCTGCCTACTTGATTATGAAGTTCTGTATTAAGATGTGACATTTGTTTCGTGCTTATAACTTAGCAAACTGTTAGTCCATTATCTCAGAGGTTTCCTGTGAAGCTCAAGTAAGCAATAAATGTGCTTTATTTAAAAAGAAGGAAGGTGGTGGTGTTACTTACCTGGAGCACTTACAGCATTGATTTATCATTAAGAAATGAAACATTCAGTAACCCCAGTCATCTAAAACATGGTTATATTATTGGTCTTTAACTTCCAAATATGTTACATATTTTAAATGCACAAATAATTATTTAGCTTCAAGAAAGCATAAGGAAAAGATACACAGTGCAACAGGAAATAAGTACACAGATGAGTTAGATTCAGTCCTCAGTTCAAAAAGCTTTCAATATTATACATGGAAAGATAATTTCTCTCTCACATATACAACTTATCTAGAGCTTTTCCCCACTCTTTACCTGGCTAATTCAACTTGTCTTTCACAGCTCAAATTAAACATCACATTCTTAGATGGAAGTTCCCTCAACCTCTATATCAGATTTTTCTTTACATTTTTTCATGGCACTCTGCATTTATTTTATATAGCACTCATTATATTTATAATTGCATTATACTTAGAAATATTTAGTATCTGTATCCTACCTAGGCAATAAAATTAAAAAAGGCTCAGCATACCAGCAAAGTATCTGGCACAGAGTATGAGTTCAATAAGTGGTTATTGCATGTAGTAACTAATATGTAAAGAATGATGACAGAGAAAAGGAGAGAGAGAAAGTGTGTTGGGAATGTAATGGGAAGGGAAGGCATTTAATATAGGAGCTTACAAAGGTTCTATGGAAAATTTCAGGTTTTCTTTAGAGGATGTGTTTGCTGAATGTGCAGCTTCATAGACACATCTAGAGGGATGATAAAGAAAAGCTGTATTGAATTAGATTGGTGGAGCACAAATGATCCGGGCCACAGTATCCATAGACTCAGTAGACACTATGCCCAGAACCCATGATAGTTTAAGGGGCCCACAGAATGTTTTAAATTTTAATTTTTTGATCAAAAGAAAAAATAAATATTAACAGTAACATATAACAATCCAATGTATGCCAATACAAGCATAGAATGTAATTTTTAATATATATATTTTTTATGGTAGAAGGGACCAAAAAAAGGCAATAGTGCCTGGGCTCATGATAATCAGAATGTAGTCCTGGGGACAATATTTGTTATACGGTAGTTAGGATTTGGCTGGAACCCAGAAAAGAAATAGAAGACTTACTTTTGAAAATGCATGTTGGCCTCAGGTCAAAGAGAGTCCAAATGCCAGGCTGGGGAAGTTTTTATTTATTTATTTATTTATTTATTTATTTATTTATTTATTTATTTATTTATTTATTTATTTTTAAAGGTTTTATTTATTTGTTTGACACAGAGAGATCAGATCACAAGTATGCTGAGAGGCAGGCAGAGAGAGAGAGAGAGGAGGAAGCAGGCTCCCTGCTGAGCAGAGAGCCTGATGCGGGCCTCCATCCCAGGACCCTGAGATCATGACCTGAGCCGAAGGCAGAGGCTTTAACCCACTGAGCCACCTAGGCGCCCTGGGGAAGTTATTTAAACCTAGGTTTCTTTCAGAGACTTTTGTGTCAACTTCTTGCTTAGAAGAGGGCTTTTGGAAGAGAATTCTTGCAGAAAGAAATAGAATGAATTGTCTTAGAAATAGGGTGTTCAGTCAAGGGCTTTTTGCATTAGGTTAGATGAGAGTTAAAAAGATTACAGTAGGAAGAGATAGAAGGGATGGAGATTACATTCAGGTATATATTTACCCATGCATTTTAGATCATACGCAGAAAAGCCCCTAAAATTCCCCAAGTCATAATTATAAGTTTGCATTCCCTCTGAGTATAAATTCCACGAGAGAAGAGACTGTGTCAACCTTACTCACCTATCCTCAGGACATTGAAGGTGGAGACACTCAAGAAAACAAGAGAGTTAGACTTCTGTCAAAGTGTTAAAACTATTATAACTAGAACTAGATCCTGACCAACCCATCCTTATCATCAAAGCCAGTGCTCAAAGCCTGAGCATGTGACAAATGATTGATGGTTCCAATTGATTGATGGTTCAGTTAGAGCAAAACAGCAGTAACAACATACACATATACATTAACTATAACTTATTTTAAAGTTAATTTTAAATAATTATTAAGTTTTTGAAATTTGAGTAGTCTTAGCCTATGGTCCATACCTAAGTATATATTTATAATTATAACTCGCACATTTATATGCAGCATTAACTCATATACGGAGAAGTTGTAATGACATAAAACCATGTAGTATGCATTGAGTGCAGTTGTGTTGCATGTAGATTTGTTAGCATTCTAAGTGGGTAATTTGTACACCTAGGATGTAACAAGCCCTGTGCTATATAGAAATACAAGTATCACATATAATGGTGTATGTTGGGTACTAGAAGTTGCGTTAGCTTAGTAACAGGAAGGATAAGAAAAATCCTCACCAAGAAGTGATGTTTGTATCAAGTCTTGAAAGAGTAAATGCTATCCAGGTAGATCAAAGCAGAAAGGCATGTAAAATTTTAAAATTAGAGGAAATTACTCTTATACTTAAAAAAACCTTATTAACCTTTTGGAATATCAGTTTATCTGTGGCATATGGTAATCATCTTTTGTATCACAGTTCAGCTATTTTCAATGTTTGTTCAGATTATGGAAAAGGAAAGAAGCATAAAAAGCAGCATGAAGGTTATAAATTCCATGATTTTGAAGAAGAGGGAAGATATTCACTGTATAATATTGATAGGTAAATTAGCTGCCTGTCTGTGTTTTTAGAGATTGTCTTTTTTGGAGATGGAGGGATAGACTAAGTGAATCTTTTTTTTTTAAAAGATTTTATTTATTTATTTGACAGAGAGAGAGATCACAAGCAGGCAGAGAGGCAGGCAGAGAGAGAGGAGGAAGTAGGCTCCCTGCAGAGCAGAGAGCCCGATGCAGGCCTCGATCCCAGGACCCTGGGATCATGACCTGAGCCAAAGGCAGAGGCTTTAACCCACTGAGCCACCCAGGCGCCCAGACTAAGTGAATCTTCAGGAACTTCGAAACTCTGGGTTTTTGATTTGGTAACTTAAGCATGAAGAGTGCTAACATTGTTAAATCACTGAGATTTTATTTAATGCTCTTTAAAGAAACTAAACATTTTTATAGTATTAAGATTATACCATTTGACCTATGGGAAATTCATTGTTCTACACCATAATATGAAAACTGAAAGGTATTAAAACATAGCCATTTAATTGGTAATTTTTAGGCTCCCATAAATTTTATTAGCAATATTAGTGAATAAATTCAAGATAGAATTTTCAGTATTGAGCCTTATTGGCAATTTGAGAGTAACTAAATTGTTTTCCTACTTTGTGTTGCAAAAATTCTAAGGCTATAGTCAAAACGTTGCTCTCGAGATAGGAAATGAATCTAAGTCGATGTTCCTCTTGAGGTTAAAGGTCTGTTTCTTTCAATCAGTTCAAATTGACAGGCCTCCTGCCATCACCTCCTCCTTAGCCAGGCAGACAGTGCTGGCAGTCAGTGTGAAAACATCTGTTGAATGGATTTATTGACTAGATCTTGTTTTTTCTCTCTCTTTCTCTATTTTTTTTTCTTTTTTCCTTCACACCGTTTATTATGTCTCTGACCTGATGAACTTAATTTGTTTACACGTCATTCTCAGTGTCTCCCTCAATGCTTGTCTCATGTTTCTTTCTACTGTGCTCTTTTCTTGGCAACAGCCCTTCCTGGAGCCCCAGCACACACGTGCGCTCTCAGTACACCAAGCTCAGCTGGCTGTGGTTGGCATGGATGGATTAGAGAAACATCGTCTTTTCTCCAGGACTCATTCCTCCCCTGCTGCCTCCATTTTACCTCATCCAGCAATGGACTGCCCCCTCCAGCCTCGCTCTGCAACTGGTAGGAATCCCTAAAGACTCTCCCTAATAGGCAGGCTAAATGCACCGTTCTTGTAGGATTAAGCGATTTAAATGCTCTGAATAACTCCAATAGCAGAACACTGTTTTAACCCAGTGCAACCCAAATTTTATGAGGTTATATTGGCCATAAGACAAACAGCACATCTGATAAATCTTGGGCTTAGTATTAATAGCCTCATAAATTGTTATCATTCAAGGGCCTGGAAAACACATCAACAGGTGCATAGGTCCCTTTTGGAAACAAAATCCCTACAACATTCTTTAGCAGTGTTCCTCCATCTCTTCCTCCCAGTAGTTGTGGCCACTGGGAAATTTATGGTGTTTGGCTTCATTTAACTCTAGAGTGCCTCTCCCCCAGTTGTTTTTCATGTTGTTTTGTTTGTTTCATTGTTTTCTTCTGACCTGCCGTACAAATGACTCCTGGGAGAGAGTGGTGCCAAGTCAAACCTTGTTTAATGCTACATGCGTTAGTTCCATTTCTATTTATTATGGCACCTCTGGGTGGGCTATTTGACCAACTTCTTCCTTTGCCTACAGCTGTGTTTGATATTTTAGAACCTGGCTACAGAGGAAAACAAACCAGATAATTCCAAGGCAGAGGAAGGTCAACTCTGGAACATACACAAAAAAAGGGTACTATTCACTCTCCAAAGGAACTGTGCTGTAAATATCTATGTGGATAAATACTCCTTTCTGTCGTCACAAGAATGGGGTCCAGAAGATATCCATACTCTCAAACTTGAGGCTGATCAAATGAAAGATACTATAGCCCTAAGGGTCTCATAACTTGGATTCAGTAAGGGGAGTATTCATGTACACCTTCTCTCAGAGGCTCTCACAGGTTATCTGATTTATTTTTGAGTCAATTTTCAGGATTCAGAGTTTGTTTTTGTGGCTTTGGTGACCTCATGCAACCCTTTGTGCTTGGAAAAGTTAAAAAAACTTTTCTAAAATCACATTCCCAAGCCTTGATATCATCTTATTTAAAAATCAATGAACGGAATGGCCAAGTTATTTAACTTTGACAGACATCTTTAGTAAGTATGCAGAGGCACTGCTTTTTATAAGGTGTTATACCACAAGCCAACATTCCATCCTAGGCGTTATAGCCTGGGTATATTTGTGTGTATTTCTTGCACCACATAACCCACTGCCTTGGATCCCTCTATTTCTTAGAGCACAGCAGACCTGCCCTGGTGTCCCAGACAACCCAGGACTGTAACCCAGTGTCAGCAGAAGCTGCTTGGATCAGTCATGCCTGGTTCTCTCCTTCATCTTTAGAGAATGTTTGCTCAAAACCAGATATATGATGTAGGGGAATACTTTTGGTAGCCATTCAGATCAGTAGCCTTCAAGAATTACATTCTTCTAAATTCTTTTTCCTGAAAGTATTTTTTATTTAGCCATAAGCTTTCAGAGAACACAGAGCAATAATCATCCTGTCATAATGACAATTCCACTCACTCAAAATTATTTCCTTAATTTTAAAGTGAACTTAATTATAAAGTTTCATGGTGTTGTTCCCATGTATGTTTCTGTCTACTATTGAAATCCTATTGACTGAGTTTCTTTTCTTGGTTAAGAGCAGTGACCCTTTCCTGACATACTTTGGCCTTTTCTCTGCTTTTAGATATTCCTTCAATATGAATAAAGCACATTCCCTGAATATTAGAATGATACTACAGGTTTAGGAAAACAGTGTTGCCCGATGGACAGGGTTGGTAGGGCTTAGAAGAATCCAGGTGAAAGACTAGACTATAACCCTACTAACATAAGCATGACAAACAACCTAATCATTCAAACCAAATACTGGGTCATTTCAGATCATTAGTTTCTTTCTTATAATGTCAGCATCCTAGTATTTATCAGAGTTTGTATTCCAAACACAAGTAGGGAAATGAACTTGAGATTATTTTCATATTTAATGGACTTAATGGGACACATTTCTTGCCTAGTGATTAAATAAACATATTTTTTTTAAAAAAAACAGGATTTTGGGGGCACTTGAGTGGCTCAGTTGGTTAAATGATTATGTGTCCGACTCTGGATTTCTGCTCTGGTCATGAGATTGAGTCCCCCGTCAGGCACATGGAATCTGCTTAAGATTCTCTCTCTCCCTCTGCCCCCTCCTCTGCTCATGTGCATATATGTGATTGCTCTCTCTCTTAAAAAAAAAATGCACAGGATTGTAGTGTTTCTAATGATCTTGATTTCAAAGGTGAATTCCTGGGTGCCTGGGTGGCTCAGCGGGTTAAAGCCTCTGCCTTTGGCTCAGGTCATGATCTCAGGGTCCTGGGATCAAGGCCCGTATCGGGCTCTCTGCTCAGCAGGGAGCCTGCTTCCTCCTCTCTCTCTGCCTGCCTTTCTGCCTACTTGTGATCTCTCTCTGTGTCAAATAAATAAATAAATCTTTAAAAAAACAAACAAACAAACAAACAAAAACAAAGGTGAATTCCTAAGACTTGAATTTGTAGTATGTTTGAAAAGAAGTATCTTTAAGCATTAAGTTCCTTTTCATTTGATTTTTTTAATATCTGTTTGTTGTAGACGCATTCAAAAAAATCAAAAGTGACGTTCAAGTTTGTTCCTTGGGAGTATTTAGCTGGGTTTTTGTTTTTTTTTTTCCAAAAGAAAGTTTTGGAGTCTCATGTACTCAGTAGTTATTCCACTAAAAAGTAAGGAGGAGAAAGCAAATATGTTGTAAAGGTGATTTGCTCACACCCGCCCTGTAAGAGCTCTACTTTTTGCCATAACTTAAAAAGTTATTTAATTGTTAACTCACATAATTTTCAAGGCACACCTTTTCAAACTTGTACCTTCCATGTGGATTCTCAGCAGCCAGATAAAGCAGCCGTACTATCCCCTTTTTGAAAAGAACCAGTAAGTCTTCCCAGGGGAAAATGTCTGAATTCAGTCAGTTGTTGAAAGATGAAGTGTTCAGTCGATTTCCTTTGGGTACTCGAATGGACCAAAAAATGGACTAATATGTAGTGACTACCTACTTGGTGGCCCTACAGAATGCCTGGTAAGGATATTTCTAGGATGGACAAGAAGAGCATATGATCATGATGCAGCTAGTGCTAATGAAGAGTGTATCGTACAGCCAGGTTGACACATACTCATTTAAAGGGATTTTATGTTATACTGTAATGAGTGATAATACTTATTTTTTAAAATAATATTCAATTTAAGAGGTAGGGTTTTTGTTCTATTTAAAGCCAAAGCATGTTGTTTATATGAATTCTGGTAATTAAGGAAAGATTTTGTTTTCTTTACCATAGCCATCTCTTCTGCTTAACCGTTCCTAACAGAGATGAGGCTTGGCCATGACTCACAACAGGGCATTGATAGTATATGATATAGTTGTACCACATGAGAGTCACTGAAACAAAAATTTTTTTTTTTTAAAGATTTTATTTATTCATTTGACACAGAGAGAGAGATTACAAGTAGGCAGAGAGGCAGGCAGAGAGAGAGGAGAGAGGAGGAAGCAGGCTCCCTGCTGAGCAGGAGCCCGATGTGGGCCTCGATCCCAGGACCCTGGGATCATGACCTGAGCCGAAGGCAGCGGCTTTAACCCACTGAGCCACCCAGGCGCCCGAAACAAAAATTTAATGGCAAATGAATTGATTGTTTTTATCTTTCCTATCACCTAGTACAATTTAAGATCTTCTATCTTCCAGCACTAGGCTGCTTTACAGAATCTGAGAAATTCTTTCTTTGTAATATTATCTTGTTAGTCAGTATCTAGTGTGAATAGCGTGAATACTCAAACTAAACTGACATTGTGGAAGCCATTAAAAATAACTTAATTAAAAGAATTTTTAAATTGGTGCTTAATGGGTAAAACAGCATGATGTAAAGTGAAATACATTTGAACATTTCAGTATGAGAATAGCAACCCTGGCCTGCCTCTCTCTTTCCCTCCCTCCCTCCCTCCCTCCCCCTATCCCTTCTTTTCTTCCTTCCTGTGAAAGATGTTTTCTCAAGTCAGGCTAACTCCAATTAATCCTTCATGTTTTTGTTTATATACTATTGCCTTCAGGAAACCTTGCTTGGTCAGCTAAATCCAAATTAAATCTATTCTGGTCCCTCATAACAAACTGGATTTTCCCTCAAATATTGTAATTATTTATTTCAGGCATTGTGTTCTAATGGGCTTTCCATGAGGAAAGTGACTGTTTTTCTGTTTTCTCTATCCCCAGTACTTAGGAACATGGCTAGCACATGGAAAGTGCTTAGTGTATATATTTACTGTATAACAAACAAGTAAATCAACAAGCAAATGAACAACTGAATGAAATGAGAGGGGTTAGACATGAATTACCTAAAATTATACAAAAAATATCATTGATACGTTAAGTGAAATTTTGGGGAACATTTTTATTAACTAGAGAAAAAGGATACATGTTTATTGAAGGCAGTTTGGTAAATCTAGAAAATTGTGTAGGAGAATCACCCCATTATTCCATCACCCAGAGGTGACCATAAGTAAAATATGGATTTATCTTCAATATGTTTTCCTCTTCTATGTGGCTCTCTTTAACAGAAGAAAGAAAAGTTATATGTATGTTTGTGTTCATATTCGTGTACATGTGTATATTTGTAAGTATATGTGTATGTGTATAATTGTGTGTGTGTGTGTATGTGTGTGTTTACGTGTGTGTATTTTAAGACCTCTCAGAACAACTTCTGTTACCACCTGTATCAGAATGGAGACGTTAATTTCTTTTGGGAAGATCATCAGTTTGAAATTACCATCTTCAATATATGTGCTTGAAATTTCTCTGGAAAAACTTTTTGAAAAATTGCTCATCTAAATCTCACTGAAGATGGTAAAAAATAGCTATTTTGTTTATTTAGGTGATTAATTGAACTTGATCACATATATATCATAAGATATAGCATATGTATTTATAAGTATATATATAACTTATACATAATTTTTTTTTTTGCTTTTTTCACACATACTTGGACACAGACTTATTGGGGCACATCTTTTTTGTCTGAAAAGTCTGGAAATATGGTCAAATGCTCAAATATTTGGATAGTCTCAGTTTAGCTTTGACAAGAAGTCTGAATTCATACTGGTGTGTGTTCCTTTGTGGGCAGCCTGTTTATTCTTTTCTGTAGCCTTATAGTGTGTTTTCTTTATCTTGTTCATTAAACAAATCATCTTTATGATGAACATTTGCAGTTACATGCTCATGTACATGTCTCTTTCTAGTTATGGAAAAATTCTCAATTATTCCTATTATTCCTAATTATTCCAATTATTCATATTATTTAATTACTGTGAATTCCTCCTTGAGGGAAATCACAACTTTTTGTTCAGCTACATCTTCTCTGACTTCTGTATTTTCCTTTCCTTGTGTATATCTCTAAGTTTATATTCAGTAGCAGTGATTTGGTTTCTTGAAATGTAAATTCCTCTTTTGTTGCCTCCAGTGTAGGTTTTACAGGGCCAGTGTCTTTTGACATTTGAGGATGTCAAAAAGTTTTCTAAAATTTTATTTTGGTTCCTATAGTAAATCATATTCAATGATCTAACTAGTAGGAATGATGTTCCCTTTACAGTTTCTGTAGCATATTCTCATAGGCCCTGCGTTTTGTTTATATTTATTTGTTTGTTTTTGCTCACTCATTCTTGAATATAGACAAATCTTCCAGATATTTGCCACAAGTGTAGTGAATTCTGTTTGATTTGACTTTTTCCAATTATATGCTGGTTGAATCTCCTCTTTGGCTATGTTGTTGAATGGCAATACTAGTCCAATTCCTAGGTTTCAAAAGACTACCTCATATAGTATTAGTTGGAAAGCCTAAGGTGGGATTTCTTCCACCCATTTCCTTTTTAGCTGTCTGATACTCTGATGATTTACTTATAAGATTTACTTATATGATTTACTTATAAGTAAGTAAGATATCTTACTTAAAAGATTTAATTATAAATCTTCGAAATTCTTTTTATCTACTCAGAGACATAGTTTAGCAAATTTTAAACATTCACTTTTGGATATTTTATTTTTTTGCTGGACAAATCAAACTTCACAATTAATAATTAAACTATCTGGTGCTTTGATTTAAATGTACCTGTTAAAAGATATTATAACAAGTATTATAGATATTAGAATGTAAAGAGTACAGTAGATATAGAACAAAAAAGCAAGGAATGACTCAGTTGTTGAGCATCTGCCTTTGGCTCAGGTCATTGTCCCAGGGTCCTGGGATTGAGCCCTGCATTGGGCTCTCTGCTCCGTAGGAGGCCTGTTTCTCCCTCTCCCTCTCCCCTGGCTTGTGTTCCCTCTCTAGCTGTTTCTCTCTCTGTCAAATAAATAAATAAAATCTTAAAAAAAAAAAAAGAACAAAAAAGCAAGGTAAGCCTTATGGATAGACTAGAATTATGAATAGAAAGTTTAATAACTGCTATAAGTATGAAGTGGAGGTTATTGGAAATGACCCTTGGTTCAAGATAACACTTATTATCCATTTTAGTAATTCTACCCATTTCAGGTCTTTTAAAAATTTTTTTTAAAGATTTTATTTATTTATTTCACAGAGAGAGTTGGGGGTGGGGGGGCCACAAGCAGGGGGAGTGGGAGAGGGAGAGGCAGGCTTCCTGTCGAGCGGGGATCCTGATGTGGGGCTCGATCCCAGGACCCTGGGATCATGACCTGAGCCAAAGGCAGATGCTTAACCGACTGAGCCACCCAGGCACCTCATCTTTTTAAGAAATTTTTAAAAATATTTTTAAGAGGTTATCTCTGACCTCCTAACCCCATGCTATTTTTTTCTTTCTTACTATATGGAGTTTTTAAAAAACATGTCAAATAACCATATTTATCCATGCCTCATCTACTACTAGATCATGAATTAAATGTAATAAAATGAAATTGCTGGCACCCAAGATTCAAGTGGTCGAAGTAAGATGGGTCAGAGTCAGAGTAGTGCTCATGGCCCTGGAGGTGGCAAGAAACATGACAAGGACAAGAATAAGAAATCCAAACCTCCTGTACCAACTAAAGTGGGAGAAAGAAGAAGAAAACAAAGGGACCAGATGCTGCCAGCAAGTCGGCACTGGTGACATCTTAAACTCAGTGCCAGTTAAAATTGTTGAAGTTTGAATTAAAGACTACCTTCTCATGGAGGAAGAATTCATTAGAAATCAAGAATAAATGAAGCCTTTAGAAGAAAAATAAGAGGAGGAAAGATGGATGATCTGACGGGGACCCTCACGTCAGTTGGAAGCTTGGAAGAGATTATTGGTGACAATAATGCCGTCATGTCTACATCTGTGGGCTCAGAGCACTATGTCAGCATCCTTTCCTTTGTAAAAGACAAGATATGCTGGAACCAGGCTGCTTGGTCATACTCAACAACTAGGTACATGCTGTCATTAGGGTACTCATGTTTGACAGGGATCCTTTGGTCACAGTAATGAAGGTAGAAAAGGCCCCTCAGGAAACCTATGCTGATATTTGGGGGTTGGTCAACCAAATCCAGGAAATTCAGGAAACTGTGGTGCTTCCTCTACTTATCCTGAATATTATGAAGAGATGGGTATAAATCTCCCAAAGGGGGTCATTTTCTATGATCTACCCGGCACAGGTAAAACCTTATTAGCCAAAGCAGTAGCAAACCAAACCTCAGCCACTTTCTTGAAAGTGGTTGGCTCTGAACTTACTCAGAAGTACCTGGGTGATGCCTAGGTACTCATTTGGCAATTGTTTTGAGTTGCCGAAGAACATGCACCATCCATCATGTTTATTGATGAAATTGATGCCATTGGAACAAAAAGGTATGACTAAAATTCCAGTGGTGACAGAGGAATTCAACGAACAGTTTTGGACTGTTGAATCAATTGGATGGATTTGATTCAAGGGGTGACATGAAAGTTATCATAGCCACAAACCAAACAGAAACTGGATCCAGCACCTACCAGACCAGGCTGCATTGACAGAAAGATCGAGTTCCTTCTGCCCAATGAAAAGACTACAAAGCACCTCTTTCACATCCATACAACTAGGATGATGCTAGCTGAATGACTTGATCATGGCTAAAGATGACCTCTCTGGTGCCAACATCAAGGCAATATGTATACCAGCTGGTCTGATGGCCTTGAGAGAACGTAGAATGAAAGTAACAAATGAAAACTTAAAAAAAATCTGAAGAAATTACTCTTTATAAAAAACAAGGAGACAGGGCGCCTGGGTGGCTCAGTGGGTTAAAGCCTCTGCTTTCGGCTCAGGTCATGATCTCAGCGTCCTGGGATCGAGGCCCGCATCGGGCTCTCTGCTCAGCAGGGAGCCTGCTTCCTCCTCTCCCTGTCTCTCTGCCTGCCTCTCTGCCTACTTGTAATCTCTCTGTGTCAAATAAATAAATAAAATCTTAAAAAAACAAAACAAAACAAAACAAAACAAAAACAAGGAGACACCCTTGAGAAACTCTGTCTCTGGTAGACCACTCCTGTGTTCCTTTTTGAGTGTGATATGCAGGATGCCCACTGGGCTGCCTTCATCTGTTGGTCCCATGAAAGGCTCTCTCCCCAAAAAAGAGTGCTCTTTCTCAAAAAAAAAAAAAAAATTTGCTGGCACCTGGATCATAATGAACATTCAATGACTACTGCATTTACATTTTTCAGGAAAGATATCATGCAGTCTATATGTATCATGCTAATTGTCTGTCCTTTGGCCCTGTAAGATATTAAATAAATGTTGTTGAGCAGATACCTTGAGAAGGTGTAAAACCTCAGGCAGTTGTCAGAAAGACAATGTGAAGTTGAATGTTAAGAATTAGGAATCAGGATTAGGAGTTTTAGGATTAAAGATTCTCGACTCAACTCATAGACCAAAGTAGAGTCAGCCTAACAGTGTGATATGAGACTGGATACAAACCTTTAGACAAGAATGGTTTCTATGCCTAAATAATGACTTAACTACATATAATGATTAAGAAAAGGGAAAGATAGACAGGTGCTTCAAGTACTTATCTCATTTAATAAAACTGAAAGCCAGAGAAAGTATAGCGTCCAAGCATATCTAGAAAATGTAGTAAAAAAAATTTTTTAATGAAATATAAACTTCCAGGCTTTAAAATACAGGTGAGGCTTTATGATAAGACTCCTGTGTGTATTTTCCCAAATCCTAATTTTAACTCTTGTCCCATTGAGCAAGAGAGAGATTGATCCATTGGCTTATGTTGGAAATGGTAACCAGTAGGGCAGAAAGGGTCACAGAAAAGTAGAATTCCATATGAATCCCAATGAGAAGGGCAGGCTTATTTCTTACCCTTAAAGTCTTTGTTTCTAAAAAAAAAAAAAAGAGAGGAAAGGAATGGAAATGAAGGATGAGGTTAAAGTCTCATCTTGCACTCTACCTGTTAACACCTCATTGCTACATCATTAAGATGAGTAAGTGGAGGTTTAGAGTTCCAGACTTTATTTATTTCCCTTTAAATTCAGGTGTCTTTCTAAGAGCTCCTGGACTTTGTATTATAATCTCCAGATACTTGGCAATAACTTCCAGCTACCATAACCTGTTTTATTACATTTTTTGCAGTGGTTTATGGAGAAAATGTTGTTAAAAAAGGAACAGTACTATGGAGCTAAAGTTAGATAAATCAAGAGATGAAATAGTGAAAAAAATTAACCAACCTGATTAAAATCTCTAGTCTTAAGAAAACATGTTTTCACAATGAGAGAGATGCTGTATTTTTTATGTCTTATCATTAATATATCTTTTATGTAGTTTGAAATTGTAGTTGAATATATGTTAAACATCCAGCAAGAGGATATAACAATTTTAAATATTTATGCACCCAACATGAAAGTACCCAAATACATAAAACAAACATAGAGTAATAATCAATAGTAATACAATAATAGTAGGGGACTTTAACACCCCACTTACATAGATGGACAGATCATCCAAATAGAGAATCAACAAGGAAACAGTGACTTTGAATGACATGCTCTACCAGATGGATTTAACAGACATATTCAGAACATCCCATCCTAAAACAGCAGAATACACCTTCTTTTTGGGTGCACATGGAACATTCTCCAGAATAGGTCACATATTAGGCCACAAAAGAAGCCTCAAGGAATTAAAAAAGATCAAAGTCATACCATATATCTTCCCTAACTAGAATGCAATGAATTTAGAAATCAACCACAAGAAAAAAATCTGGAAAGACCACAAATACACAGAGATTAAATAACATGCTACAAAACAATGAATGGGTCAACCAGGAAATCGAGGAAGAAATAAAAAATTGCATGGAAACAAGTGAAAATGAAAACATAACTTTCCAAAACCTCTGGGGTACAGCAAAAAACAGTCTAAGAGGGAAATTTATAGCAATACAGGCCTACCTTGAGCAAGAAAATCTCAAATAAACAACCCAACCTTACACCTAAAGAAGCTAGGAAGGGAACAATAAACAAAATCCAAAACCAGCAGAGGAAAGGAAAAAATAGAGATTAGAGCAGAAATAAATGATATAGAAACTAAAATGCACAATAGAATAGATCAGTGAAACCAGGAGCTAGTTCTTTGAAAAGATCAACAAAATTGATAAACCTCTAACCAAACTCATCAAAAAAAAAAAGAGAGAGAGAGAGAGAGAGAGAGAGAGAGAGAGAGAGAGAGAGAGAGAGAGAAAGGACTCAAAATCACAAATAAAAAAAGAAATAACAACCAACACCATAGAAATAAAAACAATTGCAAAGGAATATTTTGACAAACTCTGTGTCAACAAATTAGACAACCTAGAACAAATGGATAAATTCCTAGAAACATATAACTTACCAAAACTGAAGCAGGAAGAAATGGAAAATTTGAACAGACCAGTTATCAGTAAGGAGATTGAATCAGTAATCAAAAACTCCCAATAAACAAAAGTCCAGCATGAGACTGCTTCACAGGCAAATTCTACCAAACATTCATTCATTCATTTATTTATTTTAAAAAGACTTTATTTGATAGAGAGCAGGAGCGAGGAGGAGGGGGAGGGGGGAACAGGCTCCCTACTGAGCAGAGCCCAATGAAGGGCTCCATCCCAGGACCCTGGGATCATGACCTGAGCTGAAGGCAGTTGCTTAACCAACTGAGCCACCCAGGCGCTCCTCCACCAGACTTTTTTTTTTTAATTAACAGATAATGTATTATTTGTTTCAGGGGTAGGGTCTATGATTCTTCAGTCTTACACAATTCACAGCACTCACCATAGCACATACCCTCCCCAGTGTCCATAACCCAGCCACCCCATCCCTCCCAACCCCCTTCCCACAAGCAATTCTTAGTTTATTTCCTGAGATTAAGAGTCTCTTAAGGTTTGTCTCCCTCTCTCCTTTTATCTTGTTTAATTTTTTCCTCTCTTCCCCTATGATCCTCTGCCTTGTTTCTCAAATTCCACATATCAGTAAGATTATATAATAATTGTCTTTCTCTGATTGATTTATTTTGCTTATTAGCATAATGCCCTCTAGTTCCATCCACTCATTACAAATGGCAAGATTTCAAATTTTTGATGGCTGCATAATATTCCATTGCATATATATCTCACATATTCTTTATCCATTCATCTGTTGATGGACATCTAGGCTCTTTCCATAGTTTGGCTATTGTGGACATTGCTGCTATAAACATTGTGGTGCATGTGCCCCTTCAGAACACTACCTGTGTCTCTTTGGGGTAAATACCCAGTAGTGCAGTTGCTGGATTGTAGGGTAGCTCTATTTTCAACTTTTTGAGGAACCTTCATACTTTTTTCAAGAGTGACTGCACCAGCTTGCGTTCCCACCAACAGTGTAGGAGGGTTCCCCTTTCTCCACATCCTTGCCGAAAGTGCTCAGCATCATTCAGCATCAGGGAAATACAAATCAAACCCTCAATGAGATACCACCTCACATGAGTCAGAATGTCTACCAAACTTTTAAAGAAGAGTTAATACCTATTCTTTGCAAAGTATTCCAAGAAAATAGAATAGGAAGGAAAACTTCCAAATGAATTCCATGAGGCCAATAATCTCGCTGGTACCAAAACCAGACAGACATCACAAAAAAAGAAAACTAAAGGCCAGTATCTCTCATGAATATATATGCAGAAATCCTCAACAAAATATTAGGAAACCAAACCCAACTATACATTTAAAAAAATCATATCAAATCATGATCAAGTGGGATTTAATCCCAGGATGCAGGGGTGATTCAATGTTCTCACAACAATGCGATGCATCACATCCATAAAGAAAGGGTAAAAATCATATAATTATTTAACTGTATCAAAGGCATTTGACAAATACAGTATGGATTCATGATAAAAAACCTCTGCCAAGTAGGTCTTTCAAATAGGTCTACTATATTGTCAACATAATAAAGGCTTTATGTGAAAAACTTATAGGAGGGGCACCTCAGTTGCTCAGTCAGTTAAGCATCTTCCTTCAGCTCAGGTCATGATCCCAGCATCCTGGGACTGAGCCCTGCATTGAGCTCCCTACTCAATGGGAAGGAAGTCTGCTTCTCCCTCTGCTCCTCCCCTACTCTCACTCTCTCTCAAATAAATAACATGGAACAAAAATTAAAAACAAAAAATCTCACAGCCAGCATCATACTCAATGGTGAAAAACTAAGAGGTTTTCCCCTAAGTCAGGAACAAGACAAGAATGTCTACTCTCACCACTCTTATTCAACAAAGTACTGGAAGTACTAGCCACAGCAGTTTGATAACATAAAGAAATAAAAGGCATCCAAATTTGTAAGGAAGAAGTAAAACTCTCACTATTTGAAGATGACATGGTACTGTAAATAGAAAACCTGAAAACTCCACCAGAAATTGACTAGAACTGATAAATGAATTCAGTAGAGTTGCAGGATACAGAATCAATGTACAGAAGTCTGTTGCATTCCTATACACTAATAATGAAGTAGCAGAGGGTTAAGGAAACAGTCTCATTTGCAGTTGCACCAAAGCCATTAAAATATCTAGGAATAAACTAAAGAGGTGAAAGACTTGTACTCTGAAAACTATAAAACCCTGATGAAAGATATTTAAGACAATGCAAAGAAATGGAAAGACATTCCACGCTAACGAGTTGGAAAAACAAATACTGTTAAAAGGTCTATACTTCCCAAAGCAATCTACAGATTTAATGCAATCCCTATGAAAACAACAGCATTTTTCACAGAACTAGAACAAACAACTGTAAGGTTTGAATGGAACCACAGGAGACCTGAGATATCCAAAGCAATCTTGAAAAACAAAAACGAAACTGGATTTCAAGTTATATTATGAAGTGGTAGTAATTTAAACAGTATGGTACTGGCATAAAAATGGACCTAGAAATAAAACCCAAATTATGTGGTCAATTAATATTTGACAAAAGAAGACTGAAGATACAATGGGAAAAAGCCTCTTCAACAAATGACATTGGGAAAACTGGACAGCTATGTGCAAAAGAAAGAAACTGGACAACTTTCTTTCACCGTACACAAAAAATAAACTCAAAATGGATTAAAGACCTAAATGTAAGACCCGAAACCGTAAGGATCCTTGAAGAGAGCACAGGCAGTAATTTCTCTGACATTAGCCTTAGCAACTTTTTTTCTGCATAGGTCTCCTGAAGCAAGAGAAATATAAAAGCACAAAGAAACTATCGGGACTATACCAAAATAAAAACTGTCTGCACAGCAAAGGGAACAATCAACAAAACTAAAGGCAACCTAGTAAATGGAAGAAGATATTTGCAAATGACATATCCAATAAAGGGTTAGTATCCAAAATATATAAAGAATTGATAAAATTCAACATCCCCAAACCAATTTAAAAATGGGCAGAAGATATGAACAGACATTTTTCCAAAGAAGACACACAGATGGCCAACAGACATATGAAAAGATGCTCAATATCACTCATCTTCAGGGAAATGCAAATCAAAACTACAATGAGATATGACCTCACACCTGTCAGAATGGCTAAAACAAAACAAAACAAGAAACAGCAAGTGTTGGTGTGGATGTGGAGAAAAAGGAACCCTTTTGCACTGTTGGTGGGACTGCAAACTGGTGTAGCCACTGTGAAAAGCAGTATGGAGGTTCCTTTAAAAATTAAAAATAGAGCTATCTTATGATCTGGTAATCACACAACTGGATATTTACCCCCATGGAAACCAAAAACAGTAATTCAAAGGGATACATGCACCCCTGTTAATTGCAGCAATTATTTACAACACCCCAACTATGGACACAGCCCAAGTGTCCATTAATAGATGAAAGGATAAAGAAGATGTGGTATATATATATACAATGGAGTATTATTCAGCGTAAAAAGAATGAAATCTTGCCATTTGCCACAACACGGATGGAACTAAGGAGTATAATGCTAAGCGAAATAAGTCAGAGAAAGGCAAATACTGTGATCTCATATGTGGAATTTAAGAAACAAATGAGCAAAGAAAAAGAAAAAAAAAGAAGAAGAAGGACAAGCCAAGAAACCGAGTTAACTGTAGAGAACAAACTGATGGTTACTAGAGGGGTAGTAGGTGGAGGAATGGATGAAATAGGTGATGGAGATTAAAGAGTACACTTATCATGATGGAAAAAAGAAAGGGGGGTGGAGAGAGTAAGGAAGGACAGATGGAAGAAAATATATTAAACAGTTCCTGTTAGGTAATAGCAACTTACATACTTGAACTGTATCTGAACTGTAAAGACACGTCTTACATATCTTTAAATTTTGAATGTTACTTTTTATGTCTGCCTGTTTTCTCTTCTGCCTTTTCTGCATGTCTTTCTTCTGACCTTATTTAAAAATATTCATTCATCTTTTTGTGCAAAATGCCATGCAGAAATATAAAGATGAGTAAGTTAAATACCTGTAGTAGAGGCAGTTGCCAGTAGGAAGGTAAGGCATATAAAATAAAAGGTAGAATACTAAAGAAGTAAGGCTTCAGGATTCCAAGGAGACCCACCGGTTAGGTTCATCAAACATGACTTTATAATGGAGATAACTGCCCTAGTTCTTACATTTGTTCATTTATTTCATTAAAAATACTTTTGGGGCGCCTGGGTGGCTCAGTGGGTTAAAGCCTCTGCTTTCGGCTCAGGTCATGATCTCAGGGTCCTGGGATCGAGGCCCGCATCGGGCTCCCTGCTCAGCAGAGAGCCTGCTTCCCCCCCTCTCTCTGCCTGACTCTCTGCCTCCTTGTGATCTCTCTCCCGCTGTGAAATAAATAAAGTCTTTAAAAAAAAAAAATACTTTTGAAGACCTACTATATTCCAAGTATGTGTATAGACACCAAGAGTTCAGAGGTAAGTAATATAACTCTAGTCTTTGCTTTCATAGATCTCAACAGATAGTGAAGAAAATGTACAATTAACAAGATTACACAACAATTACATAATTGTAATAAATGCTTTGAAGACCTAGAGGATGCTATGAGAACATAAAGTAGGAGACCTAATTTAGAGACCTTCATTTAGCCTTGAAGAGTGAATGGGAATTAGCCGAATGAGGGCTGGAGTTATGGGGGGCAGGAAGGAAGAATTTTGGGCTGATAGAACAGCATGTATGAAGATCCCAAGGATGGTATGATTTTTATTGGTTTGAAGAATGGAAGCTAGGCCTTTGTGGGAGAAAGAGAGATCAAGGGAGGAGGTATATGAGATGATGCTGAAGAAGTGGGGAGGGACCTGTCTATGCCTTGAGAAATTTTGATCTCATCAGTAGAGTCACCAAAGGATTTAAGCAAAGGTAGCTGTGGTGTAGCAAATGAAATAGAGTAGAAGTCAGGTAGCCAGTTACAAAGCTTTATTGTAGGAGTTCAAATTAGAGATAATAGTACCTTGGATTGTGTGTGGTTCGGGCTGGAGATAATTGAGTGATTGAAGCTATTTTGAAGGGAAAACAAACACTATCTCTTGGTTCTTTGGAGAGGAAATGTCCAGAGGATACTGAGGTTTCTTGCTTGAACAATGGTGGTTCATGATGTCCTTTACTGAAGTGAGGGACACTGTGTATGGCTTAAGAACATGAACTCAAATCCGAGACATTCTCACTTTATAAAAACCATGAAACATCTAAATGGAGATTTTGGATGGCAAGTGAATAGACAGGTGTGCAAGTGTACTGCTTAGAAGAGGACTCAGCACTAAGCATGAACATGTGCATCAGGGGCATAGGGATGTATTTTGAAGGCATTTGAGTGTTATGTTTGGATACGTAACGTTTTTTCAAATTTTTTTTCTTAGACATGATTTTTACCACATTGTTTCAAAATACAAATGTCATTATTCTGCATGATTTTAGTACACTCAGAGACAAATATTTTCTCCTCTTGAGTAGCATTCCTCTAACATGAGATTGATTGTAAGTGAAAGAGAGAATAAAATGCATTAGTTAAACTTACTCTACAATACAAATTACTTTATCTGTTCCTGAGTAGATACTTATTTTTGGTCTTTAATTTTGATCATGAATTCTTCTACCCTCAATCCATGTCCCCAGATAATGTATTTCTGTGGTAATTTGTTGGAATATTTGATTAGTTAAATGATTTCTTATGTCAGGCAGTTTTGTGAGTAACATATTTTCCCCCCAAGGAATTGGATTAAGGGTGGAAATCTTTTCAAAATTAACCAGAGTTATAATTATCATCTAATGCTTTAAAAAGCCCTATTTTATGTATCCATAATAGTTCATTTCATCATAGTTTTAAAAATCTTTCTCATCATAGGGTCTAAGTAAAATATGAAATATGTTAACTCATGATAATTTAAAAGCAGATTTTATTCATTAAGTATCTTTGGAATCTCTTCTGAAGTCAGTGCAATTAATTTATTGACTTTTTCATTTTTTTAGAGAAGCACTTCAAATGTCGCACAGTATTTTAAGATCTACAGTATCCATATTGCTTACAGATTGGCATAAATTTTGAGAAAAGCACAATAAGCAGGGAGGAAACTGCACATCTCTGAAGGACTTGCTAAGCAGAATATGCAAGCAGTTGGAAAGTTTTCTAGTTTATTACAAGGCCTGATCTAAAATGAAGCTAGAATTACTCGTGAAATTAATTCATGATTTAAAGAGTCAGCTCATTTTGTGGCTTCAGTGATAAAATTTAGACCTTAATTATCTGTCTGAATTATCTGAATTATCTGTCTGAACCCACTTCATAAGATAGTGGTAAAATTACAGTATTTTCAAAAATCTGAAGTTTCTTAAAATATTACCCTCTTCAGCACTACAGATTTACTAAGCTAGGGTCTGAGTACTGATTAATCCATGGGTTAAAGTTTTTTTGCATTTATATCCAGATATGCAGGACTAAGTAGCTCTTATGTGCTAGGAATTTGCAAATATATATCATATCTCTATTTGTAAATTTATTTTAAAAAGAATACCTTTTTTGGAAGAGTCATATTGTCATCTGACTTGTATCATTACCTTGTATCCCTACTCAGTCTTGTGCTGTTTTCTTTGTCCCGAAGGAATTGCCTACGACCCTCTGATGCTGAAACACCAGTGCATTTGTGGCAATTCCACCACCCACCCTGAGCATGCTGGACGAATACAGAGCATCTGGTCACGACTGCAAGAAACTGGGCTGCTAAATAAATGTGAGGTAATCCTAAATTGGCTACACTCTTTTACTTTCTTAAATGTCATGTAAAGAGCCAGTATTCATTTGGGTGATAGCAGAAAAATGTTAATGCTGGAGCACAAACACCATCATGGATGAATCATCACTGATACTGGGGGACTCAGTCCAAGTTGATGGACTGAGCAGCTGCATGATGTCTGTGTCCTGTTACTGCAGCATTTTTTGGTATACGCGGTAGCATGGTTGTTTCCAAATAGGTGACATTTATTGAGTTAATTTTCTGAGAAATTCCACAAACTCTTACATGCTATGTAGTTGTTATTTCTTATTATAGACTATATAGTGAACTCAGATATATGCCAAATTTGCCTATGAAAATGACTAGATTTAAAGATTAATTGTCCTCTTACCAAGAAAAGTTACTTCTTTTTATTGAAGTGGCTGATATTCTTACATTTTTATGGTAGAGGTTTGAGTACTTTTATAGGTATTTCCTTAGACTCACTTTTGCAGGTTGCTCTTGAGTCCCATTTTTCATTTGAAAAATCTATCTCTTAGGCTTTCAAAAGTAAAAATGGTATCAATCCAAAAAGGCTCCTGTTGTCAAATTTGCAAATTATATGACAGTCAGGAGCTGTTTGATTTAATTGCTGTAAATGTCCATTGTTGCCTGAGACCCAGTAACATTCTATGTTTGAGTCTAAGACATTTTTAAAAGTAAAATATCCCCCATATTTTTTTCCACATTACTTTAACATTTATTGATTAAAAGTATTTTTTTTCTAGGTCTATATTATGTCCCGAACATGTTCTAAGGACTAGAATTACAGAATTTCACAAGACAAATAAAGTCCCTGTTATCACAGACTGACAATTTAACATGTTGATCTTTGGTTTTGTTGTCAATCTTTGCATATGAGTGAAGGAATTCCAATCTAGTTCTCACTAGTTTGGGAAGAAATTAATTGGATAATATTTTGACTATAGTTATTATCATGAGGAGACAAACATTGAGACTGTATTGAATCCACTATACTTTGGTAAAACAAAAAAGCAATCTTTTGCTACTACTTTTAAGCTAATTAATTTTTGGCAACCCAAAATGTAGTCCAGAATATTCCTATTGAAAGCCAATTTAGTTTAAAGCAAACCTGTAAAATAATTTCAATTGAGATAGGAATTGAGATAGGAAGCAGACAGAATATTTAATATTTAGAGTCATGCACACTTACCTATATTTGGTGCCCTGAGTTACATCAGTCTGATCCTTCTTCTCTGCAAAGTAATAAAAGTAACTTACTTTTGAAGATATAAAGTCATTTATTCAGTGCATTCATTTGTAAGGATATATTATTTTCTTTATTGATTTTCTCTTTTGAAGATAAAGTGTCTCATCTTACAGGGTACTTTTCTTTATATCAAAACATAGAGCATGTTTATGGGCCATTCAGTAGGTTGGGATTGTGAATGAATACACCAAAATAGTGTGTACAGATTTAGTTTCACAAGTTTTATTATAAGTATATAATAGAATTATCAAATATTTTTTGTATTTTAAGCTATACTTTTGATTAAATGTATTCTTTACCTAGAAACTCTAAAGTGAAGGACTTTGAGCTAGATTTGTTTCTCTGATTCTTTCTTGAGTGAAAGCCTATTATTCATCTTTTGCCAGTAGCATCCATATTATATGGCAGAAGGCTTTTTCATACTTTCTGGTAAATTTTAAAGTTATCATTAAGGTTTTTATGTTTTTGATAATTCAGTTTGGAGGCTAAACCACTCTGTCATCTACACAATTCCATATGGAGTAAATAAAGTAAACCAGCAGGGGGACTAATCTGTCGTTAACTGGTCTTAACGGACATTGATGCATGTGAACATTCCTATTTTGCCTTTGCATTAACTATAGATGTTTTCCAGTGTGGCATTCTTTCTGTGCTTTTGCTAGCTAAGGCATTGCTGTTTACATTTTTTTTTTCACTTTCAGGTCTTTATTATATCCTGGAGCCTTACCCCAGCCACTCCAAATTAACAGTGGCATATCACAGTCTTCAAATGCATTGTTAGATTATGGTATTCCTTAAATCTATTACCTGAAGGAATACTGGCTATGAATGGAGCAAAGTGCAGAAATAAATGGAATGTAATATAGCTCAGACTAGTCTTAACACTTAAAAATCTGTTACCCATTTCTGATCAGTCTTCTTTTTCAATTCCTCATACATCACATTACTTTAGTCCTATATTATTTGAAAGCATAAAATTCAATTTACACAACAGCACTGACTGATGTGATATCAGACCAAGGGTGAAATGGCGGGAGTACAGAGGGGCTGATGAGAATGAGTGAGTCTAGCTTCAGCACAGTCAGCTAAATAAGTGTCTCTCTGGTAAACAATCACACAGTTACAGATAATGCCCTTGAAAGCCCAAATCAGCAGATTTGCTCTTAGTGAAGGCCAAGCACAAAAGTATGATCCATAACTTCACAGTAATATAAGCAAAACACTCGTCTTGCTAACACTGTTTGAAAACAGTTCACCAGTTTGATTTCTTAAGTAATGAAATTGTTGCCCATAATATATTTATTTGCTCCTATATTATCAGGTATCTATGACTTTATGCTGACCTAATCATAAAATGGAACTTCTAAAACCATTAAAAAATAATTTAAGATACCTAGGAACTTGATGTTTCTTTATGTGTAAATGATTTTAGGAATATTCAAAATGGAATTTCAAAAATGATCTGTAACCAAACAAACATTACTCTTTTCCAGAGACTTTCAGGTTCTATATAAAATAAGACAAAATAACAAAAGGGGTAAAACAGAACCACAAGAAACATGACTTATTTTTTTTTTCCTGATTGTTTCTATTGGACAAGTTGGGGAGAAAATAAAAAGGGAACATACAGAGATTATTTCAAACCAGTTTAGCCCACTCAGAAATAGTAGAATCTACTTCCTTGGCCAGTACTCTCCCTAATAAATGCAACTAAAATAAATGGTACATGTTTGTTATGGATTTTCTTTTAAGTTTTTGATTTGACAAGTTAAATCTGATGTACACATTTATTAATATATTATTAACCATCTTTCAAGGATGCTAACCTTTCTGTCTCAAGCCAGATTATTTTGAAAGTTTCAATGACATGGAAGAGAAAAACCACAGAAACATAAATCAACCCTTTTAACAATTCACCAAAACTCAATACAATCAGTTGTTGAAAAATCAGGAGAGAAGTGTACTATAAGTGGCAAGTAGCTAGGTATGTGGTGGGTGTATTAACCACTTACAGAGGCAGAAAGTTCCCTATATAGGCTAACAGGTTTTCTGGTTAGTGTTTATGAACATTCTAAAGAGATAAAGGCCAATGACGGTATCTTCCAACTGGACTTGACTTACTCCAAGAGAAAAAGTTAGGTTTCAGCTTGGGTATGAATAAATGTTTACTGGGGTGCTGAAGGACTTAAGGAGAATGAGACCTTTCTTTCTAAATTTGTGTAGATAAAACTATAGGGAAGTTAAAGTCTGTCTTTTTTTGTTCCTTGATTATGTCTAGAGTATGCATTTCTGAGAGGGTAAAATCTGTGTGTCTAAGACACCAGGGATGTGAGTACCAGCCCTGCGTCTAGGTTATCACTCTTTCCTAAGCAGTACAGACAAATTCCTGACCTGGTTGTGAGCAGTAATAACTCAGCTCAGCTGTCTCAAAGGAGAAAGGATTTATTAGATTTTGTAGAAAAGGATATAATCTAATAAGAATACAACACCTAGAAACTGGGTCAGTTTGTTTTTCCCCCAACATCCAGAGAGTGATTTGCTATCTTTGAACATTATTTTCTTGCCAGGTTTGTGTAGCCACGCATATTTAGTGATTAGCCTTTGCTTTCAGTGAAGGAATCAGCAGAGTTCTAGGGACATATTAATGGCCAGCAAGCAGAAACCCATGGATGGGTAAGTAGTATTCATTTATTGATTATAGTGGTGCTCAAAAGTTTGCATATATCAGAATCATTGGGAATGCTAAGACACAGATTTCTGGGCTCCAGACTCAGAGTTTTAGATTCAGCAGTAGTGGAGTCCTTTTGGAGTGAGGTCTATGAATTTGTGTTGCTAACATGTGTCTGAGTAAACCTGAGACTGCTGATCTGGCCACCACACTTTAAGAACAGGGATGCATCCATTCAACAGGCAGTATATCAAAATTTTGAGTTTTCCATGCTCCTGTGTTACAAGCTGGGAATAAAATACTGAGAAGATGCATACCCTGCCTATAAGGAGGTTACTGTCTGGTGGGTTCAGCATACATTAATCAAATGATGACATAAATAAATATATAATCACAAAATCGCAAGAGGTTTTGAGTAACCTGTTTATGTTGCAGTGATTTTAAAGACTCTTACTGATTGAGCTTGGGGAAGAAATAAAATGAGAAAGACTGTGGTCCACTGTCTCCATAGTCTTGACAGCACAAAGAGAACATAGGCAATAACCTCTTTGACGTCGGCCGCAGCAACTTTTTTCAAGACACATCTCCAAAGGAAAAGGAAACAAAATTAAAAATGAGCTTTTGGGACTTCATCAAGATAAAAAGCTTCTACACAGCAAAGGAAATAGTCAACAGAACAAAGAGGCAACCCACAGGGTGGGAGATGATATTCTCAAATGACAGTACAGACAAAGGGTTGATATCCAAGATCTATAAAGAACTTCTCAAGCTCGACACCCAAAAAACAGATAATCATGTCAAAAAATGGGCAGAAGACATGAACAGACAATTCTCCAAAGAAGACATACAAATGGCCAACAGACACATGAAAAAATGTTCATCATCACTAGCCATCAGGGAAACTCATATCAAAACCACACTGAGATACCATCTTACACCAGTTAGAATGGCCAAAATCAACAGGACAGGAAACAACAAGTGTTGGAGAGGGTGTGGAGAAAGGGGAACCCTCTTTCACTGTTGGTGGGAATGCACGTTGGTGCAGCCACTTTGGAAAACAGTGCAGAGAGTCCTCAAAAAATTAAAAATAGAGCTACCCTATGACCCTGCAATTGCAATACTGGGTACTTACCCCAAAGATACAGATGTAGTGAAAAGAAGGGCCTTATGTACCCCAATGTTCATAGCAGCAATGTCCACAATCACCAAACTGGAAAGAGCCAAGATGCCCTTCAACAGATGAATGGATAAAGAAGATGTGGTCCATATGTACAATGGAATATTACTCAGCCATCAGAAAGGATGAATACCCAACTTTTGTATCAACATGGATGGGTCTGGAGGAGATTATGCTGACTGAAATAAGTCAAGCAGAGAAAATCAATTATGATAATGGTTTCACTTATTTGTGGAACATAAGGAATAAAATGGAGGACTCTAGGAGAAGGAAAGAAAAAGTGAATTGGGGTAAATCAGAGGGGGAGATGAACCATGAGAAACTGTGGGCCTGAGAAACCAACTGACGGTTAGGGAGGGGAGGGGGAATGGGTGAGTCTGGTGGTGAGTACTAAGGAGGGCACGTATTGGGTGCCTGGGTGGCTCAGTGGGTTAAGCCTCTGCCTTCAGCTCAGATCATGATCTCAGGGTCCTGGGATCGAGTCCGGCATCAGGCTCTCTCCTCAGCAGGGAGCCTACTTCCCCCCTGCCCCTCTCTGCCTACTTGTGATCTCTCTCTGTCAAATAAATAAATCTTTTAAAAAATTTTTAAAATTTAAAAAAAAAGGAGGGCACATATTGCATGGAGCACTGGGTGTGGTGCATAAACAATGAATCTTGGATCACCAAAAAAACAAAAAATAAATAAAAGAATATGAAAGCACATCTGAAAAAAAATAAGGGCAATCTGAACAAGAGATAGAAATATTATGTCTCAGAGTTCTGGGAAGAGATATTCCAGGGCTGATGTTGAAGAGCTTGTTCTCTTTCTGTTTTTATTCACATTCATTTTAGGATTACTGTTTCACTGGGAAAAATGGTAAGGAGTCTCAATTTTACTGGCATTCAGAGAAAAGTCAGCTTCCCTCAACCAACAACCAACAGTCAATTTTGCAATTAAAAAATGATATGATAGAAAAGATGGCAATTTGAAAACATTTAAAATCATCCTTTGTTTCAATATAATAAACTGATCCACAAATCAGACATATGTATTGTGTCAGTTTATTTGGCAGTGTAGAAAAATTAATCACAATGGATTCCTTCAAGGGTTATTGTTCAACATTACATTTGGCCTTAGTCCTGCCATTAATTATATGTATACTTTTGTCAAATCATTTAACCTTACTGATCTTTGGCTTTCCTGTGTGTAAGATGAGGCTCTTAGGAAGGATATTTGCTAGGATCTTTTCCAGCTCTGATACCATATGAAATTAGATGGCTAAGGAATTCATTTGGAACATAATACTTTGTAGAAGTTTTTAGTAGATGAAATTCTTAGGATATTTTTTTTTTATTTTGTAAGCTATAGTGTAAATTGGTTGTGCTTGCTAGTTCTGATTATCAGCCAGAGAAAACATTAGTCTTCATTATATTAGATTACAGTGGTAACTTGGGTTAACTTCTTTTGGCATTACGTGGCACTGTTTTGTTTTTTTTTTAATTGAGGTGGTTAGTAGTCCTTCATGCCAGTACTATTTAATTTTTTCCCCTATTGAATCATTCATATTTAGTTCAGTGATTCTGTTGGGAGCAAAAAGCAGCATCAGCAGCTTTCTTTTCACCGTAAGAAATGAATCTGGAGGGGTCATTCGGTGTCCTCTTTAGGAACAAGCCCTTTGATTAGGTATCCAGGTTTCAAAATGTGTGTGCCCTGAAAAAAAAGAATATGCTATTCTGTGCTTAAAATTTTGCTGAGAATGACCCATCATCTGTTAGAAATGCACTTGCAGTTGTTTTTCCAGAAGTGTTCATGACTCTCAGCCCCACCAAGCCACCCACAGACATTTGCTTGCTCTCACATTTGTTTTGAGAATAATAACATTTTATAATGCTTTTGTTGGATTACATATTATGTGGAATTTGCATTGGCTCTTTCTGACTAATATTGAATAACTTTGTTTTGCTTAATTCATAAGTAAAAACCATAAGCAACATACTGTGCTGAAATGTTTAACTCTTTTATTCAAGTGCCAACACAAAGTAATTACAAAACAATTCTGGGACCTGAAACCAAGCTACTGTTGCCCCTTCTGGGACTTCTTCAGCAGTTCCAATGAGAGCAGCTTTCATGTAAAATCTTAAGATACTAAGGAACTCAAGGCTATGGTCCCATGCTTTTCCTGCACATACAGGTAATTTTAAAAGACCTTTTGAAAATCTAAATAAAGAAATATAATACTCTTTGGAGAAATACTTTTGGAATGTGCAGGTTTTCTGACATCAGTACTGCAAAACACTAAATACTGCAATTTTATTCAATTCATTAAACATTTGTTTTATAGAGTAATCTAACTAGATGGCAGCACATAACAGCTTACTGTTTTGTCTAGTTTGCAAAACATTTTTCGTGTGTGTGTGTGTGTGTGTGTGTGTGTGTGTGTGTGTGTTTGTGTCTTAGAATCTAACCACAGAGTAGTAAGGGAGTCTTGTGAAATGTCTCTAAAGGATATGGCAGTCTTGAGAAGCAGTACAGATGATCTAGATGTGACAAGTAAACCATAGTACATTATGTCATTACTCTGAGAGATATTTGTAAATCATAGAGTGGGCCTAGGCAGATAAATAGATTAAAATTACTTGTGCAGCATATAATCAGAATTAAGATGATTTAGAATTTTTTGTTTTGATTTTTATTTCTGCAAAAAGGGAAGTATTACTGTGGAAAAGAACCAACAAAAGGAAATAAAACAGGCTGCCCTTCTGAGTCCATTTGGAAAGTGATACAGGATTTTTTTAAACAGCAGCATTAGGGCGCCTGGGTGGCTCAGTGGGTTAAAGCCTCTACTTTTGGCTCAGGTCATGATCTCAGGGTCCTGGGATCGAGGCCCATATCGGGCTCTCTGCTCGGCGGGGAGCCTGCTTCCTCCTCTCTCTCTGCCTCTCTGCCTACTTGTGATCTCTCTATCTCTGTGTCAAATAAAGAAATAAAATCTTAAAAAAAAAATAAACAGCAGCATTAAAGCTTATTAACAAAAATGAATAGTCACATGTTTTTCAACCATCTGAAAATTGCAATTCTGAAGTATATTTATTGTGACAAAATTTGTTTCATATGTAATTACTATTTAAGAAATCAGTGCTTTAACCCAAACCATTAAAATATTCATTTATACTTACAAAATAATTATAATGTAGGAGATTTAGTTACATGGAATCATCAAAATTGAGCAGTTGACACTAAAGGGTAACATTTTTTACTTTTTTATGAGCATAGTGTTTTGAAATGAGTGAAAATAAAACATTAAAAAATATATAATACATGTACTTATGACCACTCAGACCTTTATTATTGGGTGGGATTTGCTCTTTTTCTCAAGTGCTTTTCCAATTGTCCTATGCACCCTGAAATATTTTTAAATAAACTGTAATGACTGAATCAAGCAGTTTTACAAGCAAGTAGAGGCACTTGTTTTGAAGAACAGATAGACTTTTTTTACTTCCTAACCTTCGCTGTGATAACCATTTATCTTAACTACTCTTTAGTTTGAAATGCGGGGTAGTACAGTGTCAGTTTGTTGAATTCACTTAAGAGCAGAATGAGTGGACAGCTCCATCTTACCTGCAGTTCTGGACCAAGGATGCCCGTTAAAATCCACAGGGTGGATCTTACTATCTGGATGCCCAGGCTGTCCCCAGATAAAGTTAATCAGAAGCTCTGGAGGTAGGACCCAGGCAGCAATACCTTTTAAACTGTCACAGCTGATTCCAAGGTGCAGAGAATACTAAAAATCACTGCAATAGAAACTGAGCTTCTTCACAAAGCTTAATGAAGTAAAGACAAAAAGGTTATTGGAGTCAAATTTTTGGAGATGGGAGAGTTAACAGAAGCTGGCATTTACCTAAGAAACAAAGGCAGTTTTAACTCAGAAGTTCCATACACAAACATTTAAAAATTGGGAAAAGTGTTCATTACTTTGAAGTTATCATAGGGTAGGGATGTGAATTCTAAAAAAAATACTCTTATTTTTCAATTATGATTAAGCATGTAAGAAATTGGCTTCAAAAAATAGCTAGTATTCTTTTGAAAACCTTCATAGTGAGATCTCTCTTGCCTCAACCGTAGTAATTTATTGTTCTGATTATTATGTTTGCTTGCCTGAGGCAAATCTATAAATTAGAGGATGTTTTACTGAGTTTTTGTGTATAAGATTATTTCACATAGACCATTTTAGGACTAAAGGGGAATGACAAAATAATTTGGTCCAACCCCCTAATGTTTATAAATGAGAAACAAAGGTCCAGAAATGTGCCTCATAGCTGGCTATGGCATGCTAAAGATAGGTGAGAGTCAGAACCTAGAACTCAGGGCTCCTGGCTTGCAGTTTCTTTTCTTTCCTGCTGACTGACAGGAGGACCACAGGCTGGTGGGCTACCTGTCTGTTTAATTGCCTCCTTCCTTCTTTCACTCCCCTTTCTTTGTAAGAAAAACTCTGATAAGAAGAGGTTATTAGACAACAAGGTATATTGGAAGGAAAGAACATGGTTGTGGGGAAGAGGATTGAAACTATCCTTTATGTAAAATTTAAAGAAACGATTGTCGCATTTGAAAACTCCAGTAGGTACACTTGGGCATGAGCAATGAGACCAGATTTTTGAATTTGTTTACGAGAAGTGTATCAAGAACAATGAATAGGCTGTGAACTGATCCATTAAATATTAAGTATGGAATTTGTAACAGAAGGTAACTTTGACTCTCCTATGTCATTTATGATTCTTTAACCTTCAAAGTCTGCAACCCTGTGAATTTTTGCAGGAAAAAAATAAAAAAGTATCCCTATATTTAGGGACACTGGATGAAACATCTTCAGAAATGAAATATTTCAGGGGAAATTGTTGCCTAATATGTCACCACTTTGAAAATGATTAAAGCAAATGGGGTCTCCCCCAGCAGAGGCAGGTACTTTGACTTGTCAAATTTAAGTTGGACATTTTCTCTTAGTTTGGAACTGCCACAAAATGAGCCCTTTCATGTCCTCAATAATACCAAACCAATGCAATCCATCTGTTCTGCTAAATTATTTCTAGTTCCCTAACCAAAGGCACTGCTTTTTCATGCATTTTATCATGATTTTATGCCCTTTATTATATTTTACAAAAGGTTCTGATTCCTCCAGGGCCAATGAGAACTGATTAGGACACTGGCCTCAATCCAGGCTTTGAACACAGGAGGGGAAGGAATAGAACTGTTTCCTTTTCCCCCTGCTCCTTGACAGAAAAAAAAAAATGAATGTATGCCGTGTGTGTGCTCTGTGTGTGGGTGGGGTGGGTAGGCTGCATTTTATCCTGTCACAGTATGACTTTGTAGATCATGTTCAGAACATTCCTTTTATAATCAGGTTGCATTAACGGGCTTTATTTTAGAAAGGCTGTTTCTTTAGGAAAGAACCATGGTGTGTTGTGAGACTCAATGATATGGTCATTTTACATAACGTTAGTCAAACTTCAAACCTGAATGTAGACTGTTTGGGGCTCTGAACGAAATAAGATCATATAGCCAGGTGCTTAGCACTGAGAGTAGGCACTCAGCACATTAGTTCCTTTACTACTCTCAGGGAAGAACTGCTTGAATGCAAGTCACAGAGAATGAAAATATAATAATGAATACATCCTACATCACAGGGTTTGTTTATTAGGAAGATGAAAGAAGAGCTGTTAAATTTTCTTTCCTAAGCCTATATTGGTAAGGTATTTAAGACCTATATTTGCATTTCAAGTATGGAAAGCCCAGAAGAATGCCATCCCTTATATGCATTGAGTGTCCAAATGTACTCAGAATTCTCAAAAATCCTTTTGGTCAGAATCTTAGATGACTTTAGATAGACATCCTGCACGCTAAGTATCTCTGAGAATGGAAATCAGTATCTCCCTAAATTACAATTATCAGAGTACTTTATCCTATTTTGTGGCTCATTATGCTGTTGACTTTTGACTCGAGAGCATGATGAGAGGGAAATGAAAGAATAAAGTCTACGCAGGAAATAAAAAATGTGGGAAGGGCTTAAATGAAAATATCTATATTTAAGCATAAACATATAACATAATAAATTGCTGATGATAATACCAGAAAGAGAACTGTTGGGAACCTCAATTTGAGAGGAAAAGTTAAATGTGACAAATTTAAGACATCTGATAAAAGTGATACAAAATGGAACTACTCCAGGAGATCCTATGTGTTAGGAAGGAAAACTATTGCTATTTCAGAATTTTCAGCTTAGTCATCCACCAGGTTCCCATAGCACTGCCTCTGTGAGATATAAATCTCAAAACATGCATTCTCCAGATCATTTCTCCAGGTAGAGACATTTTTCATACTTAGTTGGTTTTTACTGCTCCCTTTCTGTAAAAACATGTACTTCCTCTTTGTAGGGCTTGTTGTCTAGCATCCGTAGAAGCAGAGGGGTTTGTCGAGAATAAATACTACCTTGTATTTGGTGTAATTATTTTTTAAGAAATATATTCTGTAATAATAAAAAGAACCAGTATAAAATACTTCCTTGGAGTCATAAGGGAGCAGAGAAGGGGGACACAAATCAAAGTGCAAACTTAGGAACTGTGTTACATTTTAATAGTGAAAGGTGGGACAAGAGTGTAAACTAGAGCAGAATATTTTCTGAGTAAGTCAGTTCTAAATAGGCTGCACCAGATGTCCTATCCTTACTCTCAGTTAACTGATATTACACAAGAGGATGACTGAGATTCAGCAGGTGTCCTTTTATGATTTATCAGCATTTGGTCTACTATCAATAATTAAATCTTGTTAGCAGATTATATTTGAAATGTGTGATTGAGCATTCAGCATAAATGCTAGTGGGATTGTGGGAGAATGAGAAAGGAGTTGGGACAAGCATGAAGTGTATGGTATGTAAATATATGTGACTAGTCTATGAAAACATAAAGATATGTTTATTATTAGTGGTACTTAATGTTATGCCAGAAGCAAAATTTCAATTAAAGTTGAAAAAAATATCTTTATAGAAGAAGAGAAAGGGAAAAAAATTGACAAAACTTTATGGTAGTAGTCAAAACGTGGGTTTGATTGTTAGCTATAGAACTGACATTGTTTAAGATATAGATGTTTCACTGTATCAGCATGTGAAATGTTAGTGGCTGTCAATTTCATAGACGCACAGAAACGAGAGCTGGAAGCCCTGTTATTTCATGTTGTTCATTATTCTGCCAGACTAAAACTGGTCACCACAGTCTGGTTTCCAGTGCTGTGCTCATTCCAAGTTTAGATGACTCAGACCATGGAGTTACCACTGTTTATCTTGGGGGATTTTCCACCAGCTGAAATCTCACAGTTAAAATGTTAACCTTTAATATTTCTTTGAACTTTCTCTTGCTTATTTTATCTCATTATTTGCCATTTCTCTTTCTTTGTTCTGGTCTTCAGTAAATGCTTCCAAATTTAATGTTTACCAGCAAGCCACCTATGTCAGTCACATATTTGTGTATTGATCAGAGCAGTGGTTGACCAAGAGGCCATCATTAAATTTGCCTTCATCTTCAGCATTACTTACCTGGTTTAATTTCATCATTCAGCACCTAACTGGAAATAATATTTCTCTAAAGGATTTAAAATTTTTTTCTATAAATGTAAATTGGGTATCAAAAACTGGGAACTTCAATGCTGTGACAAAGAAAATTCCATAAGCATTTGTTTGTTTATTTGGCACATAATAGCACAGTGTCAAGAAATTTCTGTTTTACATCATTCCTGCTGCCTTGTTCTTACCCCTCGTGTCTCCCACCATTTCTCTCTCACTGTGACATGATGATTTATTTTCTGCGACAAGCACATCTCTGCCCTCTACCCAGTAAACCCCCAGGAAGTGTTAGCATATTGAGCTTTTCCCAGCCTATTCTCTTAAACATCAACAGGAACCATACCTCTTTAAACTAGGGAGGTTGAGTATGGAATTGTCCTGCTTCTGAGAGAGTGTTGCTGTCTCATGATGTTTCCATGTTAGCTGGTGATTCCATTGTCAGGAACATGAGAGGACAGCATTCCCTGAATGGATTCTCTTTGAATTTCAGTGTAGTTCTCTACTAATAAGATACTAGAAATTACATTACAAGTACCTTGTTGTGATACATATTTTAAGTGAAATGTTAATACTGCCTGGATAATTTAGAAAGCACAGCAGTACAAGATGGGATGGGGAAGGAGACAAACTATAAGAGACTTCTAATCTCATAAAACAAACTGAGGGTTACTGGGGGGTGGGAGGGTAGGGATAGGGTGGATGGGTTATGGATATTGGGGAGGGTTTGTGCTTTGGTGAATGCTGTGAAAGATGTAAGCCTGATGATTCACNGTAGGGAGGGAAAAATAATGAAACAAGATGGGATGGGGAAGGAGACAAACCATAAGAGACTTCTAATCTCATAAAACAAACTGAGGGTTACTGGGGGGTGGGAGGGTAGGGATAGGGTGGATGGGTTATGGACATTGGGGAGGGTTTGTGCTTTGGTGAATGCTGTGAAAGATGTAAGCCTGATGATTCACAGACCTGTACCCCTTGGGCAAATAATAAAAATAAAATTAAAAAAAAAAAAAAAAAGAAAGCACAGCAGTTTTCAAAAGTATGGCTAATTAACTTCATACACCAGCATGATGTGTTTTTAATTTTTTTAATTTTTAAAGATTTTATTTATTTGTCAGAACGAGAAAAAGAGAACGAGCGAGCACAGGCAGGGGAGTGGCAGGCAGCGGGAGAAGCAGGCTCCCTGCTGAGCAGGGAGCCCAATGTGGGACTTGATCGCAGGACCCTGGGATCACGACCTGAGCTGAAAGCAGATGCCTAACTGATTGAGCTACCCAGACATCCCCAGCATGATGTTTATTGGGCTTGTAGATATACCAACTGAGAAATGTGGCCAGGAAAAATACTTTGCATATTGACTAACTGAAGTTTCACTTCATGTACACTTTTGTCTATGTTGAAGGACCATGCTTTGTTAGTTGAAGTGCAAGTTTCTGCCTAGCATGTACATAAAGATATTGACCGAGTCTAGAGTATGTCAGACTATCTCTGGCTAAACAGCAGTTTTTGTTTTTGTTAAATTTCTATTCTGTCACAGACTAGTGGTTTCATAAAATACATTAAATTACTATAAAAATAAAATAAAAATTGAAGATACCCAAAGTTATATTAGATCCAATAGACATAAAAATAGTCTGCCCAATTACTATAAAAGTTTCTAAATATTTACTCTGAATTTCTATATAGGCCATTTCATAGTTCATGAACGGTTCCTGAAATGTTACCCCATAAGATGTACTTTGAAACATTGATCTAGATTAAGAATTCTGTGAGGTGCACACACATGAAGTGATCAGCATTTTGGTGATAATCAAATACATTAAAATATATTGGTACTTATGTTCTTTAAGAAATAATAAAGAATTTATTCCAACCACTTCTACAGGTTGAGTGTAAAATAAGATCTACATGAATTTACTTCTCAGCCAAACAGTAGCCCTTGTTTTTGTTGTTGTTTTTCATTTTTTTATCTGCTGTTTGTTTTTAAGCTGATACTTTTACAAAGGAGTTAACTATTACTTTTTTTGTTAGAGATTTATTTTTTATGCCAAAGAAGACTGTGCTTTATGTCAGTTGCCCAATTAGGCGTAAGCAATCCATAGGATCCGAACCTTACATATACTCCATTTTCCAAATGTTATTATGGTACTTTACTAAGCAAATCAGTGTCACATTCCTGCATGATGAAATTTGGTTCATTGTTAATCATCTTAAATGTGACTTAGGCCTCACGTTCTTCTAAATGTTGTCAGTGGAGTACTGTAGGCTTCTGCTGTTTTCTTTCAGCGAATTCAAGGTCGAAAAGCCAGCCTGGAGGAAATACAGCTTGTTCATTCTGAACATCACTCACTGTTGTATGGCACCAACCCCCTGGATGGACAGAAGCTGGACCCCAGGACACTCCTAGGTCTGTATGGGTCTCCATTCTACTGAGAACAGCACATTCCAGCACTATCATTAGTCAATGCTGTTGTCAGTTCAAAATACTTGGCAAGCAGTGTGACAAAAAAATCAGCTTTTCCAACAGCATTGCTCTGTGGAATGAGTCATTTACAATAAAAGCCAATGTAGATTAAGAAAATCTTGCATTAGAAAAAATGATAATGCAAGTTATATGATGTTTACTTTTAAATTAACCTTTATTTGAATAGTATTTGTTCACTGTGTTTTAGCCTACAGGAATGGATGCATTATTGTTGAGTTTGTTTGCTTACATTTTAAACTAAAAGGAAAACAAAGGTTTTCACATTCTTTATGCAAATTTGTCTTCGTCTTTTCAATTTCTTTTGTGTCTTCTAGTGTTTTTCTGTGACCTTTACAAAGTGCATAGTACCAACTTTAAGTTAAAACTCCCTATTACTATGCTAGAACACTGCATTTTATTGTAATATTGCATTTTTTTAAAAAAAACTATTATTTTTTAAGTAATCTCTATACCCAATGTGGGGCTGGAACTCATAATCCCAGGATCAAAAGTTGCATGCTTTTTCAACTGAGCCAGCCAGGCATCCTGCATTTTAAATCTTGGTATAATCTATTTAATGAATGCCTTAACTATGGAATTAAATAGTAAAGTAGATGCCAGAAATACAAAATTAATAAATGTGATTTTTAATTAATATATAATTTTCATACATTTACCATCAGATTTTAAAATAAAATTTATGTTGCAGTTCTTTACATAAACTTATATGAGTGATAAAACAACAGATTTCAGAAAACAGTTTGTGACAAAACCTTATTTTAGCTGGAACATTTAATACTAATTATATTAAGTTCATTAATCTTTTATAATAATACATGACATGACAATATATGCCACAAGGATCATGTTTTAAGTATTTTAACTAAAAAGGCATTTTAGGACTTTTTCTTGTCCCTTTCTTTCAAATAAACCTATTGTGTCAGATCCAAAGTATTGGACTCTTTCACCTAATTCAATACTATTTATAAATGGTTTATTTATGTTAACTGGTCCTAAATAGTTCAAAAACAAGGATATGGGGACCCTGGGGTGGCTCAGTTGGTTAAGCATCAAAATCTTCTTTTCATCTCACGTCATGATCAAGCCCCGTTTTGGGTTTCTCACTGAACATGGAGTCTGCTTGAAATTCTCTCCTTCTCCTTCTGCCCCTCCCCCACCTTAAGTCCTCGTGCGTACATTCTCTCTCTCAAATAAATAAATAATCTTAAAAAAACAAACCCTCAAAAGGAAGTATATGACATGTGACAGGCAGGCATCTTGTAAAGCAGTTATAAAGGGAGATTAACAATTAGCCATTATAATGCTTCCATTCTGCCTTTTTAAAACAAGTGGCAGGCATTCCTAAATTGATGGAGTAAAGGCATATGGGTGAGTGTATGTGAACATGTGCCTGCATGCAGGGTGGGTAGTGGTTGCTTAGAAATGGACAGAAATGGAAACATAAAGATAATTCAATTTTTAGAAAACATATTAAAATTCGATGATGAGAAATAATTTGTATAGAATTAAAGTTATATATTAATATAAAGGCAAGTCAGTCCGAACATAAATAATCTATGTTTTTTTTCTAATTTCTTTTGAAGGAATTAGTCTTTGAACATGCAGGTCTTTAAAGTACTTCTTTTGCTATGGATACTGTTTAATAAATGTCCTTACTTTAATATGAATTAATAATCCCACCTAGCTTACCACAAAGATCAAGTAAATTGAACATTAACTTTCATGATTTTATAAGGTAAAAATACTCATGTAGTTAAAGAGAAAAAGCTATGTCCATTTTGATAATTTTTTAATTTAGTAGAAAATCTTGCTAATCTTTTATTCTAACTATGGTCTCAAATGATAAATCAACCTAGGCATAGGTGTACATACTTTGGGTTTAATTGGGATAAACTTACACATAGGTGTTTGAGAGATGTTTCAACCAACTATTATTCCACATTTTAAGAGAAAGGATATATCTATAGAAGAAATGAAGAAATAAACTTCAAGTCCAAACTGTTTTACTTATGGAAAATGGCAATACAAATTATTAATGAAATTTGACACTTTGAACAAAACTGCTTTTCTCAAAATAGTTGACAAATGTATCATTTTCAAATGTGATGATTTAAAAGTGAATTCCAATGTATAATTAGAACCTGGAAAAAGGTCTTTTTTATGTATGTTTGCCATGAAAAAACACCAAGTGTCAATAGTTGAGTTTTTACGGAATTTTTTTGGTCACTGCTATTGATGAAGTTTTATTGGAATATATGCATCCCTATTCTTTTTTTTAAGTTTTTATTTTAGTTCTAGTTAGTTAACAGTGTTAATATTAGTTTTAGGTGTACGACATAGTGATTGATTCAGCAGTCTGTGCAACATGTGCTCATCACAGCAAGTGCAGTCCTTAATCTCCATCACCTATTTAATCCATTCCTTCCCTCTCCCTGGTAACCAACAGTTTGTTTTCTATAATTAAGAGTCTGTTTCATGGTTTCTCTCTCTCTCTCTCTCTCTCTCTTTCTATTTCCCTTTGCTTATTTGTTCTTTTTTTTTTTTTTTTTTTTTTGAGAGTGAGAGTAGGGGGGGATGGTGGGGAGAGAAAGTGTGCTCGAGAGAGCCAGTGAACAGGGGTGGGGCAGAAGGAGAGGGAGAGAATCTTAAGCAGGATCCATGCCCAGGGTGGAACTTGACTCGAGTTCAATCCCAGGACCCTGAGATCATGACCTGAACCAAAATCAAGAGTTCAACAATTAACTGACTGAGCCACCCAGGCGTTTTCTCAAATTCCACATGTGAGTGAAATCATATGGTATTTGTTTTTCTATCACTGGCTTATTTCACTTAGCATTATACTCTTTAGCTCCATCCATGTCCTTGTTAATAGCAAGATTTCATTCTTTTTTATGGTTGGGTAATATTTCATTGTATATATATATACCACATCTTTATCCATTCGTTAGTTGATGGACACTAGGGCTGCTTCCATATCTTGGTAGTTTTTACAGTTTTAATTTAAATAAGTTGGCCATATATGTCATTAGTTTTTAGCATTTAATGTGGGATAATACTCACACAGTTGATGATGATTTAAGTTAGCTTTAAATATACATGAGTTCCATAGGTACCTCTCACGGATCAGCGCAGCAATTTCAGTATTGTGTGCAGGCTACATGAATAAAGATAAACAGGGATGTTGCATTGTTACATCTTGATTTTAAGCACTAAATTCAACTTTTTGGGAGAAGATATCATTTATTTGAGAGAGGGAGAGCATGCGTGGGCATGCGCACACACGAGCTGGGGAGAGGAGCAGAGGAAGAGGAAGAAGCAGGCTTCCCACTGAGTAGGAGGCCTGAGCAAGGCTCCATCCTAGGACCATGGCATCATGACCCAAGCTAAAGGCAGATGCTTAAATAACGAGCCATGGAAGTGCCCCTAAATTCAACTTTGATAATACCTCTGAACTACTTCAGTTTCTCCTATGAATCCAGAAACTTAACTGCTTTTCCTTAATTCAGATTCTAAGTAAATAATCTCATTCTTTAAAAAGTTTAACTTTTCATCCTTTTTCTGTTCTTTTAGAAATTTCCTCTTTATTTAATTTTATTTTTTATTTTTATTTTTTATGAAATTTGAATTTTTGTGGCATTTTACTTATATCTAAAAGACCAGATTAAAGTTGGTATGTACAAATATATAGAAATTTATAATCATTAACCTTTCTTTAACCCTTTCTTTTCCCTCTCTTTAACCCTTTCACTCCCATACATACTTCTTTCTCTCCCAGTCCTTCCCAACAAAGAGGGAGAGGGGTTGACATCTGTCATTATGCATGTACATTTAATTGAAATTCACTCAATTGTGTGATTTTCTGGGTTAAAATGATATTACTGTTTCTGATAGTTATGTTCTGGGTTTAGGAGGAAGGATTTAAATAAAAGTTCATTATGACCAAACCTATCAGTCTTTGTATTATGAAAGATATCTATAGCTTATAAAATGATTAGATTTGAAAACAGGCACCATTTATCTCTTTAAATACTCTAGACTCTGTAAGGTGATGCTTTAAAAACATTTTTTCCAATCATTTCTGCTGCAGGGTTTTCCTTTGCATTAATATTCCTGTCATTCTTACTACCAGTTATTGTTATCTTGTGGCTAGCTAGATCTGAGTCCATAGATAAGGCAATGTAGCATTATTAAAAAATAAATCCAGTCAATTCAGTGAATTAAAATTTGTTTTACACATTACTAAATTTAAATTATTGATTATTTGGCTGTTTTATATTATTGTAAACATTACTAAATAAAAATTCTCCTTAAGCAGCTTATCATTTATTTTACTTATTCTCTTAGAGTTTAATGATTTTTAAAAAGTACTTTAAATTTATTACATTGCAATATCACCTTTATATTATCCCTTTTTACTGGCTGTAGAATGAAGAGTTCAGACATTATACAATATTATATATTTTAATTTCACATGTGATCACTACATCCTTGCAAAATATTCAAGAATACAGAAATATTGTTATAAGCAACAACCACTTAAGGAAATTTTGCCCTTCTCCAAGCTATCCATAAATTTTTTAATGTATTTTTATTGATGTTATTATTCCAGTTTTAACATTTTCCCATGGTTTCCTTATTTTTTTCTATTGATTTCTCATTTTTTTCTTTTTTTCCTACATTTATATGTAATGAGATGTTTTATTTTTTCATTTGCACTTACATTTTTCTTTATCGTTTCCCATCTTTTAGCAGTTGCATTTGAAAAATCAACACAATTTATTGTTTACAAAATAAATGTTCTTCTTTGACAACAAAATCTAGCTAGACTTTTACTGACATGTAATGTGAAGTCTGCCACAAACCTATTTCAATCTTCATTATTAATTCATTGATCATCAGTACAACAAATGATTTGGGATGGAAATGATCATTGCCTTTTCCTTTAATTACTTTGCAGGGCGGTTTAGGAATGAATATTTTTGTTTTCTCTATTAAATGTGGTAGGTAATGTAGAAAATGAAAATGTAGGTAAACAAAAGGATTAAGAATTCCATGAAATACCAATTCTAAGAGAAGTCACAAGTTTGACTTTGGTATATATTGTAAAGAAGATATATTTCTATTTATATATATTTCCCAAAAAGGTTATCCTTATTATAGTGTTTTCTGACTTGTTTAAAAAATGTGGATTTTGAAGCTTTGTCTTGGTTATATCTGAAGTAGAAATTGAGAGTCTGTGTATTTGAGTAGATGTTTTATTATTTAAAACATTAGAAAAAATGTTTTTCAAAAGCTTGTAGCTCAAAACATCACTTTAGAGGGATACACTAAGAGACTGGCTGAGTTATTTTAAGTAAAATATATATAAAAGATGTTGTGATATATTAAATGATGTGTAGGGCAACTAAAAATTTTCTGAGACTCAAATTTCATAGGTATATGTTTGTTCATGTGGGGCAGTAGACCCTACGTGTAAGAATAATTTGCTTTAAGTTTGTACCTGTATAAAATTGATTAATTTTCTTCTAAATCAAGTGATAAATACTATGTGACAAGCTATGATGTGTTAATAAACTAAAATTTTTAAAATTACAATTATATTTCCTATTGATGTATTTTTTCCATGTCTTTTTAATGTATAGGTGATGCCTCTCAAAAGTTTTTTTCTTCATTACCTTGTGGTGGACTTGGGGTAAGTATGAGTTTATTTACTCCTTTAAGTTGCCAAAAATATCTCCTTTGATTTATCTATTCAGGCCGTGTCTCAGTAAAAGTTATCCTAGACTCAAGATTGGCTAAATCATTTATAGGGCTCAATTCCCAGTAAAAATGCAGATTCCTGTGCTCAAAACTTATTAAGAATTCCAAGATGACGACACAGTGAATTAATCCAACTGTGTGGCCCTTCTAATTCCAGGGTTCTGTGTGACTGCACAGGTCATATACCATAAAGCTAGCTTTGCTAGAATTTTATGTAGCTGGAGAAACATAAGAGGGTTTAGCAGTTTTGCAGCAGAATTCATTTCTCAGTAGAGTCACACTGAATATGCAAGAACATTATATTCCTGATGAAAATAACATTAACTTCACAAAGTGCTTTGCATTGTAGCACATTTTGTTTGTGAACCCCTAAGGGCCGTTTTTGTCTTGAGAAATTAACAAAGCCTTTTCTGACCCAGGATATTTATACCACATTTCAAGGACAAATTTGTTTGAATCCAGTGACATATGAAGAAAAATGTCTACATTTTTGTGGATGATTAGAACACATCCTTTAACCTGCAATCTATTTAAAGTTAACCCTTAGCAGTAACAAAGTCATCCTATAGAACTAAGTGTTAAGTCATGTTAGGACCGCATAATTCTAGATCAGGTTTCAAGGACTGAGGATTTTAAATCAATTAGGCTTCTTGGACATTGAAGGGAAAGAACTGTGTATGTCATATTTTAGGCAATGTTTTCCTATAACTAAATTTTATACAGGGAAATCCCATATATTTTAAGTTAATTCTATCATTAATTCTATCATTTTAGTGATTCTAGAATTCACAAGGATAATCTTTCTAGTCCTTCACCTATGATTCTGCCCTCTCTAGAAATAAGAATGGCAACTACAACAACCAATATCTGTTTGGATTTTACAGTTTGCTAACATACAACTGAGGTTTATAAGAGCTTTGTAAAATAGTTCTTATTATTAATACTAATTTGCAGATGAGAAACTGAAGGCTTGGAGAACTGAGGTTATTTTCCTGAAGTCACAGGAAAGGATAAAAGGCTAAAAGTGTGAAGTTGATGTGCATGTCCATGTGCAGGTGTTCTAAAAGAGCTCATTAGATGGTTTTCATCTTCAACAGTCTGGCCCCAGTCCCTAGACCCTAGCAGTGCAACAGTGTGGCTAATGTAGTGTGGTTTCTTTTGTGGCAGCTCACCAGTGAGCTTTACTCTTTGACCCTGAGCACAAGACAGTTATTATCCCACATATATCCTTTCTTATTTTTAGCAAACCCACTGCAAAGCCAGGAACTTGAAAAATCATTTAAGAAAGCAGAGGATATACTGACTTTTAAAATATGTTTCATTGGCTTTTACGCTTATTTTCTAAAATCCCAAGTGCTCATTTTAAGAGAGTGGCTGGATTACCTGTAAATGAAGCAAAGAATGAAACAAAGCTAATAGCTAATTATATGGTACAATGATGGAGAGGAAATCAAAGCTCTTAAAACATTGATGGTCATCAAACTCCCAGTCCTTTACACTTAATTCATAACCCAAAGCCGAAATGAGGAAAACTCCTTAGGATTCACCTCCCAAGTCTTAACTTGGATTGTACCTGTACTACACCGTCCCTTGAACACAAAGTACCTCTGCTCAACTGCTCTAAACCCATACCAAGGTAACTTCTTATTTTTTAGCTAGAACTGCTCTAGTGAACTCTTAGAAGTGCCCAAGGAATGAAGAGTGAATACTGCTTTTGTCCCTGTATGCCCAGGACAAAGCATAGTCAGTATCATAAAATAAGTCCTTACTAATGTCCCCAAACACTGACTTTATCCTTGGTGGCAGCAGAGGAAGTATGTAAATCTATCTTCAGCAAGCAGAAGCAGGAGGTGGAAGACTGGATTAGTTTGACTTCAGTTCTGGAGAGGGCCGGAGAGAGGCACTTCTGTTTATCAGATTGGCCTCTTGGTCTTCTGAAGGTCTTCTGGTGGTTTTATGTAGGTCCAAGTGAGTGTGAACATGTGTGATGCGTGCGTGTGCATGCCCAAGCTTGTCCATGTTGGTACTCTAGAGACCAGTTTGATTTGGACTTTTTTTTTTTTCTTTCCAGAAACCAGATTGTGTTCTTAGGTATTCAGAGACCTTCTTGCCCCTCAGACCTTGGGTTTTGATATAAGTCCTCAGAGAAACTCTGAATCCTCTAGATTTGTACCAGTTTAAATTTTTACTTTGGGGACAGTCCTAGACATATTAAATGTACAAAGAGAGCCAGTATGAAATGAGAGTGGTCCAACTTCACAACAAGGGACACTTCAAAGAACTTGGAAACACCAAAATTGCTCTTGTGTTAAGGCACTCTTTCCAGTTCACATTATTGTTTTAAATTCCAAAATACTTAATGATCCCCAATACTTAATGCTCCCAACTAAGTAAACTCTAGTCCCTAGAATTTAAACCGTGCTACTGGATGGCTTTGATAAATACCTACTGAAGGCTGGTGGGTTGACCGGCTTTTGGGGAGACTACCTGGACATTGTAAAATCAGAAAATTCCACTTCTTATTAAATTTTCTCCTAAAATTGCATATGATAATTTTTTAAGTTTTTAATTACAGTATAGTTAACATAGCGTTATATTAGTTTTAGATGTAAAATACAGTGATTCAGCAATTCTAAACATTATCCAGTGCTCATCATGATAAGTGTACTCTTTGCCTGTGATGATTTGGCAGTAGTTGGTTAAGTTGCTCAATGGGCAAATGGTGCTTAAGGTGCTTTAAAGTACATTTTCCAGAATTGTGTTTTGAGCAACACTTGCAGGGGTTTCTAATTCCTTTGTGTTTGGTTCTCATTTTGTTAGTTACTATGGTATGACTCACTTCTCATTAGTGTGTGATTGCAGTACAAGAAAATGCATCAGTTGCAGAGAGAATTTTACCAAATCCCAGGACTTAGTCATCATCTAATGAAATAAATAATTGAGGGACTCTGGACATAAAAGCCAGTGCAGGACCACTTTAGTACTCACTCCTAAGGGTATATCACTAAAAATAGTGATCATTTTTCTGGCCATCTGACCTGTTGCTGTGTGAAGAAATCTTGAAATCATTTCTCAGCTTTATTTTTCCCTCTTCACTTGATAGGCCACAAAAAAACCACAAAAGCAAGGACGAGCAGGCTTTTATGATAATGTCGTCATCAGCTCCCAGCTTCAAACGCTTCTGCGGCTTTTGAGTTGTCATTTATAACTTGGAACTGAATCGACCCATAATTCCCTTGATACACTTAGAGAAATTGATAACAGACTCTGCACTTCTTTTATGGCTCAGAGGAGGCAACTCCAATCACATCACTATTGGCAGGCAATATTATTTTTTGACATGGTTGTAAAAGTATAAAGGAGCTTATGGCATTTGTTTAGATGAGGAATGGGCTCTCAAGCTGTGCTGGGGTTTACAGGACCAGATTAGTGAGAAGCAAAGGGAATATGATGTTTGCAAACAGGATATGATTTTATATATAAGTTTGGGTTTCATGCTCTGTTCCCTGGGGAAAGCCCTGCAGACAGCAGAGAATTCCACTTTTATCCTACAACAAGCAAGCTCCTGGTGCCAAAAGGCAGAAAAATAAACGTGGTCAATGGGCAGTGTCAGACCCCTTAATTGGAGGAGGAGGAGCTGTGGAAGAGGCAGAACAATTCCCTAGGAGGAATGAGGAATTGCTGAGTATGGGCAGAATCTGGGACCTCCTAACTGGTCAAAGATGTGCCAAAAATGAGACTCTGTGAGGTTTATCAAGGCACCTTCTCCAGCAGCAACTCAATCTGTGAACACGAAACTGGCTTTTTATTACAAACTTTTGAGACTCTGTGAGGTTTATCAAGGCACCTTCTCCAGCAGCAACTCAGTCAATCTGTGAACACGAAACTGGCTTTTTATTACAAACTTTTATTCTGCCCATATTCTATTTGATTATTCCTATATCTGACACACTGTGAAGGTTAGAAATGTCATTTTTGTGACTTGGAAAGGGGGAGTTGGGGAGAAGGATTAGGTGGTTATGGGGAGGTAATTTAAGGCTCATTTCAGTTGCCCTGAGGTTTTCAGCAGACATTTCAGTTATGTACTAACTATATTCACTGTACAGGAGGCAGGTTTGGATGAAATGTCTCAAGCTTTCTTTCATTCTGTCAGATTTAAAATGTAAGCTCTCCCCTCTGATATATAAATTTTACTTATATATAAACATTTTATATACATACATTCAAAAGAAAATTGTCTATTTTCTACTACATTTGTTTCTTTGTATTATTTTACCCATTACATTACATTGGGTCTTCCCCAATAACAGTTTAAAAAAGTTCTAATAGCAAGTCTTTTAAAGGACCTCTCTAACTTTCTCTTTTGTATTATAATATCCAGAAATGGTTAATTTTATGATCAAGTCTATGGACATACAATTAAATTCAGTGTAACAGAAATATTTGATTAAAACATTTTTCTTATGGTATTTAAAGTGGTCTTCTTTGAAACAGAATCAGTAATTTAGAAGGTGTAACATATGCTATCATATGAAGAGTGAAGGGCAGGAAAAAGACTTTTTGCCAGTGATTAGATAAGGTGCGAGAATGCAAAGACTAATGAGACCACTTTTCTCAGTTGCTTATAGCGTGTTCATTGTGCTGATTTGGACAAATGTGCTGTGGGAACACAGAAGAGGGGGCTTCCAGAACAGAAAAGAAAGAAGAGCATTGTGGGGACTCTTTAAGTAGTCATAAGCTAAATAAATTTTCAAGATGATTAGGAATGAACATATTTGTTTGAGTTTGTGGGAGGGATATTGGAAGGGGGGAGGCATATTGAGGCATTAACTGTTTAGGCCATAATAACACACCATATTTTTAACAATCACATTAAGCTATTGCTGATCAGTAAAGATTTTTTTTTCCCTAAAGCAACAACAACAACAAAACCTAATGTTTATGCCAAAATATGTATGTTCCAAAGTTTTGGTATTGAGTCAGGAACCCCTTACTTTTATCATAAGTATATGCATTATATACTATTCCCACCCAGTTATCCTAAGCAGGCACAATGCCTGTTGTTAAATCTCCAGAAAGAGGTGGGGGTGGCATCTGTTTTACATGCGCTAATCAGGATAATGTCAATTTTCTTTGTATTAATGCTCAGCTCAAACCTGGCTTGCAGGGCGCCTGGGTGGCTCAGTGGGTTAAAGCCTCTGCTTTCGGCTCAGGTCATGATCTCAGCGTCCTGGGATTGAGGCCCACATCGGGCTCTCTGCTCAGCAGGGAGCCTGCTTCCTCCTCTCTCTCTGCCTGCCTCTCTGCCTACTTGTAATCTCTCTCTCTGTGTCAAATAAATAAATAAAATCTTTAAAAAAAAAAAAAAAAAAAAAAAAAAAAAACCTGGCTTGCAAATCAGTGCTTCATTTCCTCCACTCCTGGTTATCAGAGATGCATTACAGTCCTCTTCCCTCCAATACAGTGAGGACCCACTAAGATTCAGGATCTGTCTTTTCCCCATCTCCCCTTCTCCTATTTGGATTTTCGTTAGTTTTAAACTGGATGCAAATTATACTAGCAGGAACACTGCATAGCACCTGGAAAAAGTAAGACTGATAAGCAGCTGCCCTAATGGAATTGTTTCAGAATTTCATCTCGTGTTGTAGATTCCACAAAAATATCATGTTGCCCCAGCTGTGGAAAATACAGTACAAAATATTATGCAAGCTAAGGAATTTTCCAATATTGCATAAATTATGCTAATTGTATATACTCAATAATAGTTAAAGGGAAATAGATGACACTCCCCACAGAGATAAACATATATACATACTCTATGTTTACTACAAAAAGTAAAATTGTATATAATCTTTAAATGTCTAATGTTCATTGCAGGAAAGAGGACAATTAGAAATGAAAACCTTAACTTCCTCCTAATTCACTTAGCTGTAGTATCTCACCTGTGATTAAATTCTTTCTATTGCTTTGATTTTTATGGCTAAACACAACAGGATACATTTTGAAATTCCATTTTCATTTTCTTATTTAAAGTACATATGAATATAAGACAGCTATTAAAATTCTTCTGTTGTCTACATAAGATATCTTAAAAATGCCATCATCAAAGCTTTACACATGTGTTTTTTACATTCTCGGGACCACAACACCTATAAAAACTATATGAGCAAAACTGTCAATCAAAGTAACATCGGTTGCACAGAAGAAGAAAATATATCCATTTCTGGAATTTCTTTTGTAATTTTTCTCTGGTCTATAATTCGATTCCTTAAAGAATTGAAACTTAGACTTTCCCGTTGCTAAAGGTAAATGGATTTGGTGAACATTAAGCTTTGAATTCAAGAAATTTATAGTTGTATGAAACAAAAACTCTGGGAAATTAAAAAGTACTTGAATAAATTTGAATATACAATCATCTACTGGTTGCCACTTTAGACCATCAAAAAACATAAGGCCTGAGTTTAGATGAACATTTAGAGTTAAGAAAGGAAATAAAATTACTTAGAAAAAAGGAATCTTTGGTCAGCTTCTGTGTTGTGCAGCTTGGAATGCAGCTAAATCCTGGCCCATCTCACCTTTTCATTTTGATGTGAAAAAACTGCATTATTTTCACTTGTCATATTTCTACCCTGGATACTTTCAGATGCATTTCTATAACAAACTAATATCCAATACAGAATATTGGTACAACATTATTGGATTTGTCTTTGTTAAGTATTTTGACAGAGAAAGTTTAGTAGAGTGTAATTTCTAAATTTTAATATTATATCATTTTCTCTCAAAATGTAAGACTAAAATAAAATATAGTTTATATTTTATATAGTTTATATAGTTTACTGAATGCTTCAGCCATAAAAAGCAGTTCATGGCAGATTCCTTTGGACTTAATCATTCCAAACTCCTGGGTAGAACCTATAGCTCCTGACTCCTAGGCAAGCAGCATCATTATTACTATACAAAGTCTTATTTTAAGATCTAAAATAATAAGTAAAATTAAGGACTTGAAAGACTAAGCAGACATCGAATCATATTTTTTAATGAAGACTATTGAAAGACTGCTATCTTTGAGAATGACACACATCCAAAAGCATTTGGTTAACTTATTTTGTTACCATATTCTAAATAATATGGTGTATATGGTCTCTAATTAATATTTACTGTGGACACATGTAGATACCCATTAAAATGATCCTGTACCATTTTGAAGTGTTTCCATTCAAAGAAATAAAAAACAAGGCCTGAACGTAGTGAAATTCTTTGCTGCTAAAGAGATTACTTTTTTCCCTTTAACCTATTGCCTTTCCTTTAGACATTTCGACATTATTTTTTTCAGTTATTAAGTAAACAGGTATTGAAAGACTCCTATATGCTAACTATGGAGCAACTCTACCTGCATATTCTTATTTTAAATTTTTTATTTTCTTTTTAGTTCTCACTCATATCCCTTATTATACTTATCACTTTGTGTTAATCTTCCTCCTTTTATATTCATTACCTTTAGTCAGAAAGACCTAGGAGTCCCTGGTGATATGGACTGAAGGCAAAATATCTGGTCTTTTCATCGAACAAAGTCATTTTTCTAATCGGAATATTTGTACAAGACAATCTTCCTTTCTCAGCTTTCTTTGACAGAGGCATCATACCTTCATTTTGAGAGCTAGTGAATGCACTATTCAGGGTCAGCTAACTATTCTATTAAAAGCAAGTATAAAAGAAGTCAAATACCCAATACTAATTGGCTCTAGACTTAATACACATAGATTCTGGAGGCTACCTCAACTTGAGGCAGAATTCATTCACTCATTTATTTACTTGTTTACATAATACGTATTTATTGATTGCTTATTATAAGCCAGGAACTATAAGTATAGCAATGAGTAAAACAGAAGAAAAATTCTATCCTGGTGGAACTTATATTCTTGTAGGGAAGACAGATAAACAAATATGCATTAGTTCAAATATGTGTGCGTAATGATGAATGTTATGCAGAAAAGAAAGCAAGGAAGGAAGGAAGATGGTATGGAATCTGGTAGAAATGGTAGTTAATGGGAAATGTTACCTTTTGGAGCTTAGCACTGATGAGTGAGGGATGACCTGGGAGTCCTGGCTTCTTGTGGTGACTAACTTAAGGAGGGATAATAGGGGCACCAGAGTAGGCTTGTCAAGACTGCTCAGAGTTGTGGGTCCCCATCTTCACTCCTGCCTGTGAAGATGTGACCATCTCGGGGGGTAGGGTTGTTCTATCCAGAACATAGAGAATTCCTGGCCTCCTCTTTGACTCCTGGATTAAGGTGTGGTAGGTTTACAGTCACACCTTGAGATCCTGAAATCTCTCTTAAGATCTGACCTTGGAAGTATGGAGGAGCTTGAAAGTACGAGGACAATTATCCAAGCTGTGGCTTTGAGACATCTGGGTAGCTCCAGATCTTAGCAGCATTTTGTGCTTTGTGGTTCCCAGTCCCTGGGAACATTATTTGGACATAGTTTCCTATATATATTGTGCAGCTGAAAATTAGATACAGTACTCTAATACCTGCCCATTTTCAAGTATATTGCAAATGCCGTGACATTTGTGTTATATTTCCCAGTGGTTTTTCATGTATATTTTAGCTGCCTCTTTAGTAGACACTATTATATTGTGTCCTCAGTTATCTCTAGCTGGTCCTTGCTGATTTATATTGGAGCTGCTAGATTCAGGGTAATTGATTTATTGATTCCATTAGATTAGTGCTTGAAGCAAAGTATGATGACTTCTCTTTAGTTCATGACCAATTGTGTGTGTTGTGTTATATAGCACAAGGAACGCAAACTTTGGAGTCTGAAGTCCAGGACTATGTTTTTTCTATTAACTTTCTGTTTGGGATACTCAGTATCTTCAATTTTAAATGGGATGAATCAATAAAAAATTACAGCTAAGCTAAAGGGCTGTACTCTAAACATCTAAGTAAAATTATAAACATCTAAGTAAAATTATTATATCTTTGATCCAGAAGGTTGACTTAATGAGGGGAATGACCTATTAGGTGAGATGTTCTGACCTTACCAGGGCCAGAGAACCCTTTAAAGCATACCTATAGGTCCTCATAGAACTGGACTAATTCAGTCTCACATCAGAGAGTAGCCATTCTTTACATGCAGCTTCCAATAATAACCTACCTCACGTCTTTTTTTTTTTTTTTAAGATTTTATTTATTTATTTGACAGAGAGAGAGATCACAAGTAGGCAGAGAGGCAGGCAGAGAGAGAGGAGGAAGCAGGCTCTCCGCCGAGCAGAGAGCCCAATGCGGGCCTCCATCCCAGGACCCTGAGATCATGACCTGAGCCAAAGGCAGAGGCTTTAACCCACTGAGCCACCCAGGCGCCCTGCCTCACGTCTTTTAATCCTCACAGCATTCCCAAAAGTTTTGTTACTAAAGGTGTAACTGAGGCTTCCTATTCTGTAGAAAAGGAAATTGAGGCTCAGAGAGGGGAGTAACTTGTTTAAGTCACACAATTAGTAGGTGGTGAAGTAAAGATCTCTTGATTCCCAAGCTCTTAACCTCAGTACTATGCACTCACAACTCACCATAATGTCAGTCTCATATGATTATCAACACTCATTTCCCAAATGAGAATAATCCTAATAATAAGAAAGCACAATTATTTCTTTTACGAGGAGCATTCTCTTTATTGTAATTCCTATGAAATATTAAATCCATGCACTCAGACATCATTAATTTGGGGTAAAAATTATGAACTTCTATACAACATTTTAATTCGAACTAGGACATTCAAAAACCTCTGCTCTTGACCCAAACTACTGTGGGAAGAGTTAGAATCTTATTTCACACACCTACTGGGTCAGAGTTAATTTTTTTTAAGATGTCTTAGTAGGAACAGGGTTCTAACATGCACTGTCTCGTGATTGCGAGGATTAGCGTATTATGAAATATCCTTTCCACTGTATGTTCGTCAGCCTTGGTAGGACTGACCAGCAGGTTACCGTGAGTAACAAAAATAAGGATTCTTAGATTCCTTGATTGACCACATAACGTACAAAAATTGATATATTATTGGCAAATCCTTGAGTCCACTAGTATCTTAAGAATCCTTAAGTCTCAAGATGTAGCACTTTGTCACAGAAAATATGTTCCAGTACTTATTCTTATCACTGGGTCATAAATAGCAAAGGGATATTTTTCTGAAGATGAAGAGTGACTTAGAAATTGTACATGCAAGGTCAGTAGGGCTTCCAGAAAGCAGTTGATCACACTGGAAGGGGGGTTTGTGGTAGAGCATTAATGTACATGGCATGCCCCTTGTCTCTTCCAGCTGCTGCATTAATAGTTCACGCCTTCTTTCCATATGGAATATCGGTCACAGTATTCATTCATCATATCCATGGTTTTACTTGGAATCTGAAGGTCCTTCCTATAGCCACTCTATTTCTTTTTCATCTCACCATGACTAAAGAAGCTAAGGTGTGGGCATTATAACCTACAAGTGATCCCAACGGAATAGGCTGTCATTCACATGTTCCTCCCAGTGTTGAACAAAAGAGAGAGAGCATGTGGGTTCATCCACCCATTGTCATCGTAAATCGATCCCAGCTCCATTTCAAAAGTCTCAAGATTTCAGCAGAACATCTAACATCATATGAATATATACATTCAAACAACTGGCATGTTGTATCACATTGGGAGAAGGAGAAGGGAGAATGCACATAGTTAAAGGCTGCAGAGCCAACCAAAGAATACAGTAAAAAATACCGTAGGTCCTCAGCCCAAAAATATGATTCTCAACATTATCCTATGGAAGGAAAAAGTGAAAATCACCTAGTATTATAGAGGGCTCTCGAGAGTTTTTGAAATATTGCTATGTAAATAATAGCAGAACTCACCCTGAGTGGTTTCTTGATATTAGGGGATATGTTCTTCTGTCCAGACCTGGAGTCAGAGAAATCAGCATTGCAGTCTCTCTTTTAGTAATTATTTGACTTATCTGAGCCTCTCAGTTTTTTCTTTCTCTTTCTCTTTTCTTTTTTTTTGAGGGGGGGGGTAGAGAGAGAGCACGCATGAGGGGAGGGAGAGGGCAGAAGGAGAGGGAGAGAGAATCTTAAGCAGGCTCCACTCTTGAGTGCAGAGCCTGACACAGGGCTCAATCTCATGTCCCTGAGATAATGACTTGAGCCAAAATCAAGAGTTGGATGCTTAACCAACTGAGCCACCCAGATGCCCCTCTTCATCTTTAAAATGGGGACAGCCAGGCCTTTCTCATTGCATTATTATGAGGATCAAATGTGATAATGTAGGTTATCAGTGCCAACTGTGTGTACAGAATGGCCATTACTCCACTCAGACGAGTGTCCCTAATTAGGTCTTTTTTGGTAGAGAATAAATAAGCTGCTACCTCAGGGGTGTGATCTAAAACCTTCAAAGCCCTGAAAACTTCAGGTCTCATCTGACATCATACTACCCAACTAGTGTTCTTCCATTAGAATCATGGCTCTTGGGGTGCCTAGGTGGCCCAGTCATTAAGTGTCTGCCTTAAGCTCAGGTCATGATCCTGGAGTTCTGGGATCAAGCACCACATTGGGCTCCCTTGTTCGGAGGGAACCCTGCTTCTCCCTCTCTCACTCCCCCTGCTTATGTTCCTGCTCTTACTATCTCTCTCTCTCTGTCAAATAAATAAATAAAATGTTTAAAAAAAAAGAATCATGGCACTTTAGGGTGACTAGTAAGGAGTGAGCAGGGATTGTTTTTAGAAGCCCATGTGATGGGCAGAAAAACTTGATTTTTACATTGGAACGTTTGGATTCAAATCTCCACATTGTCACTGCTTCAGAAGTGTTTTTCTAACTCTACAATATGGATTCTTATTCAATAGAACTGGTTAGGGCCTAAGATTCTGCATCTCTTACAAACACCCCATATGTAGGATGTCAGTATTGCTGATCTGTAGACCACACTTTGAGCAACAAGATCCTATGTGACTATGAATGGGCAAGTCATTTAATTTTTCTCGGCCTCCATGTATTTACCTCTGAAGTAGAGGTGATTAATGAAACATGGTTTATCATCCCTTTTGGGAATCAAACATAGCATTACTATGTGGTAATACTTTATCCAAATTTAAATCAACCTTTTTTAAAAATCAGTTTTTCTGGAATCAGATAGTAGGCTCCAATTAGTTTGACATTGAACATCTGGTTGATTAAGACTTACAGGGATGGGATGCCTCGGTGGCTCAGTTGGTTGAGTGTTCAACTCTTGATTTTGGCTCAGGTCATGATCTCAGCGCTGTTGGACTGAGCCCTGAATTGGGCTCTGTATTCATCAGGGAATCTGCTTGAGATCCTCTCCCTTTCCCACTGCCCCTTCCCCCACCCTCAAATAAATAAATAAATCTTAAGAATAAAAAAAAAGACTTAAAAAAAAAAAGACTTGCACAGATAGCTTGTCTCCTTTGGGCAAATAGTTATAAGACATAGAAGTTTCTGTGAGGAGCATGTGTGAACCATGACAACAGAGATCTGGTGCACTAGGGACACCCCAGATGTTGCTGGTTGTCGAGTAGAGAAAGGAGGCACCTATTGCTAGCAAATGAAAGATGTAAGTCTAGGTGTGGTGCTAACTGAAGAAGAGAGAAGTGTTCTTCATTAAATTAGTGATGTAGTGCAGGACTTCAATAGGAAGGGGATTTTCACATTTTAGATTTTTTAGCCATAGTCAAACCCTATCAAGAAATACATTACATAGAATTAACTTTTTTTCATTCATTAATTGATTCTCTTGACACTTATTTATTAAGGATGTATTATGTGCCAGACCCTGAAGACACCCATAGCCCTGCACTAATGGCACTTAACACTATCTCTAATCATATATCATTAAGAAAAGATCTATAGAACACACTATAGAAAATCTTTTTTAAAATTCCTATCTGTAAAAAAAATAATTAATTAGTTAATTAATTAATTCATATCTATATTTGTCTGCTCAGCCTGCCATAAAAAGATATCACTGACTGGGTAGCTTAAACAACAAATTGTTGTTTACTAGCAGCTATATAAATATAAAGTGTTTCTAAACAATAGGTCAAGTACCCCAATGAAGTCAAAATTGATTGCTTTCCAAGCTTCACAGTCATCCTGCATTTGGAACATCATATAACTAGCCTATACTGCAAAGAAATCCAGAGAGAACAGAAAAGAAACAAATACACACAAAATGAAACAAAAACATCTACTTAAAAAAACCTGATTAACTTTTAAAATAATCATTCCCCCTTTTTTCTTGAGATGCTAATGTCCAGGGTAGAAAAATATGTGCCTTTATCCTATCCCTGACAGCAGTGAAGATTTGGTCAACTCTATGTTGTTTTAAAAATATATATATTTTTATAGTTCTAGTGATTAGAAGTTCAAGATCAAATTGTAGGCAGGATTTGTTTCTCCTTAGGCCTCTCTCCTTGGTTTGCAGATGGCCAGTTTTTCAGTGTCCTCACATGACTTTTTCTTTGTGTGTGTGCACATCACTGGCGTCTCTTCCTCTTCTTACAAGGATACCAGTCACACTACCTCTTTTAAAGGCCCTATGTATAAATATGGTCACTTCGGGGTTAGGTCTTTATCATTTGAGTTTTGGGGGAGCACAGTTCCATCCATAACAGTATCCATATCTACAGTTGACTTTGATTGAAATCCCAGTTCTATACCTTATTAACTATGTAACTGTTCCAGTTACTTGAGCTCTCTATTGTAAAAGTGACTAAAAATATCTTTTTTAGGCTATCATGGGGAATAAATTAGGTAATGTTTCTAAAATGTTTGAGATAGTGTCCAGCACTTACTTGGTGCTCCCGTCTGTCCCCTACATCTTTCTTTAGATATTGACCAGAGATACTTACTTTATGCTTTCTTTGGGTAATTAATTTGATTTTATTATCTCTTCCACGGAATCTACTAACAAACTAGGTTTTTCTCTCTCTGAATCTTTCCTACTCCCACCCCCACTTTTACTTATTTATTTTGTTTTATTTTATTATTTTATTTTATTTTATTTTATTTTATTTTATTTTATTTTATTTATTTTCCTGGAGAGAAAATACATACTGGAACCTCCAGCTCTAGACCCTAAGAGTAGAGGCTTGAGGATAGAAAAATACTGAACTTCTCAAATACCTCTTAAGTGAAGAAAGGTAATTATTCTATTTCCTAAAACAAACAAATAAGAAGTTTGGCTTGCAGATGTCATTTTACATACTGTATAGAGCTTAAAACAGAATAAGCTATGTAGAAAAATTAAAACTAAAATTTCTCAGAAATTAAATCAAGCTGAAATGATTTCAGTGATTTAAAAATATTAGATAATTTCTAAGTTACAAAATCAGGATACTGTCTGCAGAAATAGCTGATCCACAATGGATGATTAATTTAAATGATATACTTCACCTGTTTTAATGCAAAAGTTGAAAAGATGTTTAATTTCTTTCATAGTTTTAACTTTTATACAGTGTGCCTAAAATGGCACAGAATCAGTACTGTGATGAAAACCTGTTTCTTTGTTGAGTCTGGTGTCTCTCAGGAGGTTTCTATGGGCATCTGATCATTATTTAAGCTTAAACTCAATTATTCAGAAATGCCCCGTGGCCCAAGCAGCAGCATAACGTAGCAGCAGCTGCTTGCTCAACTGCTTAGTATTGGCTGAGGAGTTTTAGTTCCCAGCTCTCAGGGTGAAATATTCAAGGCATCCGTGGAAGAATAATGTACCACATTAACCATGCACAATGCATATGAAACCTGTTCTGTTAATGGGCAAACTAATATAGTATTTAACTCTGGGAATATTTCTGAAAAGAATCAACAAGCTACGTTTAGATTATACAAAGGAGACTGTGCCTAAATTCCTTTTCTTCTAAGTCATTCTCTTTCCCTTTTAAATACTTTCACATCCACTTTCAGTACAGGTAGCTTAATTTCTATCATGTGCGGCTTTTCAGAGCATTAGCTTTGTTTCGGGTGCCAATGATTGAGCTATGCTGGATGTGCTTGGAAAAGGCCAACATTCATTCAGGAAACTCCAGTTGAACTAGATCCATATGCAGCTTAAAAAAAAAATGTAGCTTTCTGATTAGAAGTAGTTTCTGGCTTGCAGCATTATCACAGATGATTTTTGTTTTTGATGTGCGGCAGGATAGGAAGTAATGTTGGAACCAAAACCCTGGGATTTTTTTTTTTTTCCTCTTAGTGAACATTTACCGAGAGCTTACTGCTTTCACTATTGTGTTATACTATATTAAGCACTTTACATGCATTGACTAATTTAATGCTAATAATAATCCTGTTATTATTGGATATGATGAAGGTGGTATAATCCTATGAAGAAGGTGATATTATCTCCATTACTACTTAGAGCTCATCTCCATTTTTATTTTGAGCATGGTTAATTGTCCAAATTTGAACAATTTGTAAGCGCTAATTTTAAGGTCTTACTCTAACTCTAATGTCAGCCAAATAGATAAAGTGATATTGCACTAAACATTGATGAAACCATTGCCAAAGCTAGCACCCAAAAGAATGGGAAAAGGTGGAGGAGTCCAAAGATTGGCTTCTTGGAATGTCTGTTAAAAACGCTTATCAGAACATCTGACAATTTCTCCAAATTCTGGGGTTATGAAGGCCTCTAGGTACAAGATATTGGTGGAATTATTAGACAAATTATTGGTAGTCATTCTCTCTTAGTGTATGACTTATCTTGTGCAGGATAATTTATTAATAAAACTCCTAACATGGGGTTCCTGGGTGACTTAGTCGATTAAGCATCTGACTCTTGGTTTTGGCTCAGGTCATGATCTCAGGGTGGAAAGACTGAGTTCTTTGTCAAGTTTGCACTCAGTAGAAAGTCGGCTTGAGAGTCCCTCTACCTCCACCTCTGTCTCTTTCCCACCTCCTATGGGGGGGTCTCTCTCAGTTTTTCTCAAATAAATTAGTAAAATCTTTAAAAAAAAAAAAGGGGGGGGGGGGGCAGTAATTAAAACAAAAAAAACTAACACAAATTTATTTTTTTTAAAAGATTTATTTACTTCAGAGAGTGTGCGTACATGTGCACATGCACAAGTTGGGGGAGGGGCAGAGGGAGAGGGAGAGAGGAAATTTTCTCCAGTAGACTCCCCGCTGACTGAGCCAGATGTGGGACTCGATTCTATGACCATGAGATCATGACTTGAGCTAATAGCAAGTGTCAGTTGCTCAACCAATTGAGCCACCCAGTCACCCTAACTCACATTTCTTCTTTTTTTTTTAAATTTTATTTATTTATTTGAGAGAGAGAGAGTGAGAGAGAGCATGAGAGGGGAGAAGATCAGAGGGAGAAGCAGAGTCTCCATGGAGTTGGGAGCCTGATGTGGGACTTGATCCCGGGACTCCAGGATCATGACCTGAGCCAAAGGCAGTCGCTTAACCAACTGAGCCACCCAGGCGCCCCTAACACACATTTCTAATTTTACTTCTGGTTTAACCTTTTCTTTCTACCTGTCTTACTCAAATAGAGCTCTGTCTGTGTATAATTTGGAAGGAGAGCCCTTTCTCTATGGAATCAGTGCTCCTCAAATTATTCTGTGGTAAAGGACAAGATTTTTTTACTTACTTTTTATTTCCTGTCATAGAGCAATGCTTTTATAAAATGCAATAAAAAAGAATTACTAAAAATGAAATATAGGAAACATAAGGAATAAAAACTCATTCTTATTGGATTGAACAGGTATAAAATTATTCTAAACAATTGCTATAGAAATTGCTAAATGTTTGCTTTTGTTTATCTTGTGTAGAATTGGACCACCATGGTTCCATGGACGACACTTTGAGTAGCAATATTCTAGACCAGTGGTTTTTGGTATGGTTGAATTTAAATTGACCATCTTGTTATTTGTTTTATTTTTGTTACATCTATTTTTCACTTGTTTTTCTTTTCTTTTTCTGCTTCCCTCTGGATTGAATATTTTTAAAAATTATATCTTTTATTTCCACTATTGGCTTGTTAGTTTTTTTAATCTATATTTTTAGTAGTTTCTCTAGCATTTATACCTATTAATACATATCAAAGTCAGCCTTCAGATAATATTACACTACTTCATATATAATATGAGAATCCTATAGCGGTTTGTGTCCTCTCCTTCCATTCTACATGCTTTGTTGTGATACATCTGATATTTACATATGCCATAAACCCCTCAATAAAATTTTTATTATTTTTGCTTTAGATAGTCAACGTTTTAAAGGAATAAAAATAAGAAAAAAGGTCTCTTATATGAATGCCTTCATTATTATCATTTTTAGCACTCTTCATTTCCTCAGTGATTTTCTTTACCATTTTTCGTAACTCAGGTCTGATGGAAGTATAATACTTCAGCAGTTACTTTTCTGAAAAATCTTTATTTCACCTATTAAAGATATTTTTTGAAGGTATTTTTGTTAGCATAGAATTGTGATTGACATTTTTTTTCCTTTGAAAACTTGGAAGATGTCACTCCATTTTCTTCTAGTTTAAATAGTTTCTTTAAGAAATCTGCCAAAATTCCTGTCCTAGTTCAAGATTTTATGTGATATGTCTTTTCTCTGGCTGCCTTCAACATTTTTTTTTTTTTTTTTTTTTTTTAGTTTTTAGTTTTTAGCAGTTCGTGATGTGCTTGGTGTAGTTTTGTCTTTGTAATTGAATTGATGGCATTTTTTTCTAGTTATGGTCTGAATCTTTTGGATCTGTGGTTTCACTCTTTTTGAGAAGGTCTCAGTCATTATCTCTTTAATATTTCTTCTGCTTTATTTTCTCTTTCCTCTTTACAAGAATCCATTTACCCCTGTATTAGACTGTTCAGGTTACTTTCCTGCCTTGTGACCTTAGCTCCAGCCCCCTCCCCCACAGTTAACTAATTAATTAATTATTCAGCATTTTTTTATTAGGATAGATGTGTCAGAAATATGAGGCTACATTTTTAAATGCCTGTAGACATTACTGCGATTAATAAGCTTCAAATTAATTTAAAAACATTGCTGAATTATATACTTCACGACTGCGTATTTTCTCAAGTAACATTTAATTTTTTTAATTTTTTTATTTTTTAAGATTTTATTTATTCATTTGACACAGAGAGAGAGATAACAAGTAGGCAGAGAGGCAGGCAGAGAGAGAGGAGAGAGGAGGAAGCAGACTCCTCGCTGAGCAGAGAGCCCGATGTGGACCTCGATCCCAGGACCCTGGGATCATGACCTGAGCCGAAGGCAGCGGCTTTAACCCACTGAGCCACCCAGGCGCCCTCAAGTAATAAATTTTAATGTGCAATGAAACTTTGTGTCGTGCTGTATTTGTAGCATTTAGTTGAAATATTAACCTGAGCATCATTCCTCTAGTCTTATCCGCAGGCAAAGCTAGAATCCTTTATAAACATACGCCCTTAGGAGTTAAGAGTAGTTACACTCTCCATTTCCTACTTTAGAATTTTCAAACTTTGTGTAGAAGTAAGTCACTCTGTACAGCAAAAGTTATGCACTGATAGCCCAGGAGCCATATTCAGCACATAGATAAGTTTCTTTTAGCCTGGCTGTGGAGTTTTGAAAAAGGGAATTCTCAATATTTAAGATCGAAAAATTACATAAAGGTCCCCGGCTTTCATTTACCTTGCATTACATTACATCTGCATTGCCAGTCTGATCTCTGGAGTCCTCTGAACATGTGGCTGCTACTTGAGCCTGAATTTGCTCCACTTCTGTATATAAGCCTCTAAGCTATTTTTTTGTATTTTTTCCTGTTCATGGACTCTATTTGTCTATATAAAGGGTCACCAATACCCCTTAACACCAAGGAAGTTCTTCATACTTTAGTTAATATTTAACTTATAGCTGCTGCAGATCTGAGCAAGTATTTAGGGAGAAGGACTCTTTTTTCCTATCTCTTATTCTTTTCTTCCCCTTTCTTCCTTTTTCTCTCCCCTTTCCTCCCCTCCCTTCCCCTCCCTCCCCTCCCATCCCTTTCCCTCCCCTTCCCTCTCCTCCCCTACCCCTCCCTTTCCTCCCCTTCCCTCCCCTTCCATCTCCTCCCTCCTTCCTACTCCTTCCTCCTTCCTCCTTCCCTGGATTCTCTGAGTAATGAAGTAGAGAATGTAACATTCTCCATCTTTTAACATAATTTTTCAAATTGATACCAAAGTATTTTGCTTTAATCTCATTTTTTAATAGCATATAAAATGTTTTGCCTGTTTCAGTTGTTACATACAGCTTTCTCCATCTCTTTACCCTTGCTACTCTACTAAATAGATATGAGACTCTTGAAATAGAGGCTAGGAGTATCTCAGTTCCAGGCTCTGTAGTGTTTTCAGAATTGTGCTTCCTCTTCTGATGACTAAATCTTTTTTATGGGCCAAGCTTGTACATTTTTCTACCCTAGAGTATATTTCCATCCTATCTTACCACATTTGCATTATCTACAGAAAGACATTGTGGGACAGCCTTACCTAACATTTCTGAACCTCAGTTTTGGATACATGTTAGATTCAGACCCCTCTACATGTTTATAAGTGAGTCAACTTTTGAGGGACTATTTTCAAATTGATAGATTTTAATTCTGGCAATAAAACAAAGCCTCTTTGGACAGTTCTCAGCAGAGTACTAAAGCTGCCTTCATGTTTTGTACATTTATACAGAAATATTTGAAAGTTGAAAGCATACTGTTTTTCTGAATACTCTGTAATCAAAAGCTTGGTAAAAATTCCAGATGAATTCTGAGGAGGGCAGTAAGTTGCATATTGCCACATTAATTCTAAAATACAATTAGACAACACTAGCCATTTATACAGCATATCCTTTGGGACTTCTGTACAGTATCTTGGTTAGACCTTTTCCCTATCATCCAGCAGAGTAAATTCCTAACCTTAAAAGTGGGACACAACATTAGAATTAGTCATGCTTATTCATATGTGTGATAAATATGCTCTATTTTTCCTAATTGCATTGATCTTCTTCACAATTTACTAATATATCCATCTCTTCAAGATCAACCTCAAGGTTAACTTACTATTATTGGATGCAGTCTTTTTGGGTAATTGATCAGTCTCTCAGCTTCTTCTTCCAAGATGGCTTTTGGGTATCTGATGGAGGGATGGAGACCTGATGAGGTCCTTGGATACTCATGCTGTCCTCTGAATCTTCAGGCTTCTCTGGCAATTTCTCTGGTCCATCTTATTGTTCCTGATTGCCTAGCATTTGAAGCCGCTTATTTTCTCCTGATTTCACTGCAGGGTGAAGCGTGGTGGGGTTCCCTGGTGGGATGCTTCTGCTGCACCTTCGGTTTGCCTTTCACCAATCTCTCTGGACCTCAAGGGGTGACCTTTGACTCTTTCTTCCTCTTATTGTATCCTGTCTGAAGCCTAAATCTATAAACTCTAGGCCTGGTGGTCATAGGTAGAAAGAGTCTCTTTGCTGAATATCAGAAAGGCAATGGTACGATTGTCTTGATGCTGTCACTAATGTGAGACTATAATTAGAGACCACCGGCTTGGTTCTTGATATGTAAAAGAATTTGAAAAAAAATCCTTTGACCAAAAAATCTAGATTTTCATGTGCACTGATGCAAAATCCTATTTTGAATGTCGGTTTCTTCACATTTCTTTTGTATCAATCCTAATCTCCCTTAGTTTGTATTCTATTGCCTCCTAACATATGTGTACATGTGTGCACAGCTGTGCACACACATCAGGATGAAGAATAAATTGGTGGAGAGGCTAAGGGGAAGTAAATGTGTATGGAAAGAAAAAAGATACAAGCACATTGATTTTTTTTCAAATTATAGTAGTTTTGGCTTTAAGAATTTGCTTTTCATATCTTAACAACTTTAGCAAGATCTTAATAACCAGCTAGTGTAGTTAGCAGGATTGCTTTCTGCTCTGGTACCATTTCTTTCCCCTTTCCAGGCCTAATCTAAACAATTTACATTATTTACAATTATTTTCCATATCCAGAGCCAGCTCTGCGTCACTCTCCTAATCTCTCTACCTTCAACTTTCAAATGCTAGAGCATCTGCCTTACAGTTCTAAGTTCTTCTGGACTCTACTTTCACCATCATTGTATTGCCATTTTAGTTCCTTAATCCTGTGTTCATATATCCACCTCAATCTAATCCTTCTTACTCTTTTTCCTTCTTTTCCAGCCACTCAGTATCCTGTTCCATGCCAGAACCACCAACAATTAGTGGAAGCGACCATCCTCTCTTACCTAGAGTTTTTTCTACTGTCAGAAGGTCTTGCAGCCACTAAAATCAGAGCTTTCATATGACAGTAACCTTCTTGACACTGTCACTAATACTGGAAAAAGTTTTGGCACTCTCTCTAACCAATAAGAGGGACATAACAGGAGAAGAAATACTTTTTGCCATTGTGCAGTCAAATGCTCTACCACTGAGCTATACCCCCAACTTTTTGCCATTGTGAATAGTAGGAAGTGGATTTGGGAGTCCCTTCTAGTGACAGAGATTATAGTCAGGAGAGTTCATGAACCATGCATGCTTTCTTACCATTGGAGTTCTTATTAAACTATAACATGGCAAATACATGTGGGTAGCTTTTAGTAACTAATTTTGGTAGCCAATGGCCCTGGAATACCACTTTGAATAAAATATCTTAGGAAAATAGGTTTATAAATTGACTTATAAACATGTTTTTTAATATAACCTTGCTGTGGACTGAAATGGTTTTCCCCAAATTCATATCTTAAAGCCCTAATCCCTGATGTGATTTAATTTAATAGGGCTTTTAGAAGGTAATTCAGGTTAAGCGAGGTCATACAGGTGGGATCCTAATTTAATAGGAATGATGGCCTTATAAGAAGAGGAAGAGAGAGGGATCTCTCTCCATGTGCACTCACTGAGGAAAGGCCATGTGAGAACGTAGTGAGAAGGCAGACATCTGTAGGCCTGGATAAGAACTGAACCAGAATTTCAACCAGAAACCAAATTGGCTGACAACTTCTTGGACTTCCTAGCCTCTTGAATTGGGAGAAAATAAAATCCTGTTGTTTAAGCTCCTCAATCTATGGTATTTTGTTATGGCAGCTGAGCTAAGACAACATCTGTTAATAAATTCAAAATTAAATAAATTACCTGTTTATGAATAGATTATATGCAAAATCTTGACTATTATTACCACTTAGTTACAAACTGTACATCAAACTGGTTGAAGTATTTAAATAAATATTTTTTTATGTTTGAATATAAGTAAATAAGTGGATGATAAATTTCATAGATTCCTAAAGAGTACCTGTGTAGGGAATAAGCCTGAATTTTGGGTGTAGTCACAATCTCAGGTATCCATTCCATTGAGCATCTATGTGCCCAGCATGTATCAATACTCATATCTTTATGATAAAAATAACTCCCATATACTATCAGTAATCATACCTTTATGATAAAAATAATTCGTATATACTAAACTCTTAGCGTCTGTTACATAGTAGGTACTTAACAAATGTTACCTGAATTAAAATAAGTATCTTGATTAGTAGAGGTTTATACACCAAAATTGATGGCATAGACAGAGTATTACCTCTGTAAGAATACTTCCAGGAAGATAGAAAGGTATAGATAAAAAGGTGAATTTTGGAGTTATTTATGGCTATCTAATGCCCCTTAGTATTATGATTAAAGAGACATTGTTCCTATGTGTTGAAATATTTTTCTAATCAAGTGTGTGTTTATAGCTTTTTGGAAGGAAGTTTTCTACTGATTGATTTTTTTTCTTTAAAAAAACAACAACAGTGTATTCCAAAGTCAAGTAAAAAGGGGTTTGGAATTATATGTGGTTTTGACTCACCCATTAAGTCTTTGGGATTCATTGATTTATGTTTGCTTGCCTTCCCAATAATTTTAAATCTGATTAATGAGGATTTATTTTCTATGGCACCTATAGCTCTATAATAGTTGAAAGTTGGCTAAAATCTATGCAACACAATGTAAATGTTGGTGTTCATTTTTGAACTTGAGCAACCATCTGTCTCAAGGATATGTTTATATGAAGCTCAAGTAAGTGCTTATATTGTTCAGTAAAAGTAAAACTTGAGGGCAGATAATTAAGTTCCATTGTCTATTTGATGATTCCTTTATTAGCTGGTAGTGTTGACCATGATGATATTGACTATGACAAGGGCTTTACGTTCTTAGAAGGCAAGGGTTATTTCAGGATTGTGGTAGAAGGACATGTGATGTCAGTGTCAGGGGTCTGTATGACGGTCCTCAGGCCAGCTGAGTAGCCTCTCTAAGCCATATTGTGCTCATTCAGTGAACACTTAAAAGGCCACTACTCTGTAAGGCATTATAAAATGGGTGTAATAGCCTAAATAGTAGTAGCTAAGATTTGCTTATCACTTTTTCATTTAATCCTCACTAAAATCATATGCAGATGGGACTTTAAAAAGTTGTTGTGTCATAGGTAAGGGAACCAAAGCAGAGAGACATTAATTAATTAATTACCATCATTCAGGTTTTCGCAGTGAAGCTGTAACTTCACCCTGATAATTCAATTCAGAAACTTCTCTCTTTACCACTTTACTGTTGTTGAAAAGATCTTAATTTTCTATTTATTTGTGTATTTATTTTCTGTTCTCATTTATTATTTATTCATTGATCTTGACAGAATTTAAGTTGGTAAGGATCTCATGAGAAAAGGCATGTTAAAATGCTTAGGGAACTGCTTAGTGCATTGTGACTATGTATAATTGTTATTTATTGTATTTGTCCATGTCATTAGGCCTCTTTAACTTAATTCTTTAAAATAAGAAAAACCTTTATTTTGTGTGGGATTTCCCTTCTTTTACCCATTTGAGAAGTCTTGCTATTTGCACAGTCACAAATTTTTTATTACATTTCCTAGTGTTTCAAGTAATTTATGTGTCATAACTTTAGACACTTCTACCATTTGATTTTTTAATATTAAATATTTTATACATAAAAATATGTAACATATGATCATCATAGACCACTGTTAATACACTTTTCCTGTCCTTGTTATATGCTGTCTTACTGCATGCATGAAAAAGAGTAAATAGCGTTTTATAAAGGTAAATCAAAAATATTGGTTTATGCTCTGTTTTCATAAGAATGTTCTCTTATAGAAGCAACCATGTATTTTAATGGCCTATCCAATTTTAATAATACCAATCTACATTAAGACCAGCTGCTAACTGTATTAAATGTTAGAAATTTTAAGCTTCTACTTTGAAAATCACATTGGTTCCTGCAGTTGAATTTGGTGAATGTTTTAAGTGTGAGGACCACACACTCCTTCCATTTAGTTGGAGAACCTGAACTGTGGTTGCTACTTCCTACTCACTGACTGCTACTACTACTTGTCCAATAATTGTCTTTGGCTCCCTGTAAACCTGCAGCCAGAAAGGTATTTGAATTTTTCCCCTCTAGCACTTGCAAATCCGATTTTTATGTATAGCTAAGAGCTCTTAGCTTTTACTCTATCTACTACTGGGGCCTGGTTTCTAGCAGGCCTGTAACTACGCCAGGTCCAGCCTATGTAATGCTGTTTGTAATGAGAAATCTAAACAGGGAATGGCAGTGAGGCATGGCAAGAATGTATTTCCATTGGAGAAGTCAGTATAGAGAAAAAGTATAAGCAAAGCCCTGTCCAGAAGGTCTTTTCAGCTGGCCAGGATGGAAGACTAATGTTATTGTACCTAGGCTGTTACCCTGCCAGCCCTTCCTCACAAATTTGCTTTCTTTCTCTCTTCCCTTCTCCCTTTCTCCCCTCCCCCTCCCTTCCCATTTCATCTATTCATTCTCCTTCTTGTTTTCTCTCTCTCTTTCTTTGGACTGTGCGGACTGTTTGCTCAGGTGGACAGTGACACCATTTGGAATGAGCTGCACTCGTCCGGTGCTGCACGCATGGCTGTTGGCTGTGTCATCGAGCTGGCTTCCAAAGTGGCCTCAGGAGAGCTGAAGGTGAGGTCTGGGTTGCATTAAGTGTGGGAAATCCAGAGAAGAAGCTGAAACAGTGATGTTGTTGTTTGGGAATTGTGGGGAGTGTGGTGTGCTAATAAAAGGAAAGGGGCGGAGGAAAGAGGGCAGGAAGATGGCCACAAAGGTGTGATAATAACTAGTCTGTAGGTAGGTAGTAGCTGATTTTGCTCACAGGGCCTTCCTCTCCTTGGGGAAACTGTGGTCAGGGCACTCTGATGTGTTTTTAAGAGCACAGAAATGGTGAGTAAAGCTATGGTCCAGGTTAAAAATACCCAGTATATACATGTCTGTCATGTCCTCCTGGGATTCTCTTTTGAAGCAATTTAAAAAATATGATTACTGAATACTATGTATAAGCTCAGAATACCACCCAGAGAGAGGGGAGCGGAGGGGTGGGGGAGAAAGGTAAATACCAGACGGGAAGGATTGGGAGGAAGAAGGAAATTGTTGATTAGAAGGGTAATGATCCAGGGTATGTTTTTCCATGAAAGAACTTCAAAAATGATCTACGCTTTATTGTTCTTTTCTTTTTACGGTCTCTTCTTTTCTGCATCATATGAAAAGAACAATGTCTAAACCCCAACGTTTCCCAGTCTAAACAATTTATAAAAGCCAGAGACCTGACAGACGTTGACATTTTATTTGGTATTTTAACAGCGCTATTTAAAGGTATGCCATGTGAGTCTTGAATGCAGTTGCCCCTATAAACTTTGTTGGTGCTAACATGACTTTTTAATGCACTAGTTCACACACTTCATAAGGAAATCTGGGTGGTGTTTGATTTGGTATATTTAGCAATTTTAGGGACAGGGGAAATTAATGTGAACAGCATAGGCACCACAAGTTTTGTGAAACTAAAATCTAATCAGGATTTTGATTTTGAATTTTGATTCATTTATATCTGACTGTTCCACTTGTAGTAAAAAAAAAAATGCAGGGTAAGAAGGTATACTTTATAATATATTGTCTTCCCAGAAGCCTTTACTTTAACTCTTTAAGAAGTCAAAACCAATAGAAATATAATTTTGAAAAGGTGAGCTATATTTAAAAATATATATATGCACACCTTATGTGTAGTTGACTTGATCAACATAAGGACATTAATTGCTCATTTCGGGGGATTTATGAGGTCATTAATGTGGTACATACTGCTCAGTCTTTACCTTTGGTAATGAACTACTGGAAGAGGAAAGGAATCAGCCTTATGGAGAGGTTTTGGCTGTCTCTTGGTCACACTTTTGGAAATAATTCTTCTGTTTGAGAATGTCACTTGTAACATTATAATAAATTGATATTTTAAAAGAATGATCTTTGAAGGTATTATTTTCAAAAGGATTAAAAAAATACAACAGCTAAGCCATAGTATTATAATTTTTAAAAGAAAATGCTGGCACAGAGCCCCTTAATAATAAAGAAAATGATTATGTTAGCATGCACAATTTCGAATTGTGATTTTGTGGAAATTTAATCAGTAATTCAGAAACATTCTCAAGTAAAATGCCCACATATTACACTCAAAATCATCATTGTTATTAGCTTCACAGAATGAAGAATTGCCAATATATGAAGAATATTGAACAGAGAAGTCTAATTCTTTTTTTTTTTTAGGAGGTAGTTATTTAAAATAGCCAATTACAAACAAAGTGTCAACAACATATAGCATGAACATGGTGACCACCAGCTGTACTAACATTGGCTATTTATGTTAAGAACAAGAATTTATGCAAACCCTTTTCCCCCTTGGTTGACAAATGAGCAGATATGGTTAAAAAGAGAGAGAGAAGAATAGAGAAAAAGAGCCAGCCTAAAAATCAAGAAATCTTGGTCCAAACTCTGCTACTTAAATATGTCATTCGTGGCAAATCACTTAACTTTCTGAGCTTCAGTTTCGTGTTCTGCAAAATCACCAGGGGGAAGTTTATAATGTTGAAGGTTGTACATGGTACTGATATTCTGAGCTATTTGCAAATGAAAATTAAATCTGATTCTCAAGTATACATACTATGGCATACCAAATAGTAGATATTTTTAAACTAATTTCAACTTATTTTGGTAAATGTTTGAGATACTGCAGCTGGTTTATCTTTCCGAGCCACTTGGTTACAAATAGTTTGGGGAGGCCTATGGGAATGCCATATGGGAAAGTTAGCAGTGACAAATGATTTGAGGCCACAGTAAATAACTAATACAGAGAACCATGTTTAAGGACTTCTAACTAACCAAAAATTTCACTCAGTGTCTACCTGTCCTAGACTCCAATATGACAGGGCTGGTACACTTTCTTGCCAGGACCATTAATACTAATGGCCTGAATGAAGTTTTCATTTCATTCAGATCTATGAAGAAAACAGGGAAGCTTATTTGAGGACACTGGTAAGTTAGCCTCTGATAAGAGATGTAAAAAGAAAACTTAAGTGTTTCATCTTTGGTTTTCAGCATCTACATTCATTTCTTACATATTCTACCCCATTGTCCTAATAAATCAGTATAACTTCATGAGACAACATTGGCATATTTTAATTCTGTATCTTGTGACACTACAGTAAGTTTGTCTGGAAAACAGAGAATAATTAAGAGCTTTATTTCAAATAGGGTGGTCCTAAATGGAGTGCTGAACTGCGAAGTGGGAGACAGCTGGAAATGAAGTCACTGAACTCATAGAGAGTGGGGACCTAGGAGATAAGAAGTGTGTATGAGAAAGGGAAATGCTGAGGACAAATTTGATTACCTGGAACTTTTGCTTGATGCTGAATTTGATCACAGCACCCCTAACTGTTGACAAGTTCTGCCCATTATTCACCTGGGGGTACTGATGGGCTGAAGGAATTAGGAGAATAAACCAGGCACAGGAAGTGTGTTTCATTTTGATGCTTAAATAGACCATGTGCAGCCAACTATAGCAGTAAATTGGTGTATTTACAAAGAAATGACATGCCCCGTGGAGTTCAGTGGAAATTATGGGGGCTTTCAAGTTTTCTAGGCTTTTAACAATATATACATGTATATCTTCATGTATAAAACACTAACACAAGTGGAAATTTCTGGAATCAATAGATGCCCAAATTGGCCATTTCTCAGACTCTGGTACTAAGGAACACAAATATTCTGAAGATGCTGAAATGTTAGGTGTATTGAAAACTATAATTGGAAAAATACTTACCTCAAAATGGTTTTATTTTCTATGGGACATTTAAGAAATTATGTCTAGAAATAGATATAGCTCTAAGAGATGAGAATTTTTTTCAAGTTACAAATAGTTCAATACTTGCTTCAAAAAATGGTGTAAAATGTCATGTTTTTTATACCTTAAGTATATACAAAATTTGTCATTTATACCTCAGTATGGCTGGAAAAAAATGATTCACACTTACCAAGTTTTACTATGAGGATTCATTTTGATGCTATTTTAGCAATGCTATATCATGAAAATAAAAATTTCTTTAGTTGTTTGAGGAAATTTTTGCCAAAAAAAAATCCACCAGATTTTCTGAATGATGGATGGATTTCTTTAATATTTAAATGGCTTTTGTAATGTCTTGTTGCTAATAAGACCTGCTATTCATTGAGTACCTACTCATGGCTGGGCAGTTTACATGTAATCCGTCATAATTCTCAAAATGGTCTTCAAAGGAAGTACCACCAAGGGATACCAGCTCAGAGACATCAAGTAACTTTTTAAGATCCTGTACACAGTTTAATAAATGGCAAAGCCTGTAAATCTCAATAACCCTCTGTTCCTTTCAGCTACTCTGTAAGGAATTTCCTATAGAAATTGCACAGATATGTAAGGGGGAAAATAAAAGGTTAAAGCCATCTCTTTCAAATAGTCTAGATCCTCTTTTTTTATTACTATAAAATATTTAATACATACAAAAAGACAAGTTACACTAATAACTTACAAACTATAATGATAAACTATATACCTGTGAGCCTTTCATCCAACTTAAGAAATAATACTTTGCTAACACTATTAAAGTTCTCTCAGTACTTACCTCTTTTCTGACTCCGAAATAATCATTAATCTCTTATATTTTTAAAATTATGTCTTTTCCTTTCCTTAATAGTTTTAACTGTATGTTGTGACAAATCATAATTTGTTTATTTTGTTGGACTTTTAATTTCCAGATTTTGTTCTTCTGAATAATATGCTATGGATATTAGCATAATGTCTTTAACATGCCTGCTATTTCACAGTGGCATTACTAAGAGTAAAATGGCAAGCTCCTATGCTAGAAACACAGTAAATTTCAGTAAGTAATGTAAAGTCGAATTCCAGAGTTACTTGTCACAATGACATCAGCAAAAAATGGCAGTTTAAACCTCTGAAAATCTTTTCTCTGTATAATCATTGACAAAACCGGCAGAATTTGTCAAGATAAATTTTTTAAGAATTCTGGAAATCAACCAAAAGTGTCCAGCAACTCAGGAAGCATGTGTTCAAAATAAAACCAGCTGAATCTTGGTAAGAACAGTGAGCTTTGTGGTGGTTTAGTTCACCCTATTCTCATTTTACCCTTTCCAGCTTCACAGTAGCCTTAACAAATAACAGCCTGCTTTTTTCAGTGAAAACCAGTAACTTGGCAGTCTCCAGAGGGGGCAGAATGGGCCTGGAGCTTCTTCAAAGCCTCATTCTCTGAGAATTTTCATTATTGGCCTGTCTGGTACTTCAGTACCAGACCCTGCTTGGAAGGCTGTCTTTATTTGACATGACTTGGAGTTCACCTGACATGAAAAGGCTTTTCCCCAGAAGCAATGCTTGAAAAATTAAAGGCAGTTGGTTAACCTCATGGCTACCTGAAGTGGCAGATAACGGAGAAAACAATAGACTAACCAAAAGCTTCAAAGGAAAAACTGGGAAATGAGAAGTGCCAGGGACTATGAAGAGCCTCATCAGATACCTAGGAATCCAGAAGGCCACATGAGTGATAGGGCTGTGTTTACATTCAGGAAAGACCTGGGACCAGCTCTCACCTCAATCTGATTTTCAGACTCTGTTCAAAGAGGAAGTGAAGGCCAGGGTGGAATTGCCAACTGCCTGGCTGAGTGTTGAAAATGTGTTACACACACACACACACACACACACACACACACACACACACACACACACATGCATTGAAAAAGGCTTGGGACTATTGGTAACAAGCATTTCAGGAAATTTCTGTCCAGTCATTTCATTTACTGACCACTAAATTAACCAAGCAGAGGCTTCAGTGCCACACTCAAGACAGAATGCAGACTTTATAGAATTAGTTCAGGAAAGTCAATAAGCAAAACAGTGACATATAATCTGTGTATACATTGTTATTTTACACATAGTTTAATTTTATTATTAATATTTTTTAAGATTTTATTTATTTATTTGACACAGAGAGGCACAGAGAAGAGGGAACACCAGCAGGGGGAGTGGGAGAGGGAGAAGCAGGCTTTCCCGTAGGGCAGGGAGCCCGATGCAGGGCTCCATCCAAGGGTCCTGGGATCATGACCCAAGCCAAAGGCAGACACCTAACGACTGAGCTACCCAGGCACCCCCATAGTATAATTTTGATTCAATAAAGAAAATAAGTCTGGGGCACCTGGGTGGCTCAGTTGGTGAAGTGTCTGCCTTCAGCTCAGGTCATGATCCCAGGGTCCTGAGATCGAGTCCCATGTCAGGCTCTATGCTCAGTGAGAGGCTGCTTCTCCCTCTCCCTGCTGCTCCCGCTGCTTGTCCTCTCTCTCTCTCTCTCTGTCAAATAAATCAATAAAATCTTAAAAAAAAAAAAAAGAAGAAAAGAACCCCCCCCCCCAAAAAACAGTGACAAGCCCTGGGGAAGGATGAAAATCTGATTTCCAAAATTGCCATATTACATTGTTTAAAATGCCCAGTTTTTAACATAAAATTGTGAGACATGCAAAGAAAAATATGAATTCACTTGGATAAATAATGAACACCAGTAAAAGTAAATATGTAAATAACTATAAATGATAGTGTATTTGGATCTTTTGTTTTTAACTCTATCCTCTCAGATTTAAAAGACAACTGCATAAAACAATAACCGTGAATCTGTGTTGATGGGCACACAGTGTATAAAGATATAATTTGTATGATAATACCAGCCCAAAGGAGAGCATGAGAAATGGAGCTATATAACGACAAAACAAACTTCCTTTAAAAAAGGTTTATTTATTTATTTGAGGGAGAGAGAGAGAGAGTGAGAGCCAGGGCAGGGGGAGAGGGAAGGAAGCAGACTCCCTGATGAGTACAGAGCCTGATGTGGTACTTGATCTCAGGACTCTGAGATCATGACCTGAACTGAAATCAAGAGTTCAACACTTAACCAGCTGAACTATCTGGGCGCCCCAAAACAATGTTTTTTGATTCTATCGAAATTTGGCTCATGTCCAAACTAGATTGTTAAATGTTAATTATAATCCGCTGGGCAACCAGAAAGAAAACAACTCAAAAAATATATTAAAGAATATAAAAGAAAATATGTAAGAATAACAAATTAAAATGGTACACAATAGAGTATTTAACTTAAGAGAAACAGTAATGGAGGAATTGAAGAACAACAACAAAAAGATAACACATAGAAAACAAAAACCAAAGTCATTGTGCCAATTTCAGACCCTACCACTGCTCTCACTCTTGTCTGCATTTGACATTTTCAGATTTTTAAATGTTTGCCAGTCTTGTGGGTATGAAGTGTTACCTTATAGTTGTCTGTGTATAGATACAGACAAGTTAATACCGTTATACCCTTCTTAGACCTTTCATTAATATTTAACAATTATCTCAAGTAAGGTTTTTTGTTCTCAGTTATACTTGTACAATATTAATATAACATTACTTCCTTTTTTCCCCCTAGCATTTGCTTCATTCATCATTTACTATCCCTTTACTTATAAACTTTCTCTTTTTTATATATACTAGGTCTGTTTCCTATAAATTCCTCATCGTTGGATTTTGTATTGTAATCTGATTGTGTATTTTATTTTATTTGTTTTTTTTTAAAGATTTATTTATTTATTTATTTATTTATTTATTTATTTATTTGACAGAGAGAGAGAGAGAGATCACAAGTAGGCAGAGTAGCAAAGAGAGAGGAGGAAGCAGGCTCCCCGCTGAGCAGAGAGCCCGATGCGGGCCTCGATCCCAGGACCCTGAGATCATGACCTGAGCCGAAGGCAGAGGCTTTAAACCACTGAGCCACCCAGGCGCCCATGACTGTGTATTTTAACTGGGAAACTCAATTCATCTTTATTTAACATCAGTAGTAGTATAAGCAAATGTATTTCTTCATTGTATTTCATTTTTTCTCTTTGCCCCATTATTTGTGTGTCCCCTGGCCTCTTACCCCTTGCTTTGTTTTCAATTAAAGTTTTTTTTCTCATTCTATATAGCCTTTAGTTTTTTAAAATACACACACTATTGTCTTTTAAGTTTTAACCTATTTAATAAATCCTGAACTTCATTATTCTCTCCATTCTCCTCATTCATAGTATAAGTACTTTAGAATGTTTTAAAGGCAATTAACCTGTCCTAACTATATATGCTATTATGGTTCAATATTTTAGCTTTTTTTAAAAAAAATAAATGATTTTTTTTTTTTAGTGATAGTGATAACTAATGAGACATTATACTGTTTAAAACCATTAGTGTTTCTTTATACTTGTCGACATAGTTACCATTTTCCTTTTTCGTCATTTATCTTTGTATCTGAAACCTCCATTCTGGAGTTGTTTTCTTTATTCTAATACATTTTTTAGAATTTTCTTTAGTGATGATTTCTCACTTTTTGTTATCTATAATATCTGTTTGCCCTCATTCTTTTTTTTTTTTAAAGATTTTATTTATTTATTTGATACACAGAGAGAGAGAGAGATCACAAGTAGGCAGAGAGGCAGGCAGAGAGAGAGAGAAGGAAGCAGGCTCCCTGCAGAGCAGAGAGCCTGATGCGGGCCTCGATCCCAGGACCCTGAGATCATGACCTGAGCCGAAAGCAGAGGCTTTAACCCACTGAGCCACCCAGGCGCCCTGTTTGCCCTCATTCCATTCCTCTCATTAAAGATCCTCCATGCTTTTCCTGTTTCCAGTTTTGATCAGGAAAATATCAATTGCCAATTAGTTGCATTTCTTATAGATATTATGTCTTTTTCTCTCTGTTTTTTATATCTTCTTTTTGGCTTTGATATTCTGTATTTTGCTTACCATGATCCAGTAGTGGATTTTGCTGCCTCAAATTGTTTAAAATATATATTAGCAAAACTGAAATTTAATGCAAGTCCATGATGATACTTTGTGGTAAGTCAGCTGCATCAGACTGAAAGTTGCTGATTTTAATTACTAATCATTAATTTATCAAATAAATATGTCTAAGCACCTCTTATGTGCTAGAAACTACTATAAATACTGAAAATACCAAGACAGGGAGATCTGAGCTGAATGAAATAAGGAAGAATCATGTAGAGATGTGGGGAAAGAATATTCCATACAAAGAAAACAAGTATAGAATCTCTCTTGTTAGGTAGAGTAAAGAAGTTTTAACTTGTTTATGGAACTGTAAGAAAACCCATGTTTCTAGATCTGAGTTAACTGCAGAAGTCCTTGCAGGAGATGATGTTACAGAGATAGCATAGGTAAAATAATAGTATGTACCAACACACATATAGCATACTCACATATTTGTATATATAGTTAGCATTAATAACTAAAAGTATGTTTCTAACAGTCTTCAGGATAAGGATAGTGACTACATTAAATGCTGATCATAGATAAGGAAGGCTGCATTGCCACTTCAATTTGCTACCAATTTGGCCTTTCTTAAAATACATACTCTCCATCCTGAAATCATTGAACAAATAAAGTATGGAATGCAATATTTGTGTTGAATCCAATTTTGTCCAAGGTCCCAAGCTGAAGACAATGGTTATTACATATGATAGAATGACTTAAATGAATTTATTAAAATATAGCCAAATTGGCCTGCAGTTAGTTGATATAACAAAAAACTAGATAACAGAGATGTGGTTAATGGAAAATTCTTTAGCACCTGGTGGCTCAGTTGGTTAAGTGTTTGACTCTTGATTTCGGCTCAGGTCATAATCTCAGGATCGCAAGATTGAACCCCATGTCGGGTTCTGCTCTCAGCACAGAATCTGCTTCAGATTCTCCCTCTGTCTCTGCCCCTCCCCCTGCTCGCACTCTAAATAAATAATAAGTAAATAAAACCTTAAAAACATAAAAGAACTGTAAGTATTTTGACTGCTCTGCTCTATTCCCTTCCTGGGCTTCCCCCAGCCTAAGCTGAATGTATAAAAGATGGGGAAGGAGTCAAAGGAAATCACTTATATTTACAAATGGAAGAAGTGGCTTTTGAGTCCTTAGCTTGATGCATGTTGAATTATAGAAATTTGTAGGATCAGTCTACACTATTACCAGGGTGGGACATGAAGAAGTTCATTAGAGAGTCTGACATAGCTATCAGGAGTTTGGAAGATGGATAAGGATAGAAGAATGCCTAAGTTTGTGTTGTGGAGAATGCAAAGTGGAGAGCTGGTTGAAACTGCCATGAGGGCAGATTGAAGAAAGAGGGGTGAGTGGCTGCAGTGATACTTGGTACCATTGGTGGGACAAGGGTCTTTTTTCTGCTTGTGGGATAGTGGGCACTTTGGATGAAAGCCAGATTTGAAATCATTTTGCAAGGATCACACCAAAGAGGTCTACCTTCCAGGGCAAATCTCCTACCTTCTTCACTACCTGGCCCAGTAGAATGAGACTGGAGATGTGAGGAGGAACTGATGAAGCTTGGAAGGTCAGCCAGTGACTACATTGCCTCCATTAGTGAGTGAGTCCTGCAGAGTGGTGGTCACTGACAGTAACTCTAAGGAACCTGTGAATGCTCCCAGTGGAGGAAGGACAAGCATTTGGATTCCTGCCATGACAGGGCTTTCAAAGAACCAAAAGAGATCTCCAGATTGCTCTGCTAATTCACAGCCTTTATCCTTTTTATTCTCCCATTGTCTAGAGCTGGAGGATCCATAATCTAGGTGTGAAGATGGTAGTGCAAGAAAGGAAAACAAGTAAACTACAAATTATATAGCCTCCTCCTTCAGTACACACTGAATCCCTTACTGGTCCCTGATTCTATGGGTCAGCAGGTCAGTGGAGGAAAGCTTTATATTAGATGTGACATTAAAGAGTTTAATTAGACTAAGCTGGACTTTTTAATATCTAAAAAGATGAAACTGGGCACCTGGGTGGCTCAGTGGGTTAAAGCCTCTGCTTTCGGCTCAGGTCATGATCTCAGGGTCCTGGGATCGAGGCCCGCATCGGGCTCCCTGCTCAGTGGGGAGCCTGCTTCCCCCTCTCTCTCTCTGCCTGCCTCTCTGCCTCCTTGTGATCTCTCTCCCTCTGTGAAATAAATAAATAAAATCTTAAAAAAAAAATAAAAAGATGAAACTTTCTATAGCTGAAAAGCTGTGAACTATATCAGACTAAGACTGAAGAATATATTGGGACAAAAATAATGCTATTTCCTTTGTTATAATTTAGCCCATTTAATATACCAAAGTGTTAACTCCTATTATTACTGTTTTTCTTTAAAGATTTTATTTATTTATTAGACAGAGAGAGAGTACGAGTAGGCAGAGCAGCAGGCAGAGGGAGAGGGAGAAGCAGGCTCTCCGCTGAGCAGGGAGCCGGACACTGGGATTGATCCCAGCACCCTGGGATCATGACCTGAGCTGAAAGCAGCCGCTTAACCAACTAAGCCACCCAGGCACCCCAGTTCCTATTATTACTATAACAAATTACCACAGATTTAGTGGCTTAAATCAACACACATTTATTATTTTCAGCTCTAAAGGTCAGAAAAAGTATACAGGTCACATTGCAGCCCTGCTGACATCTTGATTTTAGCCCAGTGAGAACTGTACAGTTACTTTGCTTAAACAGATATTGGCAGAATTCATTTCCATGCAGTTGTAGCAGTGAGGTCTCTATTTTCTGGCTAGCTGTCAGCTGGGGGCTGTCTTAGCCCCTAGAGGCCTCTCTCTGTTCTTTGCACATAGCCCCTACATAGAACCCTTCTCAAGCTGTCATTTTTCTATCCTTGGGTCTCTCTCTGACCACAGGTGGGAACGGTTCTCACATTTTAAGAATGTGTATGATTTGAATGGGACCACCTGTATAATGCTGGGTGCCTTTTTCTATGTCAAGTCTTTGATAGTAATCTTATCTGCAGTGTCTTTTGTCATTTAAGGTAGCACTCAAAGATTCTGGGGATTAGGACATGAACATCTTTTGGGGGACTTCTGTTTACCACACACAGCAACTGAAAATTCATAACAGATTCCTCCTTTTTTTTTTTTTTTAAGATTTTATTTATTTATTTGACAGAGAGAGAGAGAGAGATCACAAGTAGGCAGAGAGGCAGGCAGAGAGAGAGGAGGAAGCAGGCTCCCTGCTGAACAGGGAGCCTGATGTGGGGCTCGATCCCAGGACCCTGAGATGATGACCTGAGTGAAGGCAGAGGCTTTAACCCACTGAGCCACCCAGGTGCCCCCAGATTCCTTCTTTAATATTCTCACTGTATGTGATTGTGAACTGTTTCATAATCGTTGACATTTAAAAAATAGATGAGGGCACCTGGGTGTCTCAGTGGCTTAATGCGTCAGCCTTCTGCTCAGGTCATGATCTCAGGGTCCTGGGATCGAGTCCCACATCGGGCTCTCCGCTCAGCGGGGAGCCTGCTTCCCCCCCGCCACTTCTCTGCCTCTCTGCCTACTTGGGATCTCTATCTCTGTGTCAAATAAATAAATAAAATCTTTAAAAATAAATAAAAAAATAAAAAATAATATGATTTATTCTTTAATCAAGATATAATGTACATTGAATAGAATGTACATATTTTCAAGGGTATGATATATATATACCTTGTTACCACCACAAATTATAAAATGTTTGTATCAGAAAGTTTCATATGCCTTGGTAGTTGCTCTCCAGTATAGGCAAACACTGATGTGATTAGTGTCATAGCTACCTAATTTTTCCTGTTGTAGAGCTTTATATATAAGGCAGTATACTGGATGTAGACTTTTCTGTGTGGCTTATTTCACTTATACAATGTTTTTGAGATACATCGGTATTATTCCATATATTGTTTAGCTTGTTAAACTTTATTGCTGAGCAGTATTCTATTTTATTAATATAATGCAGTTTGTTAATTCATCTCAGTTCTGAACTACTGTGAATAAAGTTGTACAAGATACTTTTCCAAATCTGTTTTTGGATATATGTTTTTTTTTTTCTCATGGGTAAATGCCTAGGAGAGAAATAGTTGGATTATAGATTAAATGTTTTTGTAGCTTTATGAGAAAATGATAAATTATTCTCCAAAGTAATTACTCTTTTACCTGTAGAATCTATAATTTTGTCACCTCTTGTTCCTGAGAGTGATAATTTGTGTCTTCTTTTTTTCCTGACCAGCTTAGCTGGAAGTTTATAAGTTTTATTGATCTTCTCAAAGAACCAGCCTTTGTTTTAATTAATGTTCTGTTCTGTTTTGTTGTCTCTTTCATTGATTTCATTGTTACTATTTTCTTTTTTTCTACTTACATTGGATTTCATTTGCTCTTCATTTTTGTTTGTTTTAGTTTTTTAAGGGGGAAGCTGAGGTCGTAGACTTGAGACCGTTGACCTTAAAAAACAAAAGAGCCAGTTATTTTACCAGCATAATTCATTTATTCACGGTTAGCAGAGGAATTGCAGTTTGGGACAGTGAAACTATGGCAGACCAAGAGCAAATCTAGAGAAGAGAGGAGAGGGACTTGCTTTTATAGGGGAAAGAAGGAAGCTGGGAGGGCTTTTTGCTGTGTTCTCATTGGCTGGGTTGTTGTGTAGCAAGGAGAAATTCTTACTTCCTCCTGCTGGGGTATGTAAAATAAGCTGCTTCCTTTTGGAATGTGAGGTATGCTTCTTAGGGCTAGTGGTAGTATATGAGAGCACCCCCTTTAGGGCTTCCTAAATCCATTTTAAATGAAATTTCTTTTACTTATTTTCACAAGATTTTCTCCCCCCCCCAATATGGTCAGTTAGTGCTATAAATTTCTTTCTTAGTGTTTTTAAGAAAAATTGTATACATTTAAGGTGAAGACATGAGGACTTGATATACATAGTGAAATTTTTTACTACTAATCCAGCTAATTACTATTTCCATTTCCTCAAATAATTACCTATTTCCCCTTATTTTATTGAAGTACAATTAGTATACAATATTGTGATTAGTTTCAGATGTATAGCATATTGATTCAACAATTCTGTATATTACTCATTGCTCACTAAGATAAGAGTATTCATCTTCTGACACTGAACCACATTATTACATTATTGATTTTATTCTCTGTGCTATACTTTTCATTTCCATGACTTGTTTATTTTATAACTGGAGGTTTGTACTCCTTTATCTAGTTTACCTACCCCCAACCAGTGTTCTCTGTATTTAAGAGTCTCGTTTTTTGTTTGTTGGTTGGTTTCTTTGTTTTGTCTTTAAGATTCCACACTTAAGTAAAATCAGATGGTATTTGTCTTTCTCTATCTGACTTATTTCACTTAGCGTAATACCCTCTAGGTCCATCCATGTTGTCACAAATAGCAAGATCTCATTCTTTTTTGATGGCTGAGTAATATTTCATTGTATCTGTGTTCCACATCTTGTTTATCCTTTCATCTATCAGTGGAAATTTGGGTTGCTTCCATAGCTTGGCTATTGTAAATAATGCTGCAATAATCATAGAGGTGCACGTATCTTTTCAAATTCATGTTTTTGGATTTTTGGGGGGTAAATATCTAGTAGAATTACTGGATCATATGATTTTTCTTTTTTTGATTTTTTGAGGAACCTCCCTACTAATTTCCACAGTAGCTGCACCAATTTACATTCCCACCAGCAAACCATGAGCATTCCTTTTTCTCCAGATCTTCACCAACACTTGTTATTTCATTTTGATTCTAGCTATTTTGACAGGTGTAAAGTGATGCCTCATTCTGCTTTTGATATGCATTTCCCTCATGATTCTTGATGTTGAGCATCTTTTCATGTGTCTGTTGGCTATATGTATATCTTCTTTGGAGAAATATCTAATCAGGTCTTCTGCCCATTTTTAATTGGGTTATTTGTTTTCTGGGTATTGAGTTGTATAAATTCTTTACATATTTTGGATCTTAACCCCTTATCAGATATATCAATTACAGATATCTTCTTCCATGTATTAGGTTGGTTTTTCTTGTGATTTTGTTGATGGTTTCTCTGGCTGTGCAGAAGCTTTTCACTTTTGTGTGGTCTCAATAGTTTATTTTTTGCTTTTGTTTCCCTTGCCCAAGGAGACATCTAGAAAAATGTTGCTAAGGCTGATGTCAAAGAAATTACTGCCTGTGTCATCTTCTAGGAATTCTGTGATTTCATGTCTCTTATTTAGGTCTTCAATCCATTTTGAGTTGATTTTTGTGCGTGGTGTAAGAAAGTGGTTCGGTTTCACCCCTTTGCATATAGCTTTTCCAGTTTTCCCAGCACCACTTATTGAAGGGACTATCCTTTTCTCATTGTATATTCCTGTCTTCTTTGCAGTAGATTAACTGACCAGTTAAGCATGAGTTTATTCCTCGACTCTTTCTGTTCTGTTGATCCATGTGTCTACTTTTGTGCCAGTTCCATCCTGTTTTGATTACTACAACTTTGTGTTATCTGGGATTGTGACTCCTCCAGGTTCCTTCTTTCTCAAGTTTGCTCTGGCTATTCAGAGTCTTTTGTGGTTCAAGTATTACTTGTTCTAGTTCTGTGAAAAACACTGTTGGTACTTTGATAGAGATTTCATTGAATCTATAGATTGCTTTGGGTAATATGGACATTTCAACAATATTAATTCTTATATTTCATAATTACAGAATATTTTTCCATTTGTGTCCTCCTCAGTTTCTTTCCTCAATGTTTTATTGCTTTCAGAGTATAGGTCTTTTACTTCCTTGGTAAAGTTTATTGCTGGGCGTATTATTGCTGGGGTATAATTATACCCCATTATAAATGGGGCTGTTTTTTAAATTTCTCTCTACTTTATTATTAGTATAGAAAAGCAGATTTCTCTATATTATTTTTGTATCTTGAAATTTCACTGAATTCATTTATCAGTTCTAATGAATTTTTGGTGGAGTCTAAGGTTGTTTTTCTTTTCTTCTTCTTTTTTTTTTTAATACACTATATCATGTCATCTGCAAACAGTGAAGGTTTTACTTCTTCCTCACCATTTTGGATGCCTTTTATTTCCTTCTCTTGGATGATTGCTATGGCTAGGAATTTCAGTACTCTGTTGAATGAAAAGTTGTGAATGGACATTCTTGTCTTGTTCCTAATCTTAGAGGAAAAGCTCTCATTTTTTCACCATTGAGTATGTTGTTAGCTGTGGGTTTGTCATATATAACCTTTATTATGATGCAGTATGTTCCCTCTAACCTACTCTTTTGAGAGTTTTTATCATAAATAAATGTCCTATTTTGTCAGTTGCTTTTTCTGCATCTCTTGAGATGATCATAAGATTTTTATCCTTTCTCTTTATAATTGATATATCACATTGATTAATTTCCAAATATTGAACCACTCTTGCATCCCTGGAATAAATCCTACTTAATTGTAGTGAATTTTTAAAAATATATTATTTAATCAGTTTCTTCATATTTTGTTGAGGATTTTTACATCAGTGTTCATCAGAGATACTGGCTTATAGTTTTCTTTTTTTTTTTTGTAGTGACTTTGGTCATATTTGGATAACATGGGCCCCATAGAATGAATTTGGAAGTCTTTCTTCCTGTTCTGTTTTTTGGAATAGTTTGAAAAGAAAAGGTATTCACTCTTATTTAAATGTTTAGTCGAATTCACCTGTGAGGCATCTGGTCCTGAACTTTTGTTTGTTGGGAGGTTTTTGATTACTGACTCATTGTCATTACTAGTAATTCATCTGCTCAGACCCCTTTTTTTTTCTTATGGATAGAGCACTTGAAACATACTTTCTAAGAGTGTTACTTAGTGTCTAATTGGGGATTTTTGCATATATCTTTCTCTAATTGATGTGGAATTTAATTCTACCAGAGTCAGAAAAATATACTTTGTGTGACTTGAATTGTTTTATAATTACTGAGATTTATAACATTGTGATTCTCTGTATCTCCTCCTACCCTTTGTATTATTCTTCAGATATTTTACTTTTATAAATAGTATAGATCTCCATAACAAATTATCATTTCTATTGCTTCAGTAGTTGAAAAATTTTTAAAGTGTATGTTTGTGTGTGTGTGTATGTGTGTCAGAGAAAGAGAATGAATGTGTTTATACATACATATTTTAAAGATAATTTATGAAATATCTTTTATATTTGCCTCCCTATTTAATCTTTCGGGTGCTCTGTATTCATGTGGGCAGATGCAGACTTCCATCTGGTATCATTTCCTTTCAGTCTGAAGAATTTCCTTCAACATTCCTTGTATTACAGTTCTACTGACAACAGAGTCATCTTCTCTTTATAAGGAAATGTTTTTCTTTTCCTTTACTCGTTGAATGATATTTTCATTTGATATAAAATTTTATATTAATTATTATTTTACACTTTAAAGCTATCCTTCTGGTGTTATTTTTTCCTTTTTTTAAATTGATGATGAGAAATTAGCTCTCACTTTGATAATTAACCTCTCTATTTAATGATTTACTGCATTTTTTTTTCTCTCTGGCTTTAAGACTTTATTTTTCTCTTTTTCAGTAGTTTTGTGATTAAGGTGTGGTTTTCTCTGTTTTTATATTGCTTGAATTCATTGAGTTTATTGTGTCAGAGGCTCACTGTTTTTGGTAAAATTTGGAGAGCTTTTAGGTAATATTTATTAAAATACTTTATTTATCACATTCTCTATATCCTCTGATTATTAGAGTCCAATTATATGTTTATTTTATCATTTCACACTGTCCCACTGGTCTTAGAGGGTGCATTGATCTTGTTTAGTCTTTTTCTCTTTTCTGTACACCTATTTGGATCATTTTTCTTGACTTGTGTTTGGGTTTGTTATTTTGCTTTCTTTTTTGTCCGAGCTGCCATTAATCCCATTAAAATAATTTTTCATTTCACATAGTTTATTACTCACTTTTTTTTAAAGATTTTTATTTATTTGACAGAGAGAGAGATCTCTGAGAAAGAGAGAGAGAGAGAGAGAGATATCACAAGTAGGCAGATAGGCAGGCAGAGAGAGAGGGGGAAGCAGGCCCTCCGTTGAGCGGAGAGCCTGATGCAGGGCTCGATCCCAGGACCCTGAGATCATGACCTGAGCCGAAAGCAGAGGCTTAACCCACTGAGCCACCCAAGCGCCCCTTATTACTCACTTTTAAGATTTCCTTTTTTTTCTTTTTTATAGCTTCCAGATCTCTTTTGACATTCTCCCCTTGACCATTATATTTCTTTTCATGATCTTTTCCTGTAGATTCTTTAACCTATTATAATTATTTTAAAATATTTATTTGATAATTCTAATATTTTTGAGTCACTAGTTGGGTATATTTCTATTACCTTATTTTTTTACTTGATTAAGAGTTTTGATATTGCTTCTTTGGATGTCTTGTGATACTCGATTATATACTAGACATTGTGTTTAAATATTAGTAGAGACTAGAAAGGGCTTGTTTTCTGTAGGATTTAATTCTTTTAAAATCTCTTTGTGTCCAAAGCTCTTCAATGATTTTTTAAAAAGATTTTATTTATTTATTTGACAGAGAGAGAGAGATCACAAGTATGTAGCAAGGCAGGCAGAGAGAGGTGGAAGCAGGCTCCCTGCTGAGCAGAGAGCCCAATGCAGGCATCGATCCCAGGACCCTGAGATCACGATCTGAGCCAAAGGCAGAGGCTTTAACCCGCTGAGCCACCTAGGTGCCCTGCTCTTCAATGATTTAAAGAAAAGTATGTTTTATGGGACACCTGGGTGGCTCAGCTGGTTAAGCATCTGACTCCTAATTTCAGCTCATGTCATGATCTCAGGGTCCTGAGGTCAAGACCCACATCAGGCTCTGGGTTAGGTGTGGAGCCTGCTTAAGAGACTCTCTCCCTCTCTGCCCCTCTTCCTGCCATTTGTGCTCTCTCTAAGAAAGAAAGAAAGAAAGAAAGAAAGAAAGAAAGAAAGAAAGAAAGAAAGAAAGAAAGAAAGAAAGAAAGAAAGAAGGAAGGAAGGAAGGAAGGAAGGAAGGAAGGAAGGAAGGAAGGAAGGAAGGAAGGAAGGAAGAAGGAAAGAAAGAAAGAAAAGAAAGAAAAGAAAAGAGAAAGAAAGAAGAAAAGAAAAGAAAAGAACAGTATGTTTGTTTTTTGGTTTTGGTTTGTTCAGTGATTTATTATTACTTTTGCAGGCCATCCGTTTGTACATCCTTTTTCCTTCTAATCAGGTTTGGCTTTCCAAAACAAATATATCTTTGAGACTACACTGAAATTCTCTCCTGGTACAAATTTTATCTCTCATTCTCATAAGAGATATATGTTAGTAATTAGAACAGGGTCACATTAACTTACTTCTCTAGTTGATTCTTCAACTTTAAGTGAAGGAAATAACAAACATGTTATTAGTATACTCTCAGCACATCCACTGTGAATGGATATGTTAAACATCAAAGAAAGGGAGAAACCTTGGCAGTTACATATTTACTTTTATGGGAAACTGCCTTGTTCTTGACCTTCTCATTGCCTTTCAAACCTAGTGCTTCAACTTTTCTGAAAACTTTTAAGTTATCAACTTATGGACCAATTTACACCTTTGAAAAATGACATGCAAATACTTAAACCCTTAGAGTAAGTAAAAGGTAAGCCTACTGATTACTCAGATTGTTTACTTAGGAGCTAAGACTTGTTGCCTAGTTGCACTGCCTGTGGTGTTCCTGCTGCACAATCTGCTTCCTTCTAGGTTTTTATTTTACCCATCTGCTTTTCTGATGGGTAATATTTCAATTTCTAGTTTGTAGTTTTAACTGCCTGCTCCATGGTAATCGAATCTGCCTATTTCCAGCCTTTCCATCTGTTTCTTGGCTTTGGACTGTCCAGATTTCATTACTTGTATGTGGTTTAGCTCATACTGACTAAAAATTGCTGCATCTGCCCTCGGACTCTAACTATCTACATCTCTCTCCCTTCTAAACCCTCCTGAGCTTTTCTCAGTCCCTGACACCTATTTACACTTTCAGTCAAAGTCCTAAAGTTATTTTAAAAATAACTTATATGGGAAAGAATCCTTCCTGGAATAAATTCTAGGCTATTTTGCATTTACTTACAACATTTTATACTGTGATAATTTTCACTTCAATATTTAAAATAGAGCACAATAATATATAATGAGAAAAAATATTCCCACTATTTATGTTTGTTTTTTTATCTCTGATAGTATTAAATTTGATACCTGCTGGTTTATGCATAATACAGATGTTAACTTTTCTCCTTGTTTCAATCTCTGCAAAAGACATTCTTTTGCTTTTTGATATCAGTGTCCAAATCACATGTATTATGCACATTTAGACAACATAAGTATTTTACACCTTTGTAATTTTTTATGGCAATACATTTCATATACATATATACAAACTTGTAAAATGAAGTCTGGTCATTTGATTAGGTGTTTTTTCCAGACAATGCTGTTATCTACATAATGCTACATGATTTAATTTCTTTGGTTGAAATTCTTTTTTTTAATGATTTTATTTATTTATGTGGGAGAGAGATAGCAAGAGAGGATGAACATGGGGGAGAGGGAGAAGCAGGCTCCCCACTGAGCAGGGAGCCTGACGTGGGACTCCATCCCAGGACCCTGGGATCATGACCTGAGCCAAAGGCAGACACTTAATCAATGAGCCACCCAGGTGCCCCTTTGGTTGAAATTCTTATTCAGTTGTCTACCTTTGAATGAAATGACAGATTTAATTGCTGGGATCTGTTCTTGTTATAGTGCATGGTCGTGGAGAATTAGAATTTAATGAAAGAAGGAAATTTGCAATTAGACTAAGAATAATATGACCATCTAAAAATCATCTACCTAAAAACCCAGACATTTAGGTAATAGTTACAAAATGTACATTGGTACTCTTAAAATTTTTGAAATTTTAAGTATTTAATTGAATAAATATACATGTATACCAAAAGGTACCAAGAATATTAGGACCACCATTAATTGAAAGAAAATCTGTAGTAAGGGGTAAGTATAATGACAGAAGTTCCCCCCAGACATCTCTTCTCAGGTCTTGGTCATTACTATCATCTTACTATTATTATAATATCCTATAATGATTACTATTATTATAATGTCATATTATTATATTTTACTATTATCCTCACAGAAGGTTATGATCATCTGTCTTAAAAAATTTTTTTGTCTGGTTCTTAAAAAGAAAACTAAGCCAAAAATTCTCTTGCCCTAATTCCTTTTTCTCAACAGTTTTTCATACTGAGACTCTATTTACACAATGAAAAGTACCTGATTTTTTAGTCAGTTTGGTCCAAAAACTAGTCATGTTTCAAAAAGTTCAGGGAATTAAATTGTTGGACCTTGTGTCAGCTGAAACCACCGACTGATAAACTAAACAAATAGCTTTTAGTGGGTTATTATTGCCTTACCAAGCCTCTCCTGATGATCCCCCCACCTCCCAACAGAAACTTCTTCATAGTGGATCCATTGTTACGATTTTCGTCCTGGGCTCAACTTAAATTATGTGTAATATAAGCACCATCAAATACCTTGTCTCTTTTCTACCAGGAGACTGCTTTTTCATGACTGTGTTTATTCCTATCTATAGCTATATCCTTGCCAGGCCCAAGGCCATAGGCATTATGGGCCACAGATGCCAGGCTTCCTAAGAACTGTTTTCCAGTTCTGTCATCAAGCTTCTTCCTTCTGGATTCTTCAGGGAGCAGGGCTGGCAGCTGCACATATGCTTTGGGGTCCACCATTCAGTTAAACTGCTAATGCCGGGCTCCTGTTTTTCTGGCTCCCTTGAGCTCACTCAAAGAAACAAAATGGTATTCCCATATGTCCCTTATTGTTTTCTTGGCAAATCTCCCTACCTCCTTTAACCTCCCAGATTCTAGTATGTGAGAGACAAACTTTCTTTGTGAAATTTCCTTTCCTCAGAGGCTGTAGATTAATAGCATTGATTCTAAAGCAAACTGTCTTTTTAGAAAGTCCTTTTAAGGCTGAAGTTAACTGGTCTTGAGGACTATATTGGCATATTTCAAAATATTATGCATGCCAGTGAATTGCAGTTAAAGGCAACACAGAAGACTGACCTTGATTTACTAATTTCAATGTCAGATTTTATAAGTGGTTTAGATATAATTAGGAGATACCTCTTGACTTAGTGTTCAAGTATTCTGCAATATAGTATTTTATCCTATTCAGTTTCTTCCCTTCAGAAAGAATCACAAAACTAAATTTAATGTTTTATATAGATGTTATACAGTGCTTCTCAAAGACTTTTAGAATTGACTACAAGTAGATAAAGTCTAGCATTTATCAGTAGCAGGTCTTTGAGATGACATAATTTGATCCTCTCTTTCTCATAAAGATAGGCATGATAGGACAAACCAGCCATTTACAATGTTTAGAAGACTTAATGCTTTTATTTTTATTTCTAAATAAAATTTTATTCCAAAAAATTAAAGCTGGGGAGGGGGATTTTCTATTCACCTTATTGTTGCCATGCTGTAAATCACGTAGAATTATTTTTCATCACAGATGTTAGTTAACTGAAGAGGAAGACCTCAGAATACACAAAAGGTTCAGAGTTACTATTCATTAGGAGCTTTTAGTGGGAGCTGGTGTAAGTCATGTTGAACAAATGATGAACTGTATCATATCCATAATGGTCAACTTGAGATCGTAGGCATTTAACATCTTCTTAGCACTCCTCTGCCTGAGCCATTCCTGAAAAGCAGAACCTGAGCCAATTGTTTCACAAGTTCCTACAAGGTAAACAGAAGTGGGGGAAGCAAGGCAGGTGGAATGGCTATCTGTTTTTCTTTCTCTGCTCCTGAGTTGGTTTCTGATTATCTAAATCCCTAAATCCACTACCAGGGAGTAAGTGGTAGGAGGGAAGGAGTATTCATTCAACTTCCATGTATGATCTTCCCCTCCAAATTTTAACATCCAGTGATATCAACAAACATAATGTGAACAATTTCCATTGAACAATTTTCAGCTTCTTTAGCTAAAAGAATGGACTCTCATACCACTAGGTTGATTGAAACAAGCACCATTTTGGATGAGGGGAGAGTCCACAAGTTCATGTGAACCATCATAGGTATTTTACAAGGTGCTAGAGAATTTTGGTGAACACTTGTGCCTTATTCCACTTTACCTAAATCAGAAGTAGAAGGAAGGGAATACTTATAAGTAAAGTGCTTAATGTAACAAGATGAGTAATAGTGTTTATGTTTTAAATCCTGTTACAACAAATATTACCCTGCTCCACCAAAAAGAAAGGAAAGGAAAGGAGAAATGAGAGAAAGAACGAAAAGGAGAAAGAAAGAAGGAAAGAAAAAAAGAAAGGAAGAAAGCCCATACAACAACTAAAACAGGATCCAACAGATAACATAATCACTTCAAGTGATGATTTCTAAAAGACAAAAATTTACGATGATAGGAAAACTTTAGGATCTTCTCTCCAATGAAGTCTTACAAAAGCATTATATCTTTACCATGTTTCTGACTTCTTCCCCCTGTGCAACTTAATACAAAGAACCCCAAATTTATTACTATAAATAATTTTAAAGTGTGTTAAACCAGGTAATGCATACTTTATTTTTATTACTCTTGATCTATGATCATATAAAAGACTTGTACACTTGGCAAGCACATTTCTCGAGATGTTAAAAAGGGCACTTATGAGCATACGGATTTGTTGGGAGATTAAGTTGTGCTAGCCTAGCATAGACATGTAAATTTCAGATTCTGGTTGCTTTCAGCACTTCTTTTTACTAGCGCCAAATAGTTTATTTACCAACATATTTGATGATTATAGTTATTATTGAATATCAAAGTAGATCAAAATATTTCCAACTATTTAAAAATGTTTATATAAATGAATGTTTCTTAAAGTCATTTTCAAAATTGATAATGCATCAGTATGGATCTGGGGTAGCCGGGAGTTTGGCTTCTCATGAAATATTTCAAGCACGGAAACCACTGCATATAAATTTCCAATTCTGCAACTATATTAGAAGCAATAATTCAACCATCACATCTTTACTTGGAAATACATGCTGTAGAGTTTTTCCATGCTGTGCTTGGTTTTGATACATAGTATTTCACTAAGGATTGATACATAAGCACATTTAGAAACACTTTAGTGGTAATATTTAGACATTGGGAGGTAATTATAGAGTTCTAAATTAGCAGTGCACTAAAAGAGAAATTTTAAAAACAGAATTCAATCAGCTGGTTTGACACGCTCAATTAGTCTTTGGATAGTAGGCAGTTATACGTAAAACATTTTTCTAAGCAGGACAGACTTCTTTGATTTTGTTCTTATAGTGTCCCAAAATAGAGTTAAAGATTAAGTAAAGATCTAATATCTGATTAACTACTTTTAACGAAACACAATCTCTTGTGAGTTTATTAATATCACAGAGAATTTCAGTACTATGTACTATAGTTATGCTTTTATAAAGAATAAATCAAAATTATTAAGTTGATAACAGGACTACTGGCTATTAGTATTTTAAGTTCCAGATCATTGCTTAATATTTTTGAAAGTGTATAAATAATCTTTGCTTTTCTCTTTTGGATTCTGTATATATTGGCTAATTCTATTATACAATGTGTTCTTGACTTTTTACATTACTCTTGACAGTGGTGATTAGGCCTTTATTTTCCATGATTTCTGAAACCTAAATTACTCTACATAGGTCAGAATTAGTAATAGTTCTTATTACCCATTGAATATGTACTTGGGGATGTTAGCAAAATGAAAATACACATTTCTCCTGTCTGTGAGACCATCTTAATGAATGCAATAGATAAAATGATCAGATTGTTTTACACTCCAGATTTTCAGTTCCATATGTGCCATGGCTAACTGAGCTTACATAGAGGAATTTGAACTTTGTAGCTTATGTAGAGGAATTTTACTTTGAATAAGGGAAAGAAAGAGGGAGGGACGGAAGGAAGGAAGGAAAGAAAAAAAGAAAGAAAGGAAGAAAAAGAAAGAAAGAAAAGAAAGAGAAAGAAAAGAAAGAGAGAGAGAAAGAAAGGAAGGAAAGGAAGGAAGGAAAGAAAGAAAGAAAAGAAAGAAAAAAAAGAAAGAACTTTAAAGTGGTTTTAGTGATTTGCTTACTCCCTGCCCTTTACTCTCCTGGTGAGGGTTTTACCATGAAATATAAAGAATACACAAAGTTTGATATTTTGATAAATTTGACCAGAAAAAGAAAATTCCATCAGTTACAAAAATAGACTATAGTCTAAAATGATTGGATTTCTTTCCCTCTCAATCAAATCCATTTTTACATATAGACAATGTCCTAGAGTCCCTTTCTATGGCTATATATGGCAAGCAAATAGTCTCCTGCATTTCCCCATATGATGACATCAGAGAACACATTCTCCTCTTGAACCAAGGAGAAACATCCATAATACTGATCCACACAACAACAACCACAACAAAAATAAGGATGTGAGAACACTCTGGAAACATTGTTACTATTAGTGATGCTAAAATACTGCCTAAGCTCTATGATTAATAATGTTCATGACTGAAGAGAATTTAAAACTTGAAAAGAGATTTTAAAAATCAGATTATTAAGACAAAATTACATTGCCCTTAAACTGATATAAAGTCACAGAAAAGTACTTTAACATTCATTTGCTTAAATTAAGTACTTAGTCTTTATAACTTTGAATAAAATACAAAGCAGGGAGTTTTTTTATGAAGTAAAGTAGAAAGAAATTCAAAATTATATGGATAAGTAGATTTTACTACTACATTCTGAGATCCTCAAAATTTAGATGAAGTGAAAACATCATACAAACTTCAGGGTTTGAGAAAACAATATTTTTTTATGAAATGAAAATGATAATTATTAGCATTAGATGAGAAAATAATAAACTGAGCCTCTGAGTCCTTTATTGTATATAGGTTTTCTTAAATAAGCTAGTAGATTATTGAGTGTTTTGGAATATATAGTAAATTGATTATTAAAAAGGCTCATTGAAAAATATTCTTTGAAGACATATATATTCTTGAGCCAAGGAAAACCCTGGTTCAAGTGATATCCCATACAATAAACCTTTATGCCAGACAATAAAGGGTACCGAAAAGTACAGAACAAATTCTATCAGGATCCACCATGAAAGTCAGACATTTCTGTAAGAATAATAATTTCATTTTGAAACACTTTCTCACTATAGTTGATCAAATCAAAGTTTCCATTAATTGTAAGTAACAAAATATTTTGTGTGTTTCTAAGAAAGAAGATGCTCCCACATCTATTAGGCAAACTCCCACAAAAAGCTGGGATGCAAAAGTTGGGACGTTTGAGATAATGAAGAACTTACAGCCAAGAGCAAATCAAAGGAATTGCCAGAGGGATAAGAGCCAGTGTTGTATCTATTCACAAATTTATTTTATCAGTCTTTACTGACCACTGGCTATGTGCCAGGCATTATGTAAGTCTAGGTGATAAAATGGTGAGCCAAGTCTTATAAAGGGGTGACCCCACTATGGGGAGTATGGATGTGGCATTAATTATACGAGTCACAATAATTGAAAATAATAAAAACAAATCATCTCACTAAGAGGAATGTCATCATAAACTAGAATGAGTTCTCAGAAACAAGGGTTGGCAGATCTCTAAGTACATATTACAGAGGATCTTGATACTCACCTGCAGAAGCTCAGGGATGGTTTCTCTGCAGGTGATATTGGAGCTGAAAGGTACAGATGATGAGGTGTTATCCAGGTAAAGGGAGAGGGTATATAAGTGGAAGGCATTCCATTCTGAAGTAGGAGCCTGTGCAGAGACCTGTGGCTAGGGAAAACAGGCACACTAGAGGAATCAAAAGGCCACTGCGCCTGGAGTGGAGAAAGGAAAATGGATGGTGGTGCAAGATGAAGCTGAAGAGGTAAGCAAAGCCAGGTTGTACAGTGTGGCTACTCTTAAATGCTTTTTTTTCAGGGGCTAGACCATCTGGGGTAGAATCCCAGCCCTGTCACTTGCTGGTGTGAACCTTAAGCAAGTTCATTAATCTTCCTGTGCTTTGATTTCGTCATTTGTGAAATGAGGATAATAATGTTATCTGCCATCAGATGATGTTAGGATTAAATCAGTAATAAAATATTAGAGTTTATTATTTATCATATTTTTATTTGCATTATATTATTTTATGTATTATATATTACATGATAGCATTATAGTGTAATGCTATTATTTGTCATTTTTGCCTTATTTTGTTTTAATTAAGATGAAGGGCTTTTATATGTGTTTTTTACTGTCGAGACAACAATCCAATATAGGAGACAAATGATGATTACAGGGGGGAAGGGAAAAGTGTAGGTGAGGTGTTTTTGAATAGGTAAGAGGCGGTGGGATTAAGTACACAGGGGAATTAATTGCTCTTAGGATCAGGGACTGGTGGGAGTAGATGGTTAGATCTGATTACAGAAAGATGAGGAAATTTTTTTCTAATTGCTTCTATTTTCTAAGTGAAATAAGAAGCTAGCAAAGGGTAAAAATGAGCAGGGGTTAATGGAGATTTGAAGAAAAAGAAGAAGGTAGAAATACTCTTCTAAAATAGAGAGTTAACTAGCAGAGAAATGTGGTATGGTTGCTGGGCATCTTGGAGAGCCTGTCTGAGGTTTGTAATCATGACTTTAAAGGAAGACCAGTTATGTAGCTTTTATATAGGCTTAGTTGCAGGAACAGAGGAGATGTGAGTTATATTTAATTAGTTTTGTAATTTTATCATGGGGATGTGTTGAAGGAAGAAAGGGACAAAGTGACTAGAAGTATTTATGGACTGGATGCTTATGTCCCCAAAATTTATAATGTCGAAGCTCTAACTCCTAATATGACTATATTTGAAAACCCTTGGTCTGCGAGGAAGTGATAAAGGTGACATGAAGTCATAGGGGTAGGACCCTAATCTGATAGGACTAGTGCTCTTGTATGAAGGGGAAGAGATACTAGAATTCTCTCTCTCCCTACCCTGTGTGTGTACACTCAGAAGAAAGGCCTATAAGGACCCTAGGGAAAAGGCAGATATCTGCAGGCTGGAAAGAATGCTTTTGACACAAACCCAACCCCGCCAGACCTTAATCTCAACTTACAGCCTCCAGAACTGAGAGAAATAAATTTCTGTTGTTGAAGTCACCCAGCCTGTGGTACTTTGTTATAGTAGCCTGAGCAGACTAATATACCAGGGGAGTATATTGGAGGGAGAAAAGTACAAGATATCTGAGAGTATATATAAGGAAGTGAATACAGTGATGGCCCCTGAAGTCTAACCAGATAAGGAGGGAAGGAATATGGTGATAGGGATGAATGATGAATAGCAAAAGTTCAATAAGGTCAATGAATTAGAAGTCTTGGTGTAGTTGAGGCATTAACTGGAAAATAGGATAGTAAGAGAGTAGGATGTTTGACATTAAGATTATGGAGTAGATGTCTTACTGGTAATGGCAAGGTCTAGAAGTATGACTGTAAATGGAAGACAGAGTCATTGAAGACAAGGAGTCAGAGAACTGAGAAATCAAGATATTGAAGGGAGTGTCTGTACGTATGGATATTGAAATCCCTAAGAATAATTACTGGGGGAATGATGGAGAGAAGGGCAGAACTTCAAAAGACAAAATACTCGAGGAGTAGATGTAGATTTAAGTACATAGATTTGATAATCAGGGGGATTAAGGATAGAGGTGCATAGTATTTTGTACATATGTATGTATTTGTATTGTTTTGGTGTGTGTATATATAACATTTTTATTTTCAAGATGGTGGAAACTTAAGCTTATTTAAATCTGGATGAAATACTTATATAATTGGAATTTTAATATGAATTTAGTATGTTAGTGAGAAAAACATAAATGATGGTGGAAAAGTAGGTGGGGATGGGATCCTAACTGCAGGTGGTAAAATAGATCTTAGGAGGACTAACATTTCCTCTAGTGTAACAGGAGGCAAAAGGAGCCAGACTGGCCCAGGGCTCAGTCTCAGTCATCTTACTGTGTTTATCTTTTCTCTCTGTATGTGACCTAATCCTTTCTTATAAGAAAGTATTGTGGAGGGTGGGTGCATTGGGTTTTACGCTTTCAAAGCAGCAGCGAGAGACTAGGAGTACACCAGTTCAGTCTTTTCCTGAATGCAGGCTTGCATAGTGTGAGAGAGGAAGCAGCTACCACTTGAGCAGATTGTGGAAGAAGCAGCCCTGCTATGCTTTGGCTATGGAAAGGGGGGTGCTCAGAAAAGACAAGGAAAATGTAGGGGTGATTGCCATCAATGAGAGCACAGTGGAAGCTTTGGGTGGATCATAATGACCCAGAAAAGATTTGTTATTGCAGGAAGATAATTTTCAACCCCAGATCAAGCAGTTTTAGAAGTACTTTAGCAGAATGGTGGAGGTTACTTTGGAAAATTATAAAGTGAAAGGCAGACTCCTTTCTCAAGGAATTTGACTGTAAGAGAGAAAATGAAAATAGAAATCAAATACTATTTGACTCTTTTCCCTCTATAAACTAGCTAATTATTTGTGTGATTTTATTTCCATGTTGTTCCTTAACATGATTTCTATTCAGGTTGATTTTTTTTTGGTATAGATTCTTTATTTTTTTAAGTTATTGTTTAAATTCCAGTTAATGTGCAGTATAAAATTCATAAATAATACTTTCTAAAATCCTTTCTTCCAAGCCATTGTTCATACTTTTCCCTCTTGCCCATAATATCCTTCAAAACTTTTCTCTACCTTTATGACCTCAGCTCTTCCTATAAGACCAATTCAAATGTATCTTTCAACTTTCTCTTTGTTTTATATTTTCATTATGAAATAATTAATGTTTATTGTAAAACCATTTTCAAAAAATGTGAAATTATAAATTTAAAATAACACATATAATACCATCACTCAGATATATCATAATGGGTCTGTTACTTTTAACACTAATACTTCCAAAGTTGATATCTTTCTGTTCCACTCAGTGTTTATAATATCAAAATTTTAATGGCTGTCTAATATTCCATGGTATAGATTTACCATAATTTACTTAAACATTCTCCTAATATTAGCTAACTTACATAATTTCCATTTTTCCTATTGTAAATAAAACATCTTTTATATAAATGCTTGCCTACAAAGTTATTAACACCTTTAGGGCAAAAACCCTCTAAGTATATTAGTAATTGGGTAAAAGGGTAAATGTTTTTTAAAGGCTCTAAATATATAGAGATGGATTATTTTCCAGGAAGGCTATAATAAATTATCTTCTTCTACGCAGCATTTGTGAGTGTATAAAGTACCATTGCATTGTTAGCATAGAGTGTTGAAAAAAGCCAATTTCCTGGGTGGAAAAATGTTTTTCCATTAGGATTTTCACCTACTTTTGTTTAATTACTAATTTCATTGAATATTTTTTCTTATAGTTATTGATCACTGGAATTTTTCTTCTTTGTATTATCTATCCTTGCCCTTTACCTGCAAAACATAGTAGTTTTTTTAAAAAAAAGCATAGTTTTAATTGAATTGTAAAAGATCATTAGTATTATGAATCCAATTACAGAAATTCATTACATGCTAATTATATTACCTTGTATTATATTTGTTATTTCATCCTTTTGTCTTCCTAATAAGATATATGGCACCTATCATAATCTTTACTTAATAATCTATCCTCAGAATTCCTATAGCACACTAAAGTCTAACTCTACAGTCTTAAAATTTCAATCTGTTTGATCTTGTGTGGTTCATTAAATAGTTTCTCTCATATTAGTCTTTTATTGCCAGAAGGGTAGTATCTTATGAACTGTTAAAGGAAATACGTTTATTACCATTCCCACATTTAAAATTGGTATTGTGTTATTTGACTTCTAGTTTGCTTCTGAGATTATCATTATGTATATGCTCATCAAAATGTATAACAAATTAATCATTGTGTGTTGGTTACCATAACATTCAAGAAAAATTTATGTATATTTAAAGTCCTAGGGAATAGATTATTTTTCTTGATATTATCTTTATGCTTGTAGTAAGATGTGGAAAAAAATATCCCTGGGGCATATTAAAATTATTTCAGAAGTTTTAGGTTTCTATATTAAAGAAATATCTTTTGAGTATGTTACTTGAATCATAGTTAAGTGAAAGGTGGTGTGAACCATCTGATGAATGATTTTTTTTCATGTCAAGCAACCCAACTTTTCTGAGCATGCTGGCTTTGTAAGGATTTATAGTTCCTTGCCTTCATGCTGGAGTTACTTCAGCTTTCCGTGATGCATTCCAACTAATCTGGAGGTTAAGGCATTCCTTGATCATGGATAGATCTGATTGCTACTCAGCCCTGGAATTCTTTATAAAATTCCAGAACGTGGGCTAGAAATTGACTTAGGGAATCCAATAAAGTTGCAAGTCTTGGCAGTCATCCAGGCTAAATTTATAGACTGGAAGAAATATGGGCTTTCCATTGTTCTCTTTTTCACCTTTCTGGGTTTCTTTTGTGTGTATGTGAGTGTGTGAGTATAAATTTATCATTTTGCTGACAATGGAGTGGAAATAACCATTAAGAGAATCCAGCTAGAGAATTTTCACTTTGTATCTTCCCTGGTCTTTCCAAATTTTAACCTAAACCTGCACCAAAGTGAATTTCTTCTTCCTCTGTAGGATGTTGTTTTCATAAAATAAGAAGTTGTTCTTGAAAATGAATCATGCTAGTATAACAACTGATATATATATTTGCCAGCTAGGTACAACTCCTGAATCCCTATTCTTCCCCTTGCTCTGTAGGAGCCTTCTTTTTGAGACATGATCTGATAAAATGTTATCATATATATTGTTTGGCTTTCTTTCTCTGAAAAGGCAGTGGGGTCAAGAAAAGAAGCTCTGAAGGCCTCTTAGAGACTTGAATCTTTTTGTGTACGCCTGATGCTCTGTAGTACATGGAGATCCAAGCAATCCTCCCATATCTGATCACTGAAAACCTGTCTTATTTTTACAGAATGGGTTTGCTGTTGTAAGGCCCCCAGGCCATCATGCTGAAGAATCCACAGCCATGTAAGTACTAGGGACTGTTGCCCATCTTTAAGCGCCACGGTTCCTGGCGGTCACCTGCCCCGTGCATGTCTCTGAAGCCTCTAATTGTTAGCAGATGGACTGAAAAATCTTGCAAGGTACTCCCAGAAGCAGATTTATGGCTTCAGAGATCGTATAGCATTTTAAAAAATGCTCTGAACATTATTTATAATGGTTTTCCTGGCTGATTTGCTTTCTTATTTCTCTGTTCTTCTCTATTCCGCAGGGGGTTCTGCTTTTTTAATTCAGTTGCAATTACCGCCAAATACTTGAGAGACCAACTAAATATAAGCAAGATATTGATTGTAGATCTGGTATGTATTCCTGGCCAGGGCTGCATTTTCAGTGACTCTAGATGAAATGGATTGTATTTGTATTTCTCTGTTAGGTTGTCCTGCTTTTAGCACTTGCAAACAACTGAAGGGTGCGTTTCCTTTGAATGTGGAAACTCATTAAATTCAGGATTGCAGTTCTGAAACCATAAACATTCACGTTTCACTTTCATGGTGTTAACTGCAATTTAATGAGAAGAAGGCGCAGATCAGGGCAACTTTTATGATCCTTAAATGAATTGATACTTCCACAGTTAAAATAACCCAACAGAACCTGAATTTACTTTTCCCTGCAGAATATAGACTTTAAATAGTCAGATGTGCTGGAAAGAATGCTGTTGCTTTGGTAACCAATTGGCCACTTCCCCTGGTTAGCAATCCTGTTGCTTGTTGTGCAACAGTGGTATTATTAAAACAAGTCAGCATGTCATTCTTTCTGAAAAGATCTGAGATCATGTATGCCAGTTTGGGATGACTCCCGGCAGGAACCTTGAGTGATTAAAAGTCAGAGGCATTAGATTGGTTTTGCATTTTAACGTGATGCATTCTTACACAATAGAGTTATAATTTGCTTAACAAATGGTTTGTTTAAATGCAGATGACACTTGGCATGTTGTCTATAGTATATTCATGAATAATGAGCTGGAGATCTGCCCCATACAAAAAGGCCAACCCAGGAAAGGGCGAAAGAGAGCTGACTGGTGATTTATGAGCCCCGTTTTCGGTTTGCCTCTAGTTCACGAGGAGGTGTAATAGGTTGTCTGACAAAGCATAGACAGGAAATGAACCCTGGCATCCAAAGCGAACCTGCTACATCTGCACTTAATTAATTTTTGCAGGTGATAAAAGATTTAAAGGCAAAATATGTTAAAAGTTTTTTTGAAGTGCAAGGCTTAATAGTCTAAATCTTGTTCATATCTGCACTCATAATTAAATCTTATTGGGAAGTCGTGGCCTCACCAGCTAACCCTCTGATTCAGTTAAGCAAGTAAACTAAAGGGTTGTAGAAAGCACGAACAAAGCCATGTGAAGAAATACTTAGTTGAGTTGAAAAGAAGATAAAAGGAACGAAAGACTGATAACCATTTCTAATGGTTGGTAGGAATGGATGTTTTCCACATACTGTAGCGTCGCCTCCCCACAAGCACTTTGGTGCTAAGAACTTTCTATGTATTTTCCAAATATGGTTGAGTTTCACTATAGGTCATAGTTCACCATTAAAAAAAATGTGTTGAAGACCTAGATATACTACAACAGCAAGGTCTTAAAGGTCTTAAAATTTTACAAAAATGAGAACGTCAGTACCTTTATTCCCATGTACATGCAAAATGACATTTTCATTAATTGGTATTTATAGATTTGCATGATACATAACATAGTAAATTTCAAAAGTTATTTAATACAGTTCTAGTACTATAACTTCTGCTAGAAAAATAAGCCAAGAACTTAAAGAAAGGATAGCAGATGAAGACCAAGGATTGTGGGAAAATTTTTCTAAGCTTTCTAAATTTGTCAAAATTATGCAGGAAGGAGATTGGGAAACTGTCCTACTCTTAGAAATCTTTTAGTATTACTTTCTAAGGAATCTCCTCTGCTATCATTTTACGGTTCTATGAAGGTAGTCAGTAATTAATTATTAAGAGTCTCTTTGAGCCCCACGTGGGCTGTAGAGACTGCTTCAAACAGTAAAATCTCTAAACCAGTAAAAAAAATAAAAGTCTCTTTGAAAGCACATTTGTGATAACCAAACTCTAAAGTAATGAATTATACAATAGACTTGAGAGTTAAAATGCCTTGCTTGTGATAAATTTGTCTGTAAAGTTTTATTTTTATTTATATATAATATATAACTATGTATTAAATACATAATGTTTATATTCTTATATATTAACATCAGACTGCTCTAGATAATTTGATATGATTTATAAAATAAGTTGGTTGGACGCTCCAAGGAGTGTTCTGTAAGCTTACTTTCCTTTGTAAATTTGCTCTGTTATCCAGTCATTAAGGATACTGACTTCCCAGCAGGCTGTAGTAGAGGAGAAGCTTTTGTTTCAGATCCTCCAAATATATGAAGTTCTGTCCAAAGGGTTGCCTCTGAGATCACCACCAGCCCGCATATTCTTACTCTCAGGTCTTCCAAATTCTGCAGCTGCAGGGATACTTTGAGGAAATTCCCTTGTTTCTTCCAGCTGCCGAGAAGGAAGTTTTAAAGTGCCACGTGGCGCAGAAACATCCGTTCTCCCTGGCTGACAGGTCTATTCTGCAAGTTAGCATAGGAGAGGTGAAGGTTCTTCAATGGCAAAAGAATTTCATTCTTGCATACCCAAAGTCACTAACTTTAGCTAATCACTGTGAACTAGCTCCACAAATTCTTGGGCCAAGAGAGGGCAAAGCTACTCCATTGTCCAACAACTAGTTTCAGCATTTTTATATGCCTAGTAAATAGAGAGCCAGAGCTCTAATTCACCTCTTATTTGGGGCCACAGCCAAATTCAGAGGCACTATATTTTGGGCAGGAATGATTCTAGTTGATGTGTGGAGCTTATTCATTCCAGTTCTCCTTCTGGGGAGATTCCAGAGACATTCAGATTGGTGAGGAAAGGGAGCAGGTGCACTTGCTTTTCAACTCACAAAAGACTGTTCCTTGTGTTTGGGGCATGAATCATCCCCAAAACTAGGATTTGCATGCATAACTCAGGTAGCCTTTATGCAATTTGACTTTCAATGGAAAAGAATACGTTTTAGACTTAATTCATTAAAAAGTCACTTCGCATGGCCTAGATTTTGGGTAAATTCACTTTTAGTTAAGCACCAAATTTAATAAAAGAATAGTCAAAAGTGCCTGTACTAAATAATTATAAGTGATAATATTAGCTGGTCAAATAGATGATTTATTTAAAGCTCTTTTAACATTATAACGAGAACATATTGGTTCTAAATCCTTATAGAAAATAAATTTTCACAGGGTATTTTTAATCAGTAAAAATATTGAAATGATTTTTCAGCATTTCCCAGTAAATTTTAGAAATAAGGTCTTTTTTGAGTCCTAAAGGACTCAGTTCATCTCATAATTATAGTAATTCCTCACAGTCACCAATAATTTTCTTACATTAGTTTAGTATTTATTTGTTGCTATAGAGAGAAAATCCTCAGATCATACCTGAGTAGTAAGTACTTTTTATGAATATTTTGCAGCAGAGAAAGCTGAAAATATATTCTCAGGGATACACTGTAAATTATTGCCCAAAACTAAAGGCATATTTAGATTTACCTTTATTCCTAAATACTTTGTGAATATGAACATGAAATCAAGGATATTCCAAGTATTTTTAGAATGGATTTATATTTTTTAATGAATAATGTCTATTGAACCCTTATTAGACTGTGGGCAAGACTATATTTCTTATTCAGAAATTATGCAATAAGTACCCAACACGTTTTTCAAGAATAAATGATTTTATATCTAAGACAATTTATCATCTTTTATTTGATCTTTTTAAATAAACCTTTACAACATCACCACAGTAACAAAAGTAATCAAGGCATTATTTGTCTGGTTTTCAAAGTGTAGACCCATTTAGGACCAGAGCAAATTTTTCTTACAATGCTGACTAAAAATTCTATCATGTAGTAAAAATCCAGATATTCCTTCCTTGGTGTTTTTCATAGTATCTTGTTTGTCCATCCTCTAGGTATCCAGTAGCAAACTCAAAAGACGTTGTGGGTTAGTTTCATTTTTGTTCAGATAAAGGAAAAGAGTTTTGCTATCTCTTGCCTTCCTTTTTTTTTTTTTTTGAACATTCAGAAATCCAGGGATTAGTATATTTTTAGTAAGTTATTTTTTTCCCCTGATGTATATGCCTTGAGCCAAAACAAATTTCTGGATGCATACCTTCACCAATATTTTATGATTCCTTAATTGATTTTGGATATGTGTGTAATATAAGAGGAGGGGATGATTAGTGTATGTCTGCACTGTGGATAGCAAGTTCAGTGCAGGCTTTCAGAATCCAACAAAGGGAGGCTTTTGGTGGTATTTAGTGAGGGAGTTCTGGGCTAGAGGGTGAGGTGAAGACAAGTTATATAAACCTCAATAAGGAGTAATGATGACCACCACTCTTACTTCAGAGATTTGCTAACAGGATCAAAGAGGTAATGAATATTAAGTATAAGTTAACATATGATGGCTATAAGTTGGGCCTTGAGTGTAAGAAATGGATTCAAGACCCAATCTTGCAACTTTTCCTTTGTATAGTCTTAGTAAATTACTGAAACTCTCTGAATCTCAGTTTACTTACTTTTAAATTAGGGATAATATCATATACATCATATACTTGTTAGTAATCCATACAAACTGTTTAATGTAATGCCTGATGCAAAGTTGTAGGAGTCATCGATGAAACCAGTAGGATTTTTACCTGATACAAAATAAAGTACAATATAAGTATATAGTTATAAGTGACTAAAATTTTTTTAAAGAAACTTGAAATTATATATGTTACACATGTACTAGTAATATTATTTTGAATATAAATATGTGGATTATTCACTTCTGAGAGTTTTTTATTTTGTTCAGGAAATACTAGGAAGCATATTAATTGAGATTCTTAACACTTGAGGTCCTCCAGTCAAGACATTTTAAAATGCTATTAGTTTTATTTTTCGCATTTCTTTCATCAATTCCAGCATATGCCTATATCATAAAACAACAGAACCAGCAAATAACTGTTAAGTTAAATCATTATCATATACTAATGTCCTAAGAATTTTTTCATTCATTTTAATGATACAAGCTTTTTTTTTTAAAGGAAGGGTTAGTGTGGTATGGGGGGGGAAAGAAAAAAGAAAAGGAAGGAGGCTAGGGAAGAGAGCCATGATATAATATTAAAATTAGGCAGATTGGAACAAGGTTGCATGAAGCCCTGTACCATCTTTTTGCGTGGCCCAAGTGATTTAATAAGTGATGAGCTCATGCTCCTGTGTCTTCAACTCTTGCCATCACGATTTTACCAAAATAAAGTATGAAGTCCTTTTTGCATCTGGCGTCTCTTTTGAAGTAATTCTAACTGCTGAGGGATTGCTAACTGAACTGAATGCTCCAAGAAGGCCAATTTACTCAGCTGGTTGCAAAGCCTTTGACCTTAATGGTGGGACTTGGCAAATCAATGCATACATGTATGTTTAGTGTTCTGTCAAGAATTGTGAAAATGCTCTGTAAGCCATAGATCCTTCTGCAAAATACTAGTTTGTAGTTTAAACATTAGTCTTTCTTCAGAGGCCAGTGAGGCTAGTTAATTAAGCCTGAGGGGTTATGAACTGTTGGCAGTTAATAAGTCATAAAATTCCTCCATAAAACAGGATGCGAGATTCCATCACTGAAGCAAAGAGTACAAAGGGCCGGTGTATAAATATCTAATTGTACCAAAGGACTGGGCTTTCTCAATGACTGCTCATCTGGAGTCTCCAGGGCATGTTCGCTGTGGTTTCCTGATTTTTAGAAGCCCGTTTAAAAAATGAGTGCATTAAAGGGTAATTTGCCTGAAAGTTCAGGAAGTAAAGGGGGTGGTGTGGAAGCAAACTGAACAGGAGAAAGAAGGAGGGACATAGTGAGAAGACAGAAAATGAGAAGGAGGGTGGGGTAGAAGGGAACGAGGAACAAGAAAAGTTGTCTCCACACAGAGTTAACATGACTGTATTTGTCATCTGTTTTCTTTTCCTTGTAGGATGTTCACCATGGAAATGGTACACAGCAGGCCTTTTATGCTGACCCCAGCATCCTGTATATTTCACTCCATCGCTATGATGAAGGGAACTTTTTCCCTGGCAGTGGAGCCCCAAATGAGGTTCGGTTTATTTCTTTAGAGCCCCACTTTTATTTTTATCTTTCAGGTAATTGCATTGCATGATTACCCCTAATTTTCTTGTCCTTTGCTGGTGTTTTAAATTACACGAGATTACTGAATTGTCCCATGGGACCAAGAACCAGTGCAGAACAAGTGCATAACCCAGAGCACTGGTTGTCAAGCAAGGTTGGGCTGATTTGACATGTTGTTTGATGTTTATTTCAAGAGCTCACATGTGTTTGTTTTCCTCTCTTTTTGCTTTCTTCCCTGCGCCCTCCTCTACCCACTGTGTTGTGGGGTTTTTTTTGTTTTGTTTTGTTTTGTTTTTGTTGTTGTTGTTTTTCTTCCTAGGTTGGAACAGGCCTTGGAGAAGGATACAATATAAATATTGCCTGGACAGGTGGCCTTGATCCCCCTATGGGAGATGTAGAGTACCTTGAAGCATTCAGGTTGGTACTTCTTTATCTCAGACTGGCAAATTAGAAAAGAAATGTTCATTGAAACAATACCAAATGTAAAAGAGAAATGTACGTTTTAAACAAGGGAAAGCGGCTAAAGGAGCCATTCCATTAAATGTTCAAAAAATGTTTTGTTTAGGGGACCTGAATATAGCTCCAAAGTCACATAAAGAATATGTGTAAGAAAAAATGTACCTCAAGACCTAGTTGTAGTTGTAGAGGTATATTGTACAGTGGCCCAGGCATGCTACCCCCTTTCTGCAAAAAAAGAGAAGGAAAAGAAATTTATTAAGTAGTTCTGGAAACTTGTGCCTATTCTAACAATGTTGTGATTTACAACGTTAGCATATTAGATGCTCTAATAAAGCCTTCATTACCCACTTAACTTTGTTGAACAGGCATTTCTCAAACTTCACTGGACTACAGATTCTGTTTTTCACATAGCACCACTAAGTATTCTTGGTTCTGCAGAGCTAGCTCACTTTTGGAATGTTGGCCTAGGCATCTCATTTCATGGTAGAGTAAATGATTTTTCTCTTTCATAAAATATTTTACCTATCACATTAAAACATCAACTGATTAATTAGTTGTTTTCAGTTTCTCTACAAAATACAGGGAGTAATTGAAATGTATATTCATATATATATATATACATATATATAGAGAGAGATATGTATAGTGTATTCTGCTACTTTGTCCTTCTAAACAAAGAACTTTTAAAATTAAGAAATGCAACAAATCAAAAGCTTTCTTTTTAAATGAGGTTTTTTTTAAAAAAAAAAGACATTTTTTATTCTCTAGAGTTAAAAAAAATATTTTCAGTCCTTGGAAAAGTACTGTTTTACAGAGAAATATCAGATTGTGTTAATATATACCCACTTGTAAGATTTTAGGAGATTTTAACCTACTGGCAATGCATGATTTTGGGGGTGTTTTGTTTAGTTGAAAGCAAAAACAAACAACTACATAAGAAATCTTAGAAACATTATTTTTAAATTTATCATTTATAAGTTCTCAAGGGGGAATATCTTGTTGCTAATGCATTTGAAACTTAAGGAAATAATTGGGAAATTTTTCAACAAGTGAAGTGTGGGTGAGTTTCTGCTATCCTATATATAATGCATACTTCAATTTCTCATTTGAGAGTCATTTTTCATTTGAAAACAGGCCTAGGAAAAATGATAGAAAATCGCTATTTTCAAGAAAATACATTAAAAGTAAATATATTTGATTTAGTTTTGGAATACTAAGGAAAATTCTACACACATTCCATATTTTTACTTTGAAAAAAATAAATACATATTCAAATATATACACTATTTTTAGAAAAAAATAGCTGAAATAAGTTTATTTACTTAAAGACTTGTGTTGTCTATGAAGATACTTTAGATTAATTTACAATAAAACTAAAAAAACTGCACTAAGAGACTTTAGGAGTTTCCTTATTATAAATTCTGTTTACCTGTATTTGGAACTTAAGAAACTTTATTCATATCTTAAAGGAACTCTAATGGGATAATGACTTTAATAGTATATCACCTATGAATTTGTTTACCAAGTTAACTTGATAACTTGCATAAAACACACATTAAGTTCTCAACCTTACTGTAACAAATGATTATATATCACTGATCTATAATACAGAATTCTTTGTTTTTTATTGTCATAATACTATTTGGGGTACTATGGCTTTACTTAAAAATGGATTACGCATACCCAGGAGGGAAGGAGAATTTATATTTTGTACTACTTGTTCTCACCTCACAAAGTGAATGATAGGTAAGAATGTTTACAAAGAACCCCTTTGAACACAACAATTTCATTAAATAATTAAATAATGTGAAAACAGATATTAAGTATATATTACTATTTTTTGAATGAAATGAAATTTTTTGAATGATTTTAAGTGAATCAAGTGCTCCCGAAAGTGACTTAATGTCCTCAAGAATGGTACCTTCTCTTTGCCTGAATGTGGACACTTTATAATAGCAAACTTTTCTATAGTTCCCAGTGCAGTCACCATATCTAAGCTTAATTAGAGGAGGCAATATTATTCAGCTAGACTGCAGAAATGTAAAACTGTATCTTTTAATATTCATAGTTATTTAAGAAACAGATTTAAACCATAATAATTAATTTTGAACTATACCGTGTCTGCCATTCAACTTGTATGACCCGAAGTACTTGGGAGCTTGTTATAGAGGAGTCAAGAGAGTAAGTCATCCATTCAAAAACATTCATAAAACACAGTTTGTATGCCAGGCACAGTGATGAGCAATTGGAATTTTGAGCTGACTTGTTCTCAAGGATCATAAAAGAAGTGATACTCACTGTTCTAGAAAATGGATGTGCTTAGACATAGGATAAAATGATGAACTCTTCCTGAAGGGTTTCAGGAAGTGTTGTTCAACCTGTGCTTTTAAGGACGAGTGGGGGTTTTCAAGGGGTAAAGGAATTGGAGTGGGGGATACTCATCATAGAGAAGATAGACCGTGAAAAGCATGGAGTCATGAAATGGTCTTGCTGTGTTTGTTGGCTTTAGAGCATAAGGATGGGGTTGTCTGGCAGGAACACAGGTCATACTCCATAAATTCTTTTGTTGGCAAAGAATGGGAATATATAAATTCCTTTCTAATCTGGGGCTTTAGTGAGATATACCCCAATATGATTTTTGATGTAGTATTACCTTATAAGCATATACTTCATAATACAACCCTTGTTTCCCAGTATTAAAACTGAAGATCTTTTTGGGCTCTTTTGTGGGTGTACAATATGGAGATGGTGGAAAAAGTAAATGGTGCCTTTTCTTTTTTCTTAATTTTTAATTATTTCTGGACTGTGATAAGTATCTTTGAAGGGAAGGCCTTTCTCTGTGAAACTATAAGGAGATATAAAGAAGCTGCTTATTTTACCAGCCTACATTTGTCACGTATATTATTCTTGTGGTTTCTATTATGTATCCTTTCTATAGCAAAATGAATATTTCAAAAAAAAACAAATATTTCAGGCAAACAAAAACATTTTCATGTTTGCTATAAGCTTTAAAGATAATTTTAAAAATTTAATAGAGTATCTAAATTAGTTCACGTAACTACTACTTCCATGTAGTTACCGTTTATCCTCAAAATTATTGAAGAATATATGTAAGATTTTTCATAAGTTTTTAAAATGTTCAGTAATGTCAGATATCTTTTATGTGGAACTAAAATGTATTCTAAGGCTATCATTTTAGGGGCACCCGGGTGGCTCAGTCAGTTAAGTGTCTGCCTTCAACTCAGGTCATGATCCCAGGGTCCTGGGATAGAGCCCTGCATCAGGCTCCTTGCTCTGCAGGGAGCCTGCTTCTCCCACTCCCTCTGCCTACCCCTCCTCCTGCTTGTGCTCTCTCTCTCTCTCTCTCTCTCTCTCTCTCTCTCTCTGTCAAATAAATAAATAAAATCTAAAAAAAAAAGAGGGGGGGAAGGAGTCCTGGGGGTCTCCTTTCTTCCTGCCACCAAGGCTACTATTTTATAAAATAATTATATTTTGATTGAGGTCTTACATTCTTACATGCCAGGTCCTAGATTAGAAATTTTATAAATATTATGGCAAATTCTTAAGTGCTTTATATAAGCCCTAGAACTTCTAATTGTAAGGGCCATGGTGTGAACTCAGTTTATGGCTCTAAAATCTGTCATACCACATTGCTGCTCTTTTCTACTATTCATGACTTAAAAGGCTGAAGAGTGATAAAGCACAGTGAATTTTTACCAAAATATAAGACCTTCACCCCCAATCTAGCCACAGATGTTTAGTATACAGCATGGCAAAAAAGAGCTATTCAGTAATGTTGGCTGAATAAATGAATGAGTCAAAGAAAGAAGGAATGATACTGGCTACAGTAGAAGCATTGGAAACCCCTGTTATTAAGTGAACCTGGCAAAATTCTGAAACCTAACTATCTCTTGGCCCTTCAAGGAGTATACAAGGAACTTTGAATACCCATTCATTTGCTTGTAATGTCAGATGTCTTCATTCAATAAATATTTTGTTGAATGGCTGCTAAGCACCCTCTGTTTCAGTCACTGCAAAATATTGTTTCCAGGGGCACCTGGGTGGCTCAGTCAGTTAAGCATCTGACTCTTGATTTTTGGCTCAGGCAATGATCTCAGGGTCGTGAGATGGAGCCCCACATCAGGCTTCATGCTGGGTGTGGAGCCTGCTTAAGTTTCTCTCTCTCCTTCTCCCTCTACTCCTCCCCTTGCCTATGCACACATTCTCTCCCTAAAAAACCATATATATACACATATACATATCTATATTTTGAAATGATTGAAACAGACTGCTTAGCAGGCATTTAACAAAATATTTATTGAAGAGAAAACATCTGACATTTTAAGCAAATATATATATAGTTCCAATTGTTCTATCTCATCTATAGTGACGAGGTGAGCACTGGTCACATCATTTTTTTCTAAAGATGAATTTTTTTAAGGGTTCTGCAAATGTGTGATTATTTATATAAAACCATTTAAATAGTTCATAGTGGACAGGAGACAATATCTCATAATTAAATTAAATTAAATAATTAAATAAATTAAATTAAATTAATTAAATCTAGTGAGGACAACATCTTTGAGTGTTTAAAAAAATGAGTAGCAATTTCCAATGTGGAAGTAAGATACTAGCAGTTCTTGAAATTTGCCTATTTTATCCAATGAATGAATGAATGACAAACCCTTTGTGGCTTTTTAATTTAAAAAATAAAATACGAACTCCTTAAATTCAGAAGGTTTTGTTGAAATGATAAATGACTCATTTGGCATACAATGAGAACTAGTTAAAAGAGTGGGATAGAACTGGAATAGAATAAGTTGTGATTTAAAAAATAACACCTCTTGGGTCACCTGGGTGGCTCAGTTGGTTAAGTGTCTGCTTTGGCTTAAGGCATAGGTCATGACCTAGAGTCCTGGGATCTAGCACTCTGGAGCTCCTTGTTCAGTAGGGAACCTGCTTCTTCCTCTGCCCCTCCCCCCAGCTCCTGCATGCAAGCACTCTCTCTCTCTCTCCCAAATAAATTAATAAAATCTTTAAAAAAAATAACAACTCTCCAAGCCAATGTGTTATATAGTCTGTAGTACCATAATTAATATGTGTTAATGGTGATTTCCAAAAAGCAAAGGATCTATAAATATCAGTTATCCAGGAATATTCACTTCAGGGGAAAACTCTGAATGACTATTTCTCTGGGACTGTTAGTATGCCAACTAGAAAAGGGGATTTGAGTGAGTTTTCTAATCTAGAAAATAAATATCTAGTTGAATTTTTTTTGTTACTTTTTTATAAACTATTTTTTTCTTTATTGATCTACAAAGTATCTCTCATCAAAATATTTGTACTTGCAAATGTAGCCTTTGCTAAGTAGAATGTTTAAAATTTACATATTTGTTACATCATCAAAGCACTTGAGTACATACACCATCCATACAGCCTGTATCTTTTTCTCCTATCTTTGGTTCATACCTCTTTGCTTTAATGATAAAAACAAATTGAAAATCCATTAAAACAAGACTGACTGGAAACTTGACTAGATACATAGTTATTCTCAGTTCATCAAACTGGATTCTCTTCTAGATGTAGCATCTTTAAAATAGGAACCATGACTTTCCATGATTTCTAACCCACTTGTGGCAAAAATGAAGAATATACATTTAACTTGAAAGCAAAGAATTGAGCCCTTTATTGTCATTATCCATAGAGCAAGTGTTCCTTAGATTGTCAGCAGGTCTAGTTTACCATGGAATGATTGGAGATAATTTTGGTCAGAGCACATTAATAAGTACAATATTTTATTTTCTCTTTTCATTATTTTAACAAACGTATCATTAATTGTCTAATTTTAGAGCACTGGCTTCTAAATATTGTCATATGCAAGAAGTTGAAAAAGAGGTTGCTATATTTTGTCTGAGAAATGAGATAAGGGGTGCTTGGCTGGCCCGGTTGATAGGGCATGGGACTCTTGATCTTGGGATTGTGAATTCAAGCCCCGTGTTGGGTGTAGAGTTTGCTTGGATAAATAAGACCTCAAAGAAAAAAAGAAGAAGAAGAGATGAGACCATAATAAATATGTTCTCTCCTGTTGGTAATGACAACTAAGTAAATATTTTTATGGTTATTATTCTGTTTATGTTTTAATATAATTTAATGCTAAGAAAATGGAAAGTAATATCATTATAAAAGTAACAACATAATGATAATAATAGTTTAGTAATATAGACCATTCCCTGGAGACTTAATATTTGTGAATAGCTCATTTCTTTTCATCTTTACAAGTTGTTGAGCTAAGTGTTTACAATTGCTACATGAGGATACCAAGCTCCTTTTGAGTGTCAGTGGTTTCCTGATGTCACTTACACAGCTGATAAATGATGATCAGGGACTCAGTAGCAACAAGTGTGAATGTGGAGACAGTACTCCCGTAGCCCTAAGCTATAAAGTATAGATCCTCTATCAAGAGTAGGAGTGACAAAACAATAGTGTAGTGAAAAATTCTTTACAAGTGCATTTAATCTATCCAAAATTTCATTTGGACATCTAAATTGGCAGTACTATTTTAAAATTGAAAATAAGTCCTAGATTTTCACTACCCTTGTAACATATAACTCCTGAGCCACTTCTCTTTGTGCCTTTCTACCTCATCTGAAATAATAAGGGAGCCTATCAAATGATATCCCTGTACTTTTTCTTCCTTTTGATAACCAAACTATTTACAATGAGAAGTATATTTTCCCTTCTTTGTTAAAATAAATATTTTCTTTTTATGTATACATTTAGATTTTTTTTGAAATGAGCATGTAATTGAACCTGAGAAATACCAAATAAAAATTTAATGGCATATATTGTGACAAATGAACTTTTAGATCCAATTTTGAAATAAATAATGATTTGTTGTCATCTAAAAATCATACTCAATATTGCAAAATGATTTGGGGTCTTTTTTTGTCTGTAAGAGCTGTGGTTGATGCTTCCCAGTCTTAAAATGGATTCTCAGTTGTTAGTGACAACCACATATATTATGCTTATGATAGTATGTATTTTCCTAAGGATGTTGAAGACATTTTGGGAAAAAGGGTGGAATTTCTTAAAGCAATTTGCCAATATGAAATACTGTACATATCAAATTGGTCCTACTACCATCTTTCCTAGACCATTTATCATAGCTCACAAATCAAGCCCATATTTTCTCTTTCTAAAAGACTGGGCTAATAAAGGAGATGTGGGCTTCAAATCCGAACTTGTCAATCAATCTTGGGAACAAAGCAGTAATGATTTTCATCTATTGGTATTTTATTTCAGTGAAGAGAAATGCATATGAATTTATTGCTGGTGTGATCAACAGTTTTACTCATTGTCCAGATTCTTTATATTCAGCATGTAGAGATGTTTTGAGAATTTTTATCAGAACAGGTCAGAAGAAAAAGACCCATAAGAGTAAATTTTAGAAAGCTGTCACTTCTATCTGCTCTTTAGTTTCAGCAACAAGTATAGTTTAACAACATTTTTTTCTCTTTCATCTGTGCAACATATTGTACCAATTTTCATCAAAAAATTACAATTTCTATAGGTGTGTGTCTCTAGATACCCTTAGAATTCTGCTCTTTGACCCTGAGAGTAAATTGATCTTATGCACACCTGTCTTCCTTAGGAAACTTGCAAACTTCATTTTTGAGCTGAGCATCAAAGAGATATGATATTATTAGACAGTATAGAGCTCAGGTAAAAAGCCCAGGAAGTATCTTGAAGTGCTTGAAGTTTGAAAGGTGAATTATATTATCTGCAGTGAAGAACTATTTAAAATAGTTCAAATGCTACAACATAGTTTTTATTATTATTTTAAAAGGTCAGATCCACTATAAAAATTTTAAGACAACATTTTCCCCTTCTGACTTAGAAATTTTAAAGCCAAAAATTTCCAGGAATTTGTGTAGCAATGACACAGTTTTCCAAATAATAAGGACTAATTAAAAGAGTAGCTATGTTCAATTAAATCTTTTCCCTAGCCATTCTAAGAAAGAAAGCAATTTGCATGACTAGAAATGACTTGTTTTTATTTTCAAGCTGGAACAATGGATTATAAAATTCTTGCCTTGCACAGAATCCTTCCAACATATGTGTAATATTCAGAGATATCAAGAGATGAAAGCTTTACATGAGATATTGTGGAGTTTTTTAGGCCAGATCTTTTTACCAGATCTTTTGGACTGTCGAGTAACTCAGATCAATTCATTACTTAAATTATATCATTTTGTAATAATAGAATTGTTATGCATTTAATTATTATCTAAGTGTAATTAAACTCTGGAGTCATACTTTTTCACAATTTTAGTGAATATTTCAAGATTATGCTTCATTTACTGGTAAGATAAAACCAAAGAGAAGTTACTTATTCTGTATTTCATTGGACAGTATTTGTTAATCAAATTTCAATGCCTTTGTATTCTTAGACTTGTTTTCTTTTTCTTTTTTTTTTAAGATTTTATTTTATTTGTCAGAGAGAGAGGCAGAGCAAGAGAAAGCACAAGCAGGGGGAGGGGTAGGCAGAGGGAAAAGCAGGCTCTGCTGAGCAAGGAGCCTGATATGGGACTCTATCCAAGGGCCCTGGGATCATGACCATCATGACCGGAGCCAAAGGCAGCCACTTAACTGACTGAGCCACCCAGGCTTCCCTTAGATATGTTTTCTTAAGAATAATGAATAATACCCCTTCATTTCCATGATTTTATACCTAGAACTATAACTAAATTTATTTAATTCTCTATAACTAAATTTATTGATACAAATATGAAAGAAGAGATAGAATTTTTAATATACCATAATTGTAAATTTATAGTCTCTTTTTTTGAGAATGAGATAAATATAATATTCACTAATAAAAATTCACTTATTAAGCTTTCTAAGTAGAGGAATCACCTTTGGGAAACTTCTGTTCAACAGAAAAGCTGTTCAGATACTACTTTCAGGGTTCCGGGCTGAAGTTTACACCATTTTTCTGGTAGTCTGGACTTCAAAAAGTAGTCCAAGTCTTTGCATGACATCAGACATCTGGATGATAGACTCAGTTTTCCATATTTCATCCCAATGATTTGATGTCATGTAGATGAAACTTGTAAATCAACATCTGTTCTCATTTATGCAGACATTTAAACTCCTCTGGTACTCTTCTAGAAGGGTGAGGACTTTTCCTTGTATTTGTTACAGATCTGCCCATCTTTCTTATGGGCACCACAGACTTGGGACTGGTTGTGTAAACATCTATTCTGAAGAGCAGCATTGCTGTTGTAAAGCTACATGGAGGGCAATGGGTTTATGAACTACATAACTTCTAATGAGAAAGACCTAGCAAAATAACCTTCTTGCCTTTATACTTCCACTATATTTTGCATATATATTTCCACGATATATTGCCATTATATTTTGCAATTTAAAAAGTGAGTAGGAGAAGAGGTACAATGGATGATTGAGTCACCCTTTCAATCTTAGCAGATTTTTAAATCCATCTACATTTCAATTTGGAGATATTTTGCATACCAAGACAACTGTGGAAAAGTCCATCAAGAAAATAGCATCTGTACATTATCTGGCCTATTAAAGAAAGATACATGTTGCTGTACTTGAAAAGAAAATACTATTTTACCTAGGATCTGTGTTTTTTGTTGGCTCATGATTTCTTGAAATTAAAGCCATATTGGAGTTACTGTAACAGACTGAATTTCAGAAACAAATGAACATATTTACTTGAACAATAGTCAAAGGCAAAATAGTGAAGAGGAGTTTATTTGCAATCCAGAGCAAGAATGGAGTAGACATGAATTTATAATTTAAAAGTTTTGTAGCAGAAAGAAAGTCGGTCACTTGACCCTCTGCTTTCAGTTTCAGGAAAAGTCTCTTAGACATTAAAGTTACCACATCAGGCCTCTAACTTTGTATGCATCGAAGTTCTCTCCTTTGTGTGAGTTTCTGATACTGTTAATTCCCTTTTATAGTGCAGGATTTCTGATTGAAAATAACATTGCAGTGATGCTTTCTCGCCAATAAATACAATTATACCAGTATAATTTATAGCAGGTGAAAAAAGCAGGGTCAAAAATCATAAAATTTGGTGTGTGTCATATTTTACTGATTTAGTTAAACATTGTTTGAGTACACTGAATTTTTCAGAGACCTGAAGTCTGCCAAAGTTTGTTAATATATTCCACTTAGTTGGTTTTTTTGAGGCTATGACAGTTGATAAAAACCAAATAATTATATGTAAAATCCAAGAGAAAAATATTTAATTAATAGGCAAGGATGACACATCTAGTAGTTTACTAAGTGTAAATTTTTTTAAAACTTAAGATATTAATATTTTGTCTGTCTTCTAAAATAGTCATCTATATCAATATCATTGCATTATAAATATTTGCTATGAATACATACCTATATGTATACCTATATCTATATCATTGCATTCTATATAGATACATGTATGTATTTGGACATATATATACACATATGCCATAAACGTGTGTGTGTGTGTATATATGTTTGTGCTTGTTTTTGTGTATAACATGTTTGACACATTTCTCTAAACATGCTTTTAAAGAAATTAGTATGTAAAAATTTCTTCCCATTTTCAGAGCTAAGCATGAAATCCTGTACCAAATTTGAAGGACTTATGAGCCCCAATTTAAAATTTTGTTGTTTTATAATAACTTTGGAAAAGTGCATTGTTCCTTGTAAAATACCCACATGTTCTCCTCTGGAATGACTCCAGACTGTAACTAAACCACGAGGTTGCCCCCTGGTGCTTTATGTATTGTTTAATTGTTTGCCTTTGGTGGATGTTTTTATTAAAAGCCTATTATTTAGGATAAGACTGAAGTGTCATTTTAAGAACAACAGAAACAGAGCTGTTCAGTGCCATAGCTCTTTTTCATAGGTGTATTAGTGAACACTGGATCCAACTAATGAGCCTGCCAACATTTTTTCTTGTAATACTTCAAAAAGAGAAACAACAACAACAAACAAAACTCTGGATTTTTATTTTTCTCCAATAAAACATGACTGGATTGGCTTAGAAGAGCTGTGAGTCTGTATGGCTGTGCCCAGGGCAGAAGGGAAGAAAGATGTATGTATGCTGTGTCTATGGGCTCTGTTTGTGTTTGGTCCATGCTAGCTGGAGTGTCATGCACTTTGGTGCTTGTGGCCATATGAAGCCTGAGGAACACAGGGGCAGGAAAGTCCATGTGTTAGGAGGGCTGTGGTGGTATCCTATATGCTTTAGTGCATGTCAGAGCTATGAAGGAAGATCTGAATGTCCTCCTCCCCCCACAGTCCAGTTGTGAGGTAGGTATCATTCTGAGATTCTCAGATCACTATGAATATATATAAATTAGGTCTAGGGAAAGTTTTTAATTCAGTATTCTTCTTGAATATTTTCTGAAGTGGCATCATATTATCATTCCCTGATTTCTCGGAAGTTGGTTCTGGAAAGAATGCATTGTCTTCTTTAGCTGTTGCTTGCCACAGAGAGTAAGCAAGAATTCATCGGTCTTCTTCCCAAACTAGTTTTTGTGACTGTGACCACACCCTCAGGCAAAAAACTCAAAGGCACTATACCTTGATATAATTTCTAGGACTTAAATGATCTCATTAAATTCCGATGTTAGATATCATGCTGACATTTGAGGAAATATGATTATTGACAAAATGTAAGCCTGTTATACACTATATCACTTCAAAAGGAGAAAGGCCATTAGGGCATAATTACATCAGAAACAGTATACACATTTGCCTGGTTTATAAACTGTCACTTTCAGAAGTACGAAGACGTATAAAAATTTCCAAAGGTTCCATTATGACCCTATTTCCAACAGTATTCTCTGACAAACTAAATAAATTACTGCATGTATTGGACCTTTGAGGCTTGGGGCAAAGAATGGAAAAATTATTTACAAAAGCTTGAAAATATTTAATCACTAGAGGCAGGGGGGCAACAGTGTTTTAATTAGCAGGTCCTCGGGCCATTGGCTAACTGGAGGCTTTCTCAAACAACCACACAAATGCACTGAATAGCTGTTTGCCAGCCTTAGGGTCAGGCCTGAGATGAAACAGATAAGATAATTGGCTCTAATGAAATCCAGAAGGCCTTGGCTTTCTTGTCTGAGCTTGGATTTGAAAAGTGCGTGTGGAAGTGAGGCTTAATTCAAACCAGAACTGAGCTAGGCCCGTTTCTTAGTGACTTTGATATTGTTTGAAGTTCTAAAAGTGTTCGCCACACCACTAGCCTGCTGGGCTGGGCCTCCCTGGTACCCTTAATTACTAAGCTTTATTGCTGACTTTACTACACAGGAAAGGGGCCATTATATGTTCCATCAACATCAGCTCTTCTCAGATTGGAGGAAAGGACAGGGTTAAAGGCCACTGTAGGAAGGCAAAAACTTCACTTTGAGGTAGTCAGATCATTTACCAGTGTTGAATTTCACCGTTATGCACATACATTCCTTACAACACAGAAGCTCAATTTCCATTTTTTAAACAAGTGATTACTTTTCAAAACATTTTTGTTTGTGCCTATTTTTTGCAGAAAGAACATTTATTTTTAGGAGCTTAAATGATTGCACCTGATACAGTGAAAAAAAAATATATATATATACAACACCTCCCAATTAATCATCACACCAAAAAGGTCTGGTTGGATTCTGTAATAAGGAGGATTATTATTAATGCCCCTTTGAAGTGGAAATAAGTGAGGAACCTTTCTGTGGTGTGAGAATTGTCCTGACACCCTGAGGAATAAAGACTCCTCAGGAGACTCTGCAAGATTAAAACCCTGCTTCTAGAGTCTTTCACAAAGAGGTTACACCAAAATGTTCCCGATCCCCGTCCAAATCCAAGAAGCAAGCAAAATTGAGGTAATCTCCCTCTTAGGCGTTGACTGCAGTGTCACCAAGGAGCCCATCCTCCTGCAGCTTGCTGCTATTCCTCTTTTGGTCCAGTTGAGAAAAATGGTTTATGCATCTTAATGAAATAATAATTATTCATCCCCTAGCCCTCTATGAGGAGACCTGAACATGCCATAAAAGCCAAGGAACATGGAATCAGGGCCTATTTCCTGTCCTATTTATCACTTTTTGGGTAAGAAAGTCATGAATGATACCATCTGACTTGGCTTCTTTTGAAATAGAAAGTTAATTATTTTTGTATTATTTAAGTAAACTTGACATTAATGTGTTCTAATTTCATGCATGATCCTGGTGACCATTCATCCAGTACTCCTTTCTGAGTATTCTTGTGCACAGGCTGGACTGGGCACTAGTTCTCCATAAGGATCTGGCTCTACCTAAGTAACCACATGGAGAGCCCAGGGCAATCAGCATTAGGAAGGTAAAACTGAGCCTCTACCCCCTAATTTCTCTTAAAAGAAATTGAGGAGGCCCTTGACAGACTTCTGCCAGTGATGAACCTGGTTTCCACTCACACCAGAAAAAAAAAGTCTTAGAATACTCAGCTAATTGACAATATTTGTTTTTTCATTAGACACTAATTTGGATTAAAAGTGTCCCCCCAAATTCATTTGCTGATGCCTTAACCCCCAGCGTGACAGTATTTGGAGTTGGGGCAATGAGGAAAGTAATTAGAGTTTGATGAGGTCATGAGGGTGAGCTCTGATCTGATGGGATTAGTGAAGAGACACCATAGAGCTTTCTCTTCTCTCTTTCTCCCACAGTGTGCAGGCCCTGAGGAAAGGCCATGTAAGCACATGCTGGCTCCCTAATCTCAGACTGCTAGCTAGGCTCCAGAATTGTGAGACTTTCTATTTCTGTTGTTTAAAGCATCCAGCTTATGGTATTTTTTTATGGCAGCCTGAGCAGATTTAAGACATCTACCACAAAGATCTGTGGGAGACCAAACAAACCAGTAATGACTCTAAATTTGAGATACCAATAAAAGGATTTTCCACAGTACACCGTGCTAAACATTAGATTCAGGGGATGCTAGGAAGTGTTTCTCAACAATAAAAATACCCTGTGGTGAAAAAAAATCTCCCCTTTAAGATAAATAATTTGCAAAAGCAAATTTAAGAATTTAACAATTTCCCGTCTTAAGGAAATCTATCTTATATTATTTAATGCGTTGTTTCCTCAAATTACTTAAACATAGAATGCCCTGCTCCTCACTTTATTTCTCCCCAAATAATTACAAATAGTATGGAAACTAGCATTTAACAGAACATAGTTTGGAAAATTCTGACATATAGCATACAAACAGCATTGTAAACAGTTCATTATTAATTGAAGATGACATAAAAGTAAAACACATTTACCCTTATGATTCTCACCATCAGATTAAAAATAAATACAATATATAACATGTTATATATTACTTATAATATATCACATTATTAGATAAACTGAGCACTTGGGTGACCCATATTCTACAGATTATCTTTTCCATTTTGCTTTGGTTGCTTCTGAGTGTTTCTTAGATAGCATAGAGTCATAAAGCCCAAAAAGAAAGAAGGAGAAACAGAGAATCAACAAGAGAGGGAAAGGGAAAAGAGGGTCAATTTTCTTTGATATCACTATTAAATCATCCAGTGAATTTTCTTAGGATAAAGTTACTGCCATTCAAAATTATAGCAAATTGGCTATATTTTACAGTCACCGTATATATTTTTTTCAGCTTAAATATGTGCACATATCTCCCAAGCTTACTTTAGATCAGATATGACACATTAAAAACGTGGATTTGTTTCTTTTTAACTCTTACAAATAGCAACTAATTGCAGTGTGAACATATAATTGGTTTTATGGGTAAATCCATTTATGGACTTACAAAGTTTTAAGACCTCATTTGCTATTCATGACTGTTTTGCTGGGGGAAATTAGTTTGTCTTTATGTCAATAAGGGAGAATTTTAATTAAGTATCTCTCATGATAAGAAAGCACACCTGAAGCAAGACAGTAAATGTTAAAACATATTACTTTTCTGGTTGAAAAAGAAAGTGTCTTTGGAAGTGGACCCTGTGGTATCATGGTGTAGCAATGTCATTTTGTTTATAAAGATAATATTTCTAGATGTACAGATATTCTGAACTTTATTAAACCACAGCTGTGGTTATCAGATATTTATTCAAATGATATTATAGTTATCAAAGCAATAAATCAACAGAGTCCTTAGTCATTTGCTTAAAATGCACTTTCATTTTACTGCATGTATGAATACTCAACCAGTGTCTGTAAGATGTCCATGTAGGTTGAATTATATAAGTGAAAGAAAAAAAGCCAAAATAAAAACACACAAATAAGAAAAAAAAAAGTATTTATTTCTGTCAAAGAATTCAGACAACATGAAGTAGTGTATTATGACAGTGAGACTTTATGACATTTAATAGAGCCAAAAGAAAGAAACGAAAATCTTTTTCTTGAATAATAGAAAAGAATGTAGCCTTCCTTGACTAAATTGACCCTGACTCCAATATGCTGGATATGGGATGTGCTCGTTTGAAACCATGGTGTGGCTGGAAGGTGCAATGTTCGAAATGTGATGCAGACTCTCGTACTTCTTGTTCTGGGAAAGGCAGATGTGTGACAACTCCCTCCCCAAAATGACAGTTGAGAGAAGAATTCTTTCCTTGAATAAACCTACAAAATGTTTCCTTCCATGAACCATCAACAGCTTTTTCTTGGGCCCAGCATAACAAAGAAGTGTCTCTTTTATCAAAGTTCAAAAGCTCTGCGACTACTGAAGTTTTTTTATTTTTTTATTTTTATTTTTTTTGCCCTTAAACATTTTTATACACAAGTTACTTATAAGATCACACAGGAGATTAGTGTCAGGGCTAGAACAAAACCTTGAATGTTCCCTCACCATTAATTCAAAATGGGCAACCGAATGAGTGTACTCCCAAGATAAACTTGAATGGATTTAGAGGTATACTGAGAAGAAGCCAGTTCTGGTTGCAGTGTTTCAATTTGCCCAGCAGTGGCTTGCCTCTCTTCACATCTGATTTCTACCAGGAGGAGCTGGGCTGGCTGCAGTGCCTGCCCACAGTTTCTCTGGTGCTTTGCTTTATGATTATCTCTTGGTAATTATCATCCTTTGCCTTCCCATGAAACTGCACTTTTAATTTTCAAAGGATACATATAAAAGGTTAAGACCTGGCTTTATAGGATATCATTCTTCTGAAATGTTAGTCAGTGTATTGGTTTATATTGTATCATCCAATCAACTTTTCACAATTCTGTTAGCATGGAATGTCTGTAATTCTGTCTTTTAAAATACATTTATAAAAGCAAACCTTTTTCCATTTTCTTTCTTTTATGAAAACATCAGCCTAGAGTTGGCTTCCTGAATGCTTAGATTCATTAGACTTTCTTCCCTTTTTATAATACAGGACCAACCACTCAACAATACCGTCTTCCCTTCTGGCAGGCAGGTATGCCTGTGGGGAAAATACCATAGAAACTGATGTTTATTGGAAACTTGTCCCCAGATGAAGCTCTCCCTGACATGCTACGGAGTGATACAAAAATGGCATGGCTTTATTCTGACTGCCGGATCAGTGTTTCACTTCAGCCTTGGAGCTTGAAGCATGTTTCATAAGTAGTGGATGTGCAGAAAGCTGCGTTATAAGTAACTGACCTAATATAGGCTCAACTCTAAGCTAGTTGCTATGGAGGAAAATGCAAAACTATCCCATAGCCTCCTGAGAGAAGTTTATAGTACTATGAAACAAAGAGAGTGAACAAAGCCTGAGATGTTGACCATCCAGAAAAAGAACACAGGATTGCTAATTCGAGCCTTATAAAGAGCCCCCACTTCCTCAAGCATCCAGGGAAGGATAATTTCATACAACAGAGGCATGTTAGTATTTCTGTTCAGGGGCAGACACTGTTTTATGGGTCTCGATCTTGTATAATCATGGGGACTCTCAGAAAAAGAATACAAAGGAAAAAATTCAAAAATAGGTACAGGGCCTTGGAAAGTGTCTATGTGAATGAGGGGCTCTGGAAATTAAGCTTCACAAGCCTTATAGTAAATATACCTTGGTTCATAAAACCCTAATGCCTTGGACTGACATGATTTTGAATGAAACGGTGTGCAACATATCATGTAATGAGCCTTAGATAAAATTAGTGGTTATGCTAACCAGTGATGGGAAGCAGAGACATTCTACAAGAGTGGAAAATTTCTTAGAGAATTTGCACTGACAGAGAATGCTCTTGATATAAAAACACAAAAGGGGTACATTTTTCATCCTAGGGCATGCACCAAGGAGATCAAAGTAAAGGACTTTTTTTTCCCTGTCTCCAGTGTGTTTTAAGGTAGACTTAAGATGAATGAATGAATGAATGAATGAATGAATGGAGTGAGTGAGTGAATGAGTGAATGAATGAATGAATAAAAAGGATCTATAAAGGGAAAATAATGACCTCAGTTCAAGCAGATCAATACAGTTAAAATGGGGGTGGTGAGAGCAACCAATATTTGCATGGGAAATACACATTTTCTTTTGGATTTGGTGTGAGGAGTCTGCACCTGTTTGTGAAAGTGTTCAAAATCTGGACTGAAACAAGTCGCTGAGCTGTCCTGGCTCTGACTTTCCTTCTAAGGGGTAGTGTTGCTTTAATGAGGTTCACATGTAGGGTGTTTCATCTTAGCCAGAGTGATTTGTATTAATGAAATGAAACAGAAAATATTTTTGACATCCCCAGTCTCTTTTAAAAAATATTAAACATGTCCAGGACTTTTGTATGAATGTATTTATTAAAACAAATGGAAAACTTTAATGTATTCCAAAATAAATGTGTAGGTGATCCTGAGTAGGGTTAAGTCCAATAGGAAAAAAAGAGAGTTTGGGGGTTCCATACCAATTCTGAAAATTCTAGACAACCATTAAGATTAGACAGTGAGCATCAATTCTAAGATATTCTGTTATTTAGACTTCTTTTGTCTGGCTTCTGAAAATTTGATCCTAAAGCCATGATTCTCAAAACATATTCAGGACATCCTTATAAATCTGATACTAGCCCTTCTTATGACCTCATTGGAAACAAAGTAAGTGTCATCCTTACCTTTAAAGTATCTTTGAAAATGTTATGATTTAAGAATTCAGGTTCTGGTATATAATTGGTATTATGAATATAGAACAAATCATTTCAGCAGAACGTAAAGCAGCAGAAATATTCTTTTCAACTATTAGATTTCATTACTTTATATATGCCTGTCCCTACACAGCACTATTATATAATTAAATTCCATGGAAATTAAACAAGTCAGATGAATAAAAAAATTTTTTTTGAGAGAGAGCTAGCGAGCACAAGCTAGGGGGAGGGGCAAAGAGACAGGGAGAGAGAGAATCCTAAGCAAGCTCCATGCTCTTCATGGAACCCAATGTGGGGCTCAATCTCATGACCCTGAGATCATGACCTGAGACAAAAATCAAGAATTGTACACTTAACTGACTGAGCTACCCAGGTGTCCCCAGACAAATAGATTTTTTTTCAAAATCAGTTGATCGGATTTTTCTCAGAAAGTTACCTATCTGAAAAAAAAACATTAGACAAAGAATAATTCACATGTCTGGTTATCTTTACTGTCTATTGAACTATAATTTATTCAGTTGATTGTGACCTTTAGAAAAACCAGAATTAGCCAAGGAGAAAGTTTATTTGCTAGGACCATATTGACATACTTTTAATTCCATGAATACAAGTTAGCAGTAATCTGTTTTTGGGACACTTTAAAGTCAAGACTACAAAAGCAAAACAAAATTTTTATTTTAAAAAATCTTTTTGTCCATTGTTGTAGGCAGATTTCACTAGATCTGTACCAGAAATTTGCCTAATGTGATATAGCCATATGTATTTGTTAAGTGAGGTGGAAGCCATATAACATGTTCCTGAAAAATGCTTAGCTCTATCTGCTGGTTGTTATATCATTACATACATTAGGAACTGAAAAATGGTAGTTTTATTTTAGATATCTTGGATATATATATTAAGTAAGTGATATTCTTGTGGGTCTCATGGTACTGATGATCATAATGATGTTGATGCTGGTCATTTAATAAGTACTTAAATTCTTACTATATCCTACAGCATAGAAAATAATCAAGACACTTCAAGAGTATTATCAATTAGGGAGTGACTGGGTGGCTCACTTGGTTAAGTGGCTCTTGGTTTCAGCTCAGGTCATGATCTCATGGGTCATGGGATCAAGCCTTGCTTCGGGCTCCACTCTCAGCAGCAGTGTCTACTTCAGATTCTCTCCCTCTTCCTCTCCCTCCCATTCTGCCCACCACTACCTCCCACTCACACACCCACTTTCTCTCAAATTAATAAATTTTAAAAAATACTAAAAAAAAGTATTCTCAATTAGAAAAGGAGATTAGAAGAAGGGTCACTATGTGAGTAAAGAAAATGTGGAAATGTCTAAATGAGGACAAATAAAAAGATAAAAGGAAGTGAGGACAGAGTATAAATATGGCTTGAGTATGAAATGCCAAAAGGAAAAAATTAATGGAGGAAAATATAAAAAGTCTAGTAGAGGAGTAAATAATCAAATCAGGGGTAGTTTTTAAAAAATGGATGGGAGTAAGGAACAACTACAATAAGAAAAAAACAAAAATTGAGAATGCCATTATTTCAACTGCTGTAATTTATGATCATTGACATTATAGCTTTTTTGGTCAGTATATTTTGTCAATGCATTTAAAACCCCAAAGAAGGCAATGTGGTCAGTGTATGTACAAATTGGTCAGATCTTCTGTTGTGATTGTTAAATATTTTGAATATCACCACAGTTTAAAATAATGCTTTTATAATGTAATGGGAAAACTGATGCAATTGGTTGCTAAAGTGATTGGTGTCAGATTTCAGAGGTAGATGGAATTAGCTAGAAGGGATCCTTTAATCCCACCACACTCTACTCCCCAGAGGCAGAATCTAAAGCAAAGGACATGCCTCCATCACATAGCCAGAGAATGGCAGAGCCTAGTTTCAAACACAGATTATCTGACTTCAAGGCCAGGGCTTTTTAAACTCCAGATTACATACAGCAGTTTTTCTAAATATACATCCCTCAAAGATCTATCTTGCCTGGCATTGTGTTACTGTAGAGAAGTTTGAAAGCTTGACTAATAGATTAATGGCTGTTCTCATGAACCTGACATAAACATACATTTTCTCTATTTAGAGAAAATAGTTGAAATATTTTTTTTTTAAACCTGGCCCATTCTCAACAGCCCTTCTTTACTTATTCCTATCATTTTGAGAGATGGTTGCACTCTAAGACTTCACCATGAGTGCTCCTTTCCTGCTTGTCCTCTGAAGGTACTGGTCATAGTTCATCACACCCACTGTGTTTAGAAATGGTGGCCATGCTGAACTTGAACGCTCCTTTTCAGCTGCCTGTGGTTCCACCACTTAAATATGTTAAATTTAATTAGGCTGTGGTTGTTAGCCCCTTACTTTGTAGCTTGCCATTCTGTCATCGTCAATGTTCCCCTGCACAGGGCGGGAGAAAAGAGGGGGAGGGGATCCTAAACCAAATCCAGGTCCAGCTATCTACCCAAACGGTAGCCGATTCTACTACTGACTCAGTCTGTTTCCCAGCTTCTATAGCTCCAAGAGACCTTTGCAGTAATGGAAACATTCCTTCTTTTACTTCTATGCACTGCTGTCTTCCTTGACTTCATGCAGAGAAACATGAGGGGCAAAATAATTGTAAGCATTACAGCCTTTCACTCTAATGACCTTGACTCCGCACTGGGATAAATGTCTAATTACGAAGAATTCAGCACAGACCACATTAGCAGAGCTGATGTTTGCTTTGCACACAGACCAACATCTGTTGTATCTTTGGAGTGGGGCTCTTGGTTAGGGGAACTGAATCCTGCTGTTCTCTTAAAATGTATATTGTGAAAAGGAGGTACTTTTATTGTATTTTTCATCCTGAGAGATATTTCAATGTAGGTTCAAGCTCCATAAAGCTTACAGCCCCCAAGAAACAGTTGTAACTGGTTAGATTTTGAATCTAACCCCTAAACTAACCCAAAAATCAGAATCCATTCCTTGAATTAACCCTAAAAATCAGAATGTGTTGTGCTGTTTTGGTCATTATGGTGAGCAGACAGTTGACCACATGGCAGTCTCCTCACCACTCATGGCTACTCCATACAAACAACTCCAAAGGGTGTCTCTATATGATTGATTTTAGAAACTGTTTAGATACAACCTCTGTTTTTCTTAAACTGAACTTGGCAGGGGGCAAAAAGAGTTGTACTTTCTACGAATGTATCAGCATCTTACCTAATTTCAATTTATTAATTTGTGATATAAATGCAGGAAACAAAGAATTTCATGTGGATTTTCCTTTGAAGTACCATAGCAATGTAATCCTTGTTTTCTATTAACAGTTTTTTTCTAGTTAATATGAACAGTACAATCTAAGGTAACATCAGTTCAGGTACAAACTATTTCTATACAGGGAACCAATTTTCTAGTTTGCCACAGTGTTATAAAACACATTGCCTGATTACTTAAATTTTTGAGAGTCTAAGCTCAGAAACCAGATTGCCTGGTTTCATACCTCCCTTACTTACTACTGGCCATTTGACCTTGGGCAAGTTAGTTAAGCCATCTGTGCCTCAATTTTTCACATCTACAAATTGGGGAAAATTGATAGAAATACTTTGGATGATTCTGTGTGGAATAGATGAGTTTATTTAAGTAAAGCACTTAGAGTAGGGCCTGACACAAGCTAAGTGCCATTTGCTCTTATCATTACTGTTTTGAAATAGGCTTCCCAAAGTAATAAGGCCCCTGTAGTTATAATAAATACCTAGAAAAAAATTTTATATTAAGTTTTCCTACTATGTACTCTGCTTTTATATTACTTATGATTGTTCAAAAGTAAATATTAACATACATCTAATGATCTAATCACCTAAATACTTCACCTTTGTGTTAAAATTACAATTTCTTTTTGTCACAACAGTAGCCAAATACAGATTTTCTGGTCTCCTCCTGAATTTTAGGATTTTTTTTCTTCTTAGAAAATGTTCTAAAGAGATTTTTTTTTCTTCAAGAAAGCATATGCTAATTGACAGAGGACTTGATTTCCAGTTCTTAATGGAAAGTCACCACAAGTACACTTCTGAAAGCTATCCTTGTTCATTATGGAGTATAATATATTCTAAAAGTTACGTATCTCATTAGTGTATCACGGTTCTGTCACATAAATGCAAATCTTCCTGGAAATAAGATGACAAAGGACAGTGTGGGGTCTGAGGCCTCAGAAAAGACTACCCAAAAAGGACTGTATTCAGAGAATTTCTCTTCTCCAGGACATCTCCCTGCTCATATTCTTACCTTAGACTGGCTAGAGAAGAGCATCTGGGGCTTTTATAGAACCCACGGGGATGCAGACTGATATATACATAATATACACTTATAATGGACTGTAAATGAATGTTGATGGAGAATTGTTTTAGGTCAAAGTCTCTTTGTAACGCAGATAACTCACCGTATGTGTTATTCATATGCCATCATCTTTCATTCAAATAGCTTTCATTCTTATTAAAACTATTCTTTGGGACAGTACATGTTCACAAAGTCCAAAGTGCCAATGATTTTTTATTTTTTTTAGCCATTATCATCCTTCTCAATCTCATAGTAAGTCGATATTCTCTTTCTTGAAACCTGTACACCTTCTGATTTTTATAGTGTTGTGCTCCTGGATCTCTTTCTATAATTTTAAGGGCTCATTCTCTTTTGCTTTTTGTTTCTCTTATTCTTCCTTCTCCCCAAAAACTAGAGTATCCAACATTCCGTCTTAAGCTCCTTATGTATCTAGGAACTTGATCTAAATAATAGAAGGTTTCATATTCACAGTTTGGTTTGCTAATAAGAATATAACTGTTAGAGAAAAGTTGGAAAATGGAGATACACAGAATTCGTCACCTATAATTCTTCTCACAAAAGACTGTGTAATGACTTTAGGATGAATATGACAATTAAAAATCTTCCATATTGAATTAATGTAAGTATAATTTTGAGTAAACATTTAATCTTAATTTAAATTATGTTCTTTTTGAGAAAGTTAAGTTGGGATCCTTAAAAGATTTCCAGTATTTGACTGTTGATTCTAGTTGCAAATGCTGATTAGAGAACTTTTTTGTTATTAGGAAGCCATTTTGGTGATACCAATGGAAGGTCTTTGCTAGAAGATGTATAATAGAGAGAAATACATATAATATTTTCATCGAAATATATACTTTAAAAATAGCACTTTCTACTATATAATCACACTTAATCCCTTAAACTCTGGAAGGTAGTATTTTTTCATCCCCATTTAATGAAGGAGAAAACAGAATAACAAAATTTGCATATTAATAAATGTGTGAGATTATTATAATTTTTAATCTATAATTAATACTGATAAATCTTTTATACTCTATGACAGTAATACTTATTACAGAGAATATGAAAAATAAAAATGTGAAGAGTAAAATAAAAATATTTAGAATCACAAAATCTTGGTGTAATCTATAATAATTTTGCATATTTTCTTTATCTTTCACATGTATTTTGGCTCCTGCATTTTTAAAGTTATTGAGGTTTTTGTTTGTTTCTTTTTTGGGGTTTTTTTGTTTTTTTAGAGAGAGAGTTGGGGGGAAGGGCAGAGAGAGAATCCCAGGCAGGCTCCACACCCAGTTTGGAGCCCAACGCCAGGCTCAGTCTCACAACTTTGAGATTGTGACCTGAGCTGAAATCAAGAGTTGGATACTTAACTGACTAAGCCACCCAGGTGCCCCGAAACTTAAGTCAACATTATAACCATTTTTCCTTATGTCCTTAGTTATTCTTTGTTTCCATTAAATCTGGTTCTTTTTTTAAGGAAAAAATTCTCTGGAAGTTGAATTATCAGTCAACAAATATGATTAGTTTTTGTTTCTTGTTATAAACCACCCAACTGATTTCCAGAAAAAGATCCAAAAAATCTATAACCCCACCAGTAACATGTGAGTACCAATTTCAACTCACTTTTACCAATATAAAATTTTAGTGTTTAAAAAAAAATCTTTGTGGATCATGAGATTGTATACCTGAAACTAATATTACACTATATGTCAACTAAATGGAATTTGAATAAAAACCTAAATAAACAAACAAAATTTTAAAAATAAGAATAGATCTTTTCTAATTGAGATAAGAGTAAAATGGCATGCTTTTTGGTTAATTCGTGTTTCTCTAATAATAAGGTTTTTTTTTCAAATCTTTAATGACCATTTATATTAATTCATTACATAAATCATTGAAGATTATTTGAGAAAGAGAGAATGAGAGCACAAGTAGGGTGAGAGGGAGAGGGAGAAGCAGATTCCTTGTGGATCAGGGAGCCCGACATGGGGCTTGATCCTGGGACTCCAGGATCATGACCTGAGCTGAAGGTAGACACTTAACCCACTGAGCTAGCCAGATGCCCCTACATGCCAGTTTTTAATAGTGATTTTAAATAACTGTTTGAATTTTTAAGAATATTTAGTTGAATATATGAATCCTTATACATGGTTGCTTTAAATTTTGGAAATGAGAAAAATTTTTAGGTTGTATTTCATCTTCACCATCCCATTTTGTTATAGCTCTACTAGGATGATATGCTATAGTGTCATGTTTTTTAACTCAAATCTCTTCCTACGAGTAGCTTTTAATGGTGCTTGTTATCCATCTCCATGACTGAGGTCTGCATTATTTTCCTGTCACCTCTCATTGCATTCTGTTCTTTTTTCCACATTATTGCTTTTACCTAAAGCAAAGGTAGCATACTGTTCTCCACCTTAGTGATCTCTGTTGGATCACTGTTGTCATATGATGAAGACTGCATATTCCTTAGAAGTAAATAAAAGTCTGGTTATTCACAGTCTAGTTCTACATTTTTCTCTTACTTCTCAGCCTTTTCTTTTCCTGTCTCTCTTTGATTCTTCCAATCCAGTTTTCAACTTTTCACTCCCATGCCTGTCATAATTCAACTTCATTGAAGTTTTTACCATTTTCTCTACATGTTAAGTCTTCAATAATTCCTTGACTGTCACAAAGTGTTCCCTTTGTCTGAAATTACTTTCTTCAGATGGGTAATTCCTTTTCTTTCCCTAAACTAGTATTTTTTAAGCTGTGAGGTATAACTTATTAAAAGATTATGAAATCAATTTTGTGGGTCAAAACTGACATTTTTAGAATAGACTATAGTAGAAAATGTAAAGATGTAAGTATTGTTTTATGAAACTTTTAGTTGTACACATGTGTGTGTGTGTGTATATGTGTTGGTTTACAAACTGAATTGCATTTTTTTTAAAGATTTATTTATTTATTTACTTGACATGGAGAGATTAGAAGTAGGCAGAGAGGCAGGCAGAGAGAGAGGAGGAAGCAGGCTCCCTGCTGAGCAGAGAGCCTGATGCGGGGCTCGATCCCGGGACCCTGAGATCATGACCTGAGCTGAAGGCAGAGGTTTTAACCCACTGAGCCACCCAGGTGCCCAAAGTGAAAGGTATTTTTTTGCTCTTGGTTGTGTTTTGAGAATTTTAAAACCCACTGAGCCACTGCTTAAGCAAGTCAACTGAAATGTCATTTTATCTATAAAGTCTTTCCTCTTTATTCTAGGGACAGTTAATAACTTCCTTTTCTGTGTGTACATGCATAGCTTTTTTTTTTAGAGTACTTATTTTGAAACGGGAGGACAAAGATCTATATCCATATCGAAGAGCTTATCATTCTGAACTGGGGGAAGTTTGTTTGCAGATCTATTTTACACATGCCTTGTGAGCTCAAATATAGGAGACTGTCTTTATAGCATGAAATCCAACATTTTGGCAAAGAGATTCAGTGTAACTGTTTAATGAGTGGATACATGAGTGGACAAGTAAACAAATCTGTGAATAAGACAACCTTGTCAAAATCCAGCTTTAGCTTTGTTTTCAAATGGAAATGTGACAAACCAATTTTAAAATGGTTATGAAATATATGCTACTTGTGAAGTTTTTAAAAAGTAACTTTAATATTTTCTTTAAGATTTTATTTATTTGAGAAAGAGAGAGCACAGGCGGGGGAAGAGGCAAAGGAAGAAGCAGTCTCCCTGTTGACTTAAGGCTTGATTGCAGGATCCTGAGATCATGACCTGAGCTGAAGGCAGATGCTTAACTTGGTGAACCACTCAGGCACCCTAATCTTTTTGATACGAGCATGTACAGCTGCTGTGTAGATGACTATAGAAGATTATTTGGTTGTAAAACAAAACAAGTATGTATCACAAAGGAAGATTAGTTTTCAGGTTTTTACTCATTGGAATCTTGGGTTCTACCAAAGTGTTCAGCCTGTCACTAGATCACTACAGCATCAGTCACATGCCAGCCTAACATCTAGTTTTCTAAAAATGAAGATAATTAGTCAGATATCTAGCTATTTGTGTATATGGAGCCGGACATCTGGATATTTGGAAAACGGATGATCATCATATTTTATAGTCATCTCGAATATTTGTGTATACTTAGAAACTGTTTTCATGCTACTCCAACTGACAGTCATTGGTGATAGGTTATATTTTTATCATAACTAATAAAATAATAAATATAATTTACCCTGTCAGGCCACCATGAAAGTCCAACCTTACTAGCAGAATGAACATTAGAATTGTGCCTGAAAGGGGCACCTGGGTGGCTCAGTTGGTTGAGTGCCCGACTTTTGGTTTAGGCTCAGGCCATGATCTCAGGGTCATGAGATGGAGCCCCATATCAGGTGCACATTTAGCACGGAGTCTGCTTGAGATTTTCTCTCCCTCTCCCTCCTCATCTGCCTTGCCCTGACTCATGCACACACATGCTCTCTTTCTCTCTCTCTCAAATAAATAAATAAATAAAATATTAAAAAAAAAAAAAAAAGAATTGTGCCTGAAAATAAGTTTCTGATGAATGAATGTTCACAGGCAGACTCATTTCTACTATCTCCTATAAAATGGGGCATAATATATTTGCTTCCTTTCTAGCTCACACAAACCCTGAAGCGATTAATTTGATGCATATGATATACCTTTATCTCTTCATAGAATTATAGCATTTAAAAACATAATTTTTCATTAAGTAATGCAGTTAAAAGACAGTGAAATTGTCAGGTTTCTGAGAACATGGTCTTCGGATTCAGGTAGATCTGCGTTTGAATCCCAGTCATGCCAGTTATTTGCCAAATCAACTTGACAAAATCTTTTTCACTTCCCTGAGTCTCAGTTTAATTATCTATAAGATGAGTGAATAAAATACAAAATTTCAGGTTTATTATCTGTATTCCAGCACTAGAGATAATGTAAGCTATGTAACTCTATGCCTGGCATGTGGTGCATGGTCAAAATGGCTGGTAATTTTATTGTTGTTAGAAGAGTTCGCTTGCCTCCACCATAAATGAACTATTTCTTCAGCTTTGGGATAACTCCTATCCCCCTGTCACTATTTAGGTATAATAAAATTAAAATTTCTTGATCTTGGGCAGGTCTCTTGGTTGAGGAGATATGCTCACACTGCACTTTAGAACTCCATTCAGCTCCCAAGTTCTTTCCTTCTCAGTCTCTTTCTGGCTATGCCTGAGGGATTTAAATTACTAAATGAGCTTGCCTTTTTTTTTCTTGTTCATCTTGTATTGTTACGCAATTAAAAGAAAAAAATCTTGATGATGCTGCCTTCCTCAGAAAGGCCACATCAAAAGGTAGAGTTCACCAAAAATAATACACACTTTTTCCGAAGACACAAACAGTTCCTTGAAAAGGATGTCATGCTGTAATTTGTTTTGTGAATTCTATAAACCACAGAACATTTACTTACAGTAAAGTTTGACCTTTCTTTTTCCTTCTTTTTATGTCTACAAAGCTTCGTCGTCTTTTGAGAAGAAATATAAAAGCTAACATTCTCTTTAAAGTGTGTGTGTATGTGTGTATATATATATATTCACATATATTCTAGATTAGATTTTATTAGAATATTGAGTTTAATTTTTAGCCAGGGTCCTTTGGCTTAATGCAGTAATATTTTATGGAATGCAATCACTTTTGCAAAGACCAAAGAGAGGCCCATTTGAAACTTTACAAAAAGAATATTCTGTGCTCATAAGGTGATGGGAAATGCAATATGTGCACTAAGCTCCACATTGCACCCCACTGAAAGCAGAGAAATCCCTATGACTGATTTGATGGTAGTAAAATCTCTTTAGGGATTTCTTGGATAAGGAAAGTAATAACAAGAAATGGGCACATAATTAAGTTTCCAAAATGCACGTGTCACAAGCATCTTATTGTCCCTCTGGAGGAGAAATTTACTGTTGACTTAGGTAGACAGTTTTTCTGCTATGAGCCCATTTAAAAAACAAAACAAAACAAAACAAAACCAGCCTTTCTAAATTCTCTAAACAATCCTCTGCTATTTGAGTTATAAAAACATTTTACTGTCATTTGTGTTCTATTTTCCATTCATTATGGCAATGTTTTACAACCACCAGGTTGCTATAGAAATGAAAATAAACAAAGATTTGGAAAGATACATGTTGCAGGGGCTTGTTCTGGCTCTCTTGCCTGAATATGTGGATCATGTTCTCTAAATATACTCTTCCTCAGTTGTCTAGTCGGTCTTTGCCGAAGGAAACAAAATTGAAAAATTTGTGGTTCAATTTATGTAAATTTTTTTCCCAAAGTCTTCTTAAATTATGTTCATGTTCTAAGAACAAGTTGGTCTAAAAAAGAGAAGGAATTAGGAAAAAAGGGAGGAAAAAAGGGAAGAGGGAAGAAAAGATGGAAAGGAAGAAGAAAGAATAAGGTAGGCACAAGAGAAGTTAGAGATTAAAGTCCACTGTAGGTCATGGTAACCATAAGGGGAAATGTATTATTTGGAAAGCCCGGGCAATTTTGCAGGGGTTCAAGAAGGAATCCGTAGTTCTAGTGCATTACCCTAGAGAAGACCTTGGTCCTTTCTGTTTTGGCTCAGCATTGGTTACCTAGGACTCAGTTCTTTGTTCAGTGGATAGTGGCAGAGCCCTAGCTTTTACAAATTTAGAAGAACTGATTTAGCAATACTCAGGAAATTAACACATAAAATCATCTATGAGTTATTAGACCCACATTTGGAATCATAATAAAATGTTCCTTGAGGGGGCACCTGGGTGGCTCAGTCAGTTAAGCTGCTGCCTTCAGCTGGGGTTGTGATCTCAAGAGTCCTAGGATCTAGCCCAGCATGGGACTCCATGCTCAGCAGGGAGCCTACTTCTCCCTCTTTTCCCTGCTTATGCTCTCTCTCATTATCTCTGTCTCACACAAATAAATAAATAAAATCTTAAAAAAATAAAATATTTCTTGAAAACCAATGTTGCAAAATTATAGCCACAGTTTTAGCATATTAAAATATACAGTATTCATATACTTTCATAGTGACTGGGAAGGGACATTTTTAAACAAACATGCATTTCACTTTATATTTCAAAGTGGAAGAAGGTTTATTTCAATAGAATTTTAATGTTAGCTCTTAAATGACTTCTAGAAACTCCATACTAATCATGTCTCAGAGTTTCCTAATTCTGTTGTTAATTTTTCTAGACTAAGTTTTAACATAGAGTTCAACAAAAGCAAAATCTGTTAATTCCATTACTACTCTGTTTCTTTTTTCTTTTTTTTTTTTTTTAGATTTTATTTATTGACAGAAACACAGATCACAAGTAGGCAGAGAGGCAGGCAGAGATAGAGGAGGAAGCAGGCTCCCTGCTGAGCAGCGAGCCCGATGTGGGCCTCGATCCCAGGACCCTGAGATCATGACCTGAGCTGAAGGCAGAGGCTTAATCCACTGAGCCACTCAGGCGCCCCTACCACTCTGTTTCTGTATGGTAATTATATAAGATTCACTTTATCCCTTTTGATAAACTAGTAATATATAATTTTGCCCAGCTTGTTATGCTCGAGTGTAGGATTTTGCCTAGGAAGCCAGCAGCATTCCATACACAGAGGAATAAAAAATCTAATAGTACGAATATAATAACATGACCTTCACTGACAGTGTCCCAAAGCCAGGAAGAACGACTGTTGGGAAAGATTTTCCTCCCAACTCTCAGTTCAGAGACACATTGAGTAATATCTCTGAATTAGTAAGAACTATTACTGTCCATATGACACATCTTAGGTAAGGAAAGTCCCTTAGTCCCTTTAGGTCTTCATTCTTTTTTAATGACAGAGTTCTAAAATTAGCTTTGGCATTTTAAAATACTAAAGAAATATAAACTTATTAAATGTCACGCTTGGAGCTCTAATTAAAAGAATAAACTTGGGGCGCCTGGGTGGCTCAGTGGGTTAAAGTCTGTGCCTTCAGCTCAGGTCATGATCTCAGGGTCCTGGGATCGAGGCCTGCATCGGGCTCTCTGCTCAGCAGGGAGCCTGCTTCTTCCTGTCTGTCTCCGCCTGCATCTCTGCCTACTTGTGATCTCTCTCTCTCTGTCAAATAAATAAATAAAATCTTAAAAAATAAATAAATAAAAGAATAAAATCTACAGACTAGGAATATATAAATATTATTGTATTAAGTACATGTATACACATATTTAGTTAGAATGTACATATTCCTGTTAGAATATATTGTGAGGTATTATGATATACACACACATTTAAATGAAGTAATGTGAGATATTAGACCTATTGTTATGCTTTTAAAAGTGCTGTTCATACATTGTTTTCTTATTCTCATCAAGGGATTCACTCTTTTAAAAAACATAGTCCTAAACATTTTAATGTAGCAAAATAATAATGTAAACTCAGTAAATTTCATATTAGAACTCCAAACTTTTTTTCCCAAAGATTTTATTTATTTATCTGACACAGAGAGAGAGATTACAAGTAGGCAGAGAGGCAGGCAGAGAGACAGAGAGGAGGAAGCAGGCTCCCTGCTGAGCAGCGAGCCCGATGTGGGCCTCAATCCCAGGACCCTGAGATCATGACCTGAGCCGAAGGCAGAGGCTTTAACCCACTGAGCCACCCAGGCACCCAGAACTCCAAACTTTTTAAAAGTGAAAATTCTGCTTTTTAAAAGTGAAAAGTAGGAATATAGCTCATAAATACTTTTTTTGGAAGTGTGATTTCTTGAATCTAGAGTCCAGAGTCCTCAAAGGAGAGACTTATTTCACAATTGACCCAAAAAAGATAAGGGTGAATAAATGAATATGTAACACAGATTTTGTTCAGAGAGGGTGTAGAGCTTCAGGCAGTGGTTCTTCTTTTTTCCAGTTTTATTGAGATATAATTGACATATAACATTGCATAAATTTAAGGTATATAATGATATATGTATATGTCACAAAATGATTTCCATATAAGATTAGTTAACATCCATCATCTCACATAGTTAAAATTTTTTTCCTTTTGGTGAGAACTTTTAAGATGTTCTCTCTAACCTTCAGATATGCAATACAGTATTGTTAACTATAGTCATTAATTATGTTGTACTTTATATCCCCTATTTATTTATCATATTTATCTTATATTTATTTATCTTATAACTGAATTGTTTACTTTTCAGCCACCTTTACCTAATTTCCTCACCCTCCAAACAGGCAATGGTTTTTCTTATCAAATGCAAAAGAAAGAGAATAAGACGGTGAGGAAAATGTTTCTTTGAGGTAGTAGGTCTGAGACATAAAAAATCATATTTTGTGAGAAATGCCTGTTACTTCAGAGACCATGAAGGTGAAGCTCCCCCTACTCCCATTTTTTTGTTGAAGAAACTAATAGTTGAGGAAAGACAGTTTACTAAGTTCTTTCAGTTAGGAGTGGCAAGAACAGAAACCAGGTATTATTGAGTTGGTTGTCCATCAATCTTCCTACTTCATTACAATTGTACACCAAAGCTAGATAATTCAATTTTGAGATGGTATGCAGTGGAAAACATGGCAGAATTTGGTCCCCTTTTTTTGAAGGCTTTGTAGAAACCCTACCTTTCCCTTCTCCCTCTCTTTCATGCAGTGTTGTAGTGCTCATCAAAGCAAAATGGTTAGAAAATAATGTCTTTTGCAGTGCCAGAGTTCCTATTTTAACGCTTAATATGTACAAATACAAAAGAACTATACACTGAGAATCATATCTAAATTAACAAAAGTTGGTTAAGATAGGAGGAAATTTATATTGAGCAGGATTATTGAGGCAGAAAAAAGCCATATAGACCCAGGAGAGGAAAGTAGAACATTATATGAATAGAATCCACGTCATGTATATGCTACATCTTCTGAAGTTGTGAAGACTTTTTTATACCCATTTTTCCTTTTTTCTCATTAGCATAATGTCTAGATTAAATATTAAATAAATGGGTTTTTGCATATTCTTATAATTATCATCCCTATTCTGTTTTTATGCTTGGACAGTTTTGTAACCAGCTGGCCAAGAGAGGAAGGTGGGGTTATTTGATGATTACACTCAAAGTGAAAGTTCATATACAATGACATGACAAAAGAAATGTATGGCTTTTTACTAAAAGAAGCATTTCAAATATATTTGTGAAATGAGCGGAGGCTGAAGAAGAGTGAAGGACTAAGAAAACATGAGCCAAAAGCATGAAAAACCAGAGAGGTTATCATTTGTCATTCCATTCAACAACTATTTATTGAGTACCCACTATGTAGGAAGTACTATTTTGGGTCTGTGGGATACATCTTTCAACAAAGAGGCAAACAATTTCTTCCCTTGGGAAGCTTGCATCTAGTGAGGAGAATCAGACAATAAAATACACAGCGAACATAATAAATTAGTAAATTATGTATCACTTTGGAAGATAATAAGTGTTATAGGAGAAAAAAGAGCAAAATAAAAGGAATGATGGAGGTGGGATAGTTGTGGGGAAGAGTATCAGGGAAAGGTCTTACTGCCCTTTGTTCATGATACCTGAGGGAGGTGAGGGAGTTAGCCATCTGGGAAAGAGCAATCCAGGCAGAGGGCGTAGCCAGTGTAAAAATCCTGATGACCAGAGTATGTCCAGCCTATTTGTGAATAGAGTCCCGGTGGACTATTGTAAGAGATGAGATCAGATTGATGCTAAGCAGCCTCATTGTGCAGAGATTTGTGAGCCACTTAAAAAACCTTTACTTTTACCCTGAGAAAAATAACTGGGATCTGATATGCTAAACATATCAACCTGCTGCTGTGTTGAGAATGGAGTACGAAGTAGGTAAAAGAGATAATAGGGGTACCTCCTAGGAGACTGTAGCTCTAATTGAGATAAGAGGTGTTGGCACAGGCCAGGGTGATGACAAAGGAGGTGTTGAGATGTGGTAGGTTACTGGATATAGTTTGAATGTGTAGACAACAGATTTTCCTAATGGACTGGAGATAGGTGTAAGAGAAAGGGAACTGCTGAAGATGGAAAATTGAAGCAATAAAGAAAACAGAAGGTGGTGATAGAAAGGGACAATATGTGTGTGAGTGTGTCCCTGTTGGGTGTGTGAGGAGAGAGAAGGTGGAAGTTAAGGAAGAAGAGCAGGACTTACTGAAGTTGGGACTGGTGGGTCTGGTAGACAACACCAGCATACTCGGTGTGCTTAGAGCTTCCAGAGCTGACCTTCTTCCACATATACCCATAATATCCCTTCCCTTGATGCAACCCCCAAAGGGGGTTGGTCTAGTGATGAGTGAGGTGCTGAGGGACGTCCTGAGGCACCAGCCACTACAATCACTGCTTAGAATCTGTTTAGCAGCTGTTCTCTGATATGCTGTCTTCATCGCTTGTCCAAGCAGGAACTGTTTTGAAGAGTTTTCCTTGGGAGCATCCTTCTTCACTTCATGCACAAACATACACCGATGGATGAGAAAGTGTGCACACTGTAATACACATTTTGTTTTTGTAAGGAAAATCTAAAAGGAACAGAATTCCTTGTACCATTTGAAAATGTGCAATTTTATAATCTGATGCTTTTAAGTGGTGACCTATAGCTAAAATACAAAGAAAAGTGTAGGCTTGGATTTTCACCTGTAGTTACCATTTACGTGATTATAATATGCCATTATAAATTATATAGGGGATCAGTATCTTCTGCCTCAGAGGTCAAAAACACCTCCTAATTCTAAAAGACATTTTAAAATACTTAATTGATGAGGACAGAAATGATATAAGTCAGATCATGTCACTGTTCTACTCAAAATTTTCCAGTTTCCTTTCTGGTTCAGAATGAAATCCAAAGTCCTTACAATGGCCTGTGCCTATGTGAACTGGCTTTATGCCACCTTTCTGACCCCATTTCCAACCATCTTTCCTTTATTCATTTGATATCAGCCATAATTGCCTCCTTGCGGTCCTTGTAAATACACCAAAGACCCTCCCACTTCAGGCCCTGTGCATTTACTATTCCCACAGGTCGGTGTTTTTCCCCCATAATTCACTTGACCTACCTCCTCACTTCATACACTGCAGCTTTATTCCACTGTCACCAGCTCAGAGCGGGCTTCTTTGTATCCATACTTAACTTGCACCACCTCCCATGACTTTATGTTTATTTTTCACCATAACCTTTGCTTACATGCTTCCACTGCCTTTCTCCTCTATTAGAATGTAAACTCGATGAAGGCAAGAGATCAGGGACTTTGTTTACGATAAACCCTGCCTACAGTAGTACCTGGAATATCCCCGGAGGTTGGTAAAGATTTGTTGAGTGAAGAAAATTAATTGAATGAACTGTGTGGTGCACTTACACTCCAGTCAACTTTCCAGTTCTTGAAACACTTGCCATCACCATCTCACGGCCCCTGGTTTCCTCAACATCAAGCTCTCCTCGTCCTCTTTCAGCCAGGGCTGGAAACTGCATGCCTTTGTAGCCTTCTCTGCTACTGCTACCCCATGTGCACCGTATGTTCTAGTCATATCAAAGTATTTGTCACAGTCTCCATGCCCTTTCAAATGCTCACAACCTTTCCCTTGCTAGTCCATGTGCCTGAACTGCCCTCCCTACTTTTTTCTTCCTGCCAACCTCTTATACTAATGTCCAAATTCACTTTTCATGTTCTTTCTTCTGTAGGACTTTCTTCATACTTTTCATCCCTGTTGACTGTCCTTCTGTCTTTTGGTACATTGTTTGTGACTGAGTTTGTGCCATGCCATACTGCAAAAGCATGTTTCCTTCTAAGTTATGAACTCCTTTAGGGCAGAACTACAGTTCTTGTTCTTATGAATCTGGGCACAATCCCAGTGCCTCTGATACAACAGGGGCTCAATAAATGACTTCCGAATGTCTACAGGTATATTGATAATTCTGTAGATTATAAAGCTTTGAAATGCTTTAAATTTTAAGGCTGAAGAATCAAGCCTTTTGTTTTTCTCAAAGCCAAAGCTGTGCTCCCCTGCGCTGAGCATGCCGTATGAGTGGATAGCATCATATGTGTTTACTTCACACACACCTCGGTGAATCATAGGAAATCACTAGTGTGACTCAGCTTAAATAAAGCACATGATTCAATGTCAGTGCAATCAATTCTTTGACCATTGACTAGAGATGAAATAAATCCGGAGATCTGATTCTAACTGAGGAGGTTCTGAATTAGAATCACAGTTCACAGAAATAAATCCAAAATGGGATTCTTTTCTCTTATGACAGAATCTCCAGTGGTCAGTTGGAGATGAGAAAGCAGATATGCTGTTTTTATTGCTTTAGTAGTTTGTTTTCTAGCAAAGAAATACAGGTACAAATCATCAGGTCCTTGGACTCTTTTCATTCTCCTGTGATACATACACTACTTAGGTCCTTTGCTTTTCTGTTTCTTTGGTTTCCTTTCTTGATTTACAGAAGTATATTCTTAAATAAGTTATTTGGAAAGGGTGTCTTAGAATTAAATTTCTGAGTCCTTATATGTCTTAAAGTATTTTTATTGAACATACTTGAATACTAGTATGTAATAGCTGGAAGCAGAATTAAAGTTTAAAAATAATTTCCCTCAGAATGTGAGGGTATTCAGTGTTGCTGATTGGGACTCTGATGTCAGTCAGTCTCTTTCTTGATCTCTTTTGAAGATGACTTTTTTCTTTCTGAAGGATCCCTGGGGATTTGAAGTTTCATGAGAATATGTCTAAAAGTGTATATATGTTTTTATGCATAAGGTTTTGCATCAGTTGGACTTACCAAATATGTAACTTTGAGTCATTTTTCAGTTCCTAAGAATTATCTTCTGTTATTAGTTGAAAATTTCCTCCCCTCTTTCTCAGCATTCTTAAGGACCCTGTTGTTTAAAGATAGGACTCCTGCATTAATCCTTTTTGTCTCATATTTTCCCACTTATGTTTTGTTTATTTGCTTCCTTTTAGGAAGAATTACTTTCATTTTATTTTTTCAGAGTTTCTATTAGTTTATGCAATTGTAGTTTTTATCTTTAATTGCTTCCTTTGTTCTTTGATGTTTTTCTTTCATATCAGCCTGTGTTTTAAAGATAAAGTATTTTTCTGAATCTCTTTGAGGTTATTATTTTTGTTGCCTGAACTATCTCTGATTTGTTCAGAGTTACTTATGTTTATGTTTATTTTAATCTTTTTTTCTTTATACTACTATTTCTCCTTATATGCCAGGAAATTTCTGCTTTGCCATTGATGGTTTATGAAAGTAGTAACTGGTGTCACATTTTCCTGTGGTTGTATAAATGGGTCAGATGGGAGCTCTATGTCAGTTGGTGTGGGATGGAGTATGTGGACCGCCAAACCCCACTTTGGGGTTAGCATTCCAGAAGATAGCTCATGGTCTCTGAATCTCCCTAAATGACAAAATAAGGAAGACTGTATTTTGGGGCAACAGTATCCACGTTAGAAGCTTTGGCTTTCTCCCGACACCTCCTTTTCTTAAGAGAATCATCTGAATATTCTGGGATTAAGCACTGGTTGCTGGCAGAGAGAGGGAAGGTAATTAAGGTGTTCAGATATAGCTCTGGTCTTCTTAACCAACTAGCATTTCTTTAATCTCTTGTTTTCAGTCTTGCCTCTTTTCCTTCACCACACATGGCTCTTTACTGGAGTTCCATTGGGTGGGCGTATCTCCCATTTCTTCCGTGGTCCCATGAGAGTTTGTGCAGGGTGGTAGCTTTTGTTTGTTTCATTTTTTCCAGTATGTACCTAGTCAATTTCCCTCTTATAGAAATTTGTTAAAAAATCTCTGTTTGTTGGGGTGCCTGTGTGGCTCAGTCAGTTAAGCATCTGACTCTTGATCTCAGCTTAGGTCATAATCTCAGAGTTGTGAGATACAGTCCTGTGTCCAGCCCAGAGTACAGCCCAGCATTGGGCTCTGCACTCAGTGGGAGTCTGTTTGAGATTCTGTCTCTCCCTCTCCCCCTCCACCCCTCAAACTTGCATTCTCTCTCTCTCTCTCAAATAAATAAATATATCTTTTCTAAAAAATCTCTGTTTGTAAACATCTCTTCCATCCTCTTTTGTTGTCATAAATTATTTTTTTAAATTCCGATGCTTGGTAACATTTTATTTTAAAATACTATTGGATTTCTAGGAAAGTTGTAAGAATAGCACTAAGTTCCTATATATCCTACACTCAGTTTCCCCTGATGTTAAGAATTTACAAGAAATTAATATTTGTACAATACTGTTAGCTAGGCCACTGATTTTATGAGACTGCAGCTTGTCCACAAATGTCCTTTTCCTATTGTAGGATCCAATCTAGAGTCTTACACTGCACTTAGATGTCATGTCTCCTAAGTCTCCTCCAATCTGTAGCAATTCCTTAGTTTTCCCTTATTTTTTCCTGGCCATGACTTTTAAGTATACTGGTCAGTTATTTAGTCAAATGTCCTTCAATTTAGGTTTGCCTAATGTTTTCTCATTATTAGATTTGAGGTTATAGATATTTTTGCAAGAATACTATAGAACTGATCAGCCTTTCTCATGGATCATATCAGGGACTATTGATATTGATATGTCTTATCACAGGGGATATTAACCTTGATCACTTTATTGTGGTATCTGCAGGTTTCTTCATTCTTAAGTTTCTGAGGGTTTTTTTATTTGTTTGTTTGTTTTCCTTTAGAATATCTTGGAGAAGATACTTTGATAGATATTATGCAAACAACATCTTTCTGCTCAAACTATTACCCAATAATTTCAGCATCCTTCCATGGCCCTTGTCTGCACCGGTTATTTCTGTCTTACTCAAATAGTGATTTTCTATTTCCTTCAATTCTTCTATACTTATTAGCTGAAAGTTTTCTGTAAGGCAGAGCTATTTCTTCTCTATTCTATTATTTTTTAGTCTCTCTATGGACACACAGATACTTACTTGACTCTACTGATTATAACCTAGTACTGTCATTAGTTGTTTTGTTCCTCAAATTGTCACAGATTTGGCCATTGGGATCTCTTTCACATTAGTTCCTATGCCCTATTGACATGTCCTTATCTTTATTAGAGCATTTTCATTGTTTTCTATCACCACAAGATGTTCAGAAATAGCTTGTGCTTTCCCTAACACAGTCTTGGAATCAACCACTTTTCTAAGGATCCTTGGATCCTTTTATTGGAGATTGACATTAGAAAACAAGATCTGTATACTAATGGTGCTCTTTGCTACTTGGCTGTCATTGATTTTAGGAAATACATACTAACCCATGTGCATACATATACACACATAACTAAAGTTATTCCTGTGACTGTTTGCCTGATATATATTTAAAATCATGAAAAAATACATATGTATTCTTAAGCTTTCCTGTCAGTGGGATATAGGGAAAGATGGGAGACAAACACATATACTTTGTTTTCTATCTTTAACCAGAAAGCCTAATTATTCAGATAAAGTCTTAAATGAATGTCTTTGAGGATTTGTTCTATTTAAGAAAAATTACATTTTTTCCTATTTATGTTTTATGCAAATGTGTTTTTTAATCTTTCATCAGTCTTTCAGACATGATAGATCTTTTGAATTAAAAATCAGTCTACCCTGGCATAAACAGAAGAGTACAAACACTTCCACATACATTGCTAGAATAATCGGCACAATAAAGAGATCTGTGGTGTCTTAGTTTCATCAGTTTATCAGAGAACTGAGCATGAAAGACTTTGAAGTCAACAATAGGAAAATAAAGATTCAGTTCAAAATTTAGCATGTCTTTAAGGCGAAGGAGTTTGTAATATAGTAGACACTCATTATATACTTGTTAAAATAAATGATTGAACCTTACCAATACCATTGTTAAACACCTGTTACCATGTATTTCTTTAGTACACGACATATATTGTAGCACAGCATCACAACTCTTAGGACTATGCATCATTAATTCATTCAACAAATGTCTACCACTCAGACATAATTCTGGGCATGTATTTTTTCCCCCATTTTCCATTTTTCTTATTTTTTTGGAGTAAATTCAAGTATATAGGATTAGTCCTGCAAGATAGAGCATTTTGAAAGTGTGAAATTGCAAAAACCATTTTTGTGAATTCAGGTATGATGTACTTAATAAAAGTGTTATTTTCTTCAGATGGAAACTAGTAAATTCTGTATATTTTAAGATATATGGATAAATAGCTATAATTCTCCGGTAAGTGGGTAAGATGTCTTTATTAACAAAATAGTTGCATTAAAATGAAACCTATTCCATTCCATGGATATTTCTCCTATTTTGTCTAAAGTAAGAGTAATTTTCTTTCAATTTTGGCAAAATTGATGTTTAAAAAATGTTTTGATGGAGTGAATGATTTGTGTCTCATTCTTTATGTCTCGTAGTTTATGACTTCATTTTAATGGAGTATATCATCCAGTACCTTCCTATGAAAATATTTGTGAGAGATGCTATATTATTTTTTTAAGATTTTATTTTTTTGATTGGCTGCGTAGACACAGAAGCAGGGGGAGCATCAGGCAGAGGGAGAGGGAGAAGGAGAAGCAGGCTCCATCCCAGCATCCTGGGATCATAACCTGAGCTGAAGGCAGACGCTTAACCAGCTGAGCCACTCAAGCACCCCTATTTTATTTTTTTTGAAGATTTCATTTATTTATTTGAGAGAGAGAAAGTGCAGGTGGGGAGAGGGGCAGACAGAGAGGGAGAAGCAAACTCCATGCTGAGCAGGGAGCTGGACGCAGGGCTCCATCCCGAGATGGAGATTTTATTTTATTTAAAATAAAATATACCCAACGTGGGTGTCAAACTCACAACCCTGAGATCAAGAGTCACATACTCCACCACCTGAGCCAGCAAGGTGCCTCCTGCTCCCACCCCTTTTTTAAAAGATTTTGAGATACTATTTTTTCTTTTACGAGTTTGAATGTCTGAAATTTGATTATTCTACTGTCAATTTTGACTGGCAGTTTGGATGGATAGGAGATTCTAAATTTGGACAAGTTTCCCAAGTAGTAACATAATCAACATGGTGACACAGGTTGTTCCTGACTTTGCTCCCCCTCACAAGAATAACTAACAAGTATTCGAGGAAAAGCTACCACTGAGAGAATTCTAGAACATGGGGGCAAAGCTGAAGCAACCCCTCTACTACAGAGACCAAGAGAAACTGCATTAGAAGAGTAAGAGAAGTGGCTACACATTGACCACATTGCTCTTAACCCAGGGTGGCACACTACTACACAGAGATGTCACCCCCAAGCCTCTGGTTCCTCTAGTGGGAAAAGAGAACCCAGAGGGGACAACACCTCAACCCTGTGGATTGTTTTGCAGGAGCCCCTACTCTGATCTCACACCACAAGGATTACAGAGAAATCTGTGGGGCTCAAACACTGAGAATCTGACTGTGGTAGAGAAGGGAGGTCTTGCAACAACCAGCACACAGATTTGGGCAGCCCACGTTCATACCCTCTGTACCCAAGTAGTAGTCCCAACTACTACTATGAGCTGTAGTTTTGCTCATCTGCAGAACCAAGTCAGGAGTACACTCTGACCAGAGAAGATGGTGTGGAGATCTACCTGACTCAAAGGAGTTTTGCAGGCCCTAGAGCCAGGTTTGCCAAAGCTCAGACAATGAGTTGAATTGCATGCAGTCCCACCCACTGTGAAAAGTATCTTCTGGCCCCATTTGACCAGAAGGGCTGGAGACAATTTCTGGAAGCTGTGGCCCAAAGGCATTCATCCTGAGAGGCGGGCAGCAGAGCTGATTGCCCACAAAGCAAAGCCAGTACCAGAAGTGGAGCTTTCCCCTGTCATACACAGACAGAAAGGTAGTTAATTCATAGCCAAGGCTAAGGTAGCTCCCAGACCTTCCCAAAAGACAGAATCTCTCTGGGAAATTGAAAGTTGTCTGTAGCCACCCTGGCCCCTCCCACTGCCACCCAGGAAAGGGAGCTGAGACAGCTCCACCTACTGTAGAGAGTGTCTTTCTGTCCTCTCTGACCAGAAGAGCTGAAGACAGTTCCTGGAGACTGTGCAGCACAGTGGCACTTAAACCTTGAGGTGGGTGGGCAGAGATGATAGTCTGCATAGCAAAGCCAGTGGCCATGTATGATCAGGGATTTGGGGGTTGCTAATTGGCTTATATTAAGACAACAAAGAGGTTTATACTTGGCTTTCAAGCTGCTTTTCCTTCTGTGCCCTTGTGGGGAGTGTAATTTTATCTCCACTCATAGCTGAATGCAGTCTTCAGCCCATTTGACCGGGAACCTAACCAGAGCACATGGGAAGTTGCCTAGCCCATTCAACAGCCCTAGTACAGCACTTAAACATGTGGCACTTGAGCGTGGCCCGTGGTTTCCCCATCTGCAGAGCAAAACTGGTAGACTCAACTGACCAGGGAAAATTCTGGCTTAATTCTGTAAATGAACATAGGTCCACCTGCCTGATGCATAACAAAGTCAATCACTGATATGTCAGGTATGCAGCAAGGAAAGGATTTATTTTAGAGGCAGCCAAATGAGGAGATGGGTGTTGCAGGGCAAGCCTCAAATCCACCTTCCTGAGGCAGAGGGAACAAGTTTCTTTTTATAATTACAGGGGTTGATATCACACACATATTGATTTTTTTAAGTATTTTATTTATTTATTTGAGAGAGTGAGTACGCATGAGTTGGGGGGAAGGCAGAAGGAGAGGGAGAAGCAGATTCCCTGCTGAGTGGGGAGCCTGACACAGGGCTGGGATCATGACCTGAGCCAAAGGCAGATGCTTAACTGACTGAGTCACCCAGGTGCCCCAACACTCATATTGACTTAAAAGGGCAAGGAAACTTATGAGTATTCATAAGAAAAGATGGAGCATACACACTTAGCAAACATAGATGTAACATACATCCCATGTTTACTTAACATCAGAACAAGGCAAAATTCAGCTCTTTGACATCAGGGGGTTATCTTAGGACAAGGAGAAGGAGTTTGGGTTATGCTCTGAGAGCTGGTATAAACTGGAAGGGGTTTGGGGCTCATTATCTTAGGTAAGGAATGCAGGGCCATACCTGTTTGTAAGATGGAACCTTATCCATTGACCTTGATTCCAGGCTTCTACAGAGACACTTAGTGGATTTTTAGTAGGGTCTGAGAGGCACGAGAACTGACTGGGGGAAATAGTTCTCTGAAACCCAAGCTGTAAATTTTCTGCCAGTTTCAACCTCATTAACCCTATGGGGCACAGTTTCAATTCATATCACCAAACAACAAGCTACACAGGCCCTTGTTCTCATAATGTTTCCTTGCCAGGGCTAGAGAATCCAGGCAACTGTTGAGCTCATCTAATAGCCTTATGTGGGTAGGGAACCAAGCAGCAGTTTTACCCAGCTGTTCTCAGCCAGTGGCACACCTCCCTATCCCTATCCTCAGAGTTCAAACAGTTGCCTTTCCCCAAAATAGACCATAATAGCAGACCCCACCTGCCCAAAGACATTACCAGTTGACACAGCCACAGACCCAGACTGAGCTTACTGGTGAAGAACTGTCTATGCCAAAGCATACCAGTAAAGTCTGAGAGAGGAGGATCATTACTCACATGTGCAGTTACCAACATAAGCAATCAAGGTTCGCAAAAAATCCAAATAATTGTGATACTACCAAACGAAACTTATAAAGCTCTAATAATTGTCTCTATAAAGAAATGGAGATCTATGAAGTGCCAGAGAATTCAGAATAATCCTTTTATGGAAGGTTAGTAAACTACAGGAAAACACAGACAACTTCAAGAAATTATGGAAACAATGCATGAGCAAAATGAGAAGGTCAGCAAGGAAATGACCATGAAAACCAAAAAAACAAATCCTAGAAGTGAAAAACACAGTAACTCAACTAGAAAATTCAAAAGAGAGTTTCAAAAGTAGACTCCACATTGTAGAAGAAAGAATATGTGACCCGAAGAATAGGATATTGGAAATTACCCAGAGGTGCAAAAAGAATGAAAAAAAATGAAGAAAGCCAGTAAGAATTATGGGGCACAATGAAAAGAAACAATGTTCACATTATGGAAATTCTAGAAAGAGAAGAGAAGGTGAAGGGGACAGAACGCATATTGAAAACAATAAAGGCTGACAATGTTCCAAACCTGGGGAAAGAAATAGACATCTAGATTCATGAGGCCCAAAGGACCCCAAATTGGTTGAACACAGATAGAGATAAACTGAAATATATTGTAACTCTCAAAAGTCAAAAACAAAGAGTTTTAAGAACAGCAAGAGAAGAGAGAAGTTCCATACAACAGAACCCCCATAAGACTATCAGCGGATTTTTCAAGGGAAACTTTTCAAACCAGAAGAGAATGGGACAATATATTCAAAATATTGAAAGAAAATAGCTGTCAGCCAGGAATTCTGTACCTGGTGAAGATGTCATTCAGAAACAAAGGAGAAATAAAGATGTTTCTGAACAAACAAAAACTGAGGGAGTTCATTACCACCAGACCTGCCTTGCAAGAAATACTTAAGGGAATTCTTTGAGTGGGAGGAAAAGAACATTAATTGACAACATAAAAATATTAAAAGGTAATATTACCTCATTGATAATGGTAAATATATAGCCAAAGTCAGATTCTGCAATATGTTAGCAATGGCACATAACTCACAACTCTAGTTTAAAAGTTAAAGAAAAAAAGAACATAGTAAAAATAGCCAAAACTACAATAATCTGTTATTAGTTACACAATATATTTTAAAAAGTCAGTTGTAGGGCGCCTGGGTGGCTCAGTGGGTTAAAGCCTCTGCTTTCGGCTCAGGTCATGATCTCAGGATCCTGGGATCGAGGCCCGCATCGGGCTCTCTGCTCAGCAGGGAGCCTGCTTCCTCCTTTCCTTGTCTCTCTCTCTGCCTGCCTCTCTGCCTACTTGTAATCTCTCTCTCTGTGTCAAATAAAAAAAAAAAATCTTTAAAAAAAAAAAAAAAAAAAAAGTCAGTTGTAAGAGCAATAACCTAACATTGAGAGGGAAGAGAAATAAAAGTGTTAATTTTATGAAATCTATTGAAGTTATTATTGGTTTAAAATAGGATGTTAGAAGTTTAAGATATTTTATGTAAGCCTCATAGTAACTGCACGGGAAAATCCTATAGTAATTGCACGAAAGAACACAATAAAGAAGTCAAAGCACACTGATACCAAAAGACATCAAAACACAAAAAAAGACAGCAGGATAAGAAACAAGGAACGGTACATCTACAAAAAAACCAGAAAACAAAGAACAAAATGGCAATAGTATGGCTTATCAGTAATTACCTTAAACATGGATGAAATGTGTGAAGGAGATTAAGAGATACAGACTTCCAGTTTTAAAATAAAAAAGTCATGGTGATGAAAAGCACACCATAGGGTATATAGTCAATAATATTGTAATGCACTTATTGTGGTGAACATTTCCTATTGTATATAATTGTTGAGTCACTATGTTATACACTTAAAACTAATTCAATATTCTTTATCAACTATACTTTAATTAAATTTTATTTTAAAAAATAAAATTATCTAAAATACATAGAATGGGTGAATAAAAAAAAAAGAACCAACAATATTCTACCTAACAGAGACTCACTTTAGCTTTAAAGACATACATAGTCTGAGAGTGAAATAGTGGAAAAAAATATTTTAAGCAAATGGTAACCATAAAAAAGAGTAGTTCTATCAGACAAAATAGACTTTAAACTGAAAATGGCAAAAAGAGACAAGGTCACTACATAATGATAATGTGGTCAATAAATCAAGAGGTTAAAATAATTATAAATACTTATGTGTCCATCATTAGATTACCTAAATCTATAAAGCAAAAACTAACAGAGCTAAAAGGAGAAATAAATGGTAATTCAGTAATAGTTGAGGACTTTCAATACCCCACTCTTAACAATAGATAGACCATGCAGACAGAATCAATAGGGAAAGAGCAGACTTGGACAATGCTATAGACCAAATTGATATAACAGATGTATATAGAACATTCTATCCAACAACAACAGAATACACATTCTTCTCAAGTGCACATGGAACATTTTCCAGGACCACATATAAGTCAGCAAATTCAAGAAGATTAAAATCATACCAATTATCTTCTTTGACCACAATGGCATGAAACTAGAAATTAATGACAAGAAGAAACCTGGAAAATTCATGAACACATGGAAATTAAACAACACTGTCCTGAAAAATGAGTGGATCAAAGAAGAAATTAGTGGGGGAAATAAAAAACTTTTCTTCAGACAAATGAAAATGGAAACGTAACATATCAGGCTTTGTGGGATGCAACATAAGCAATTCTAAAGGAAATTTATAGCAATAAACATCTACATTAAAAAGCAAGAAAGATACCAAATAAACAACCTAACTCTATACTTTAGGAAGTAGAAAAAGAACAAACTTAGCCCCAAATTAGCAGAATGAAAAAAATAAGGAAGATTGGAGAAGAAATAAATGAAATAGAGAATAGAGAAAAATAATCGAAAAGATTAACCAAAGTAAGAGTTGCTCCTTTGGAAAGATATAAACAAAATTGACAAACACATTAGCTAGACCAAGGAAAAAAAGAGAAAAGACCCAAACCAACAAAATTGTAAGTACAAAAGGAGACGTTAAAACTGACATCACAGGGGCTCCTGGGTGGCTCAGTCAGTTAAGCTTCTGCCTTCAGCTCAGTTCATGATCCCAGGGTCCTGGGATCAAGCCCCACATTTAGCCCCGCTCCCTGCTTAGCAGTGAGTCTGCTTATCTTTCTCCTTCTGCCTCCTGCTCCCTGTGCTTGTACTCTCTCTCTGTTAAATAAGTCAATTATTTTTTTAAAGATCTGATCAGTGAATTCAGTAAAGTTGCAAGATACAAAATTAACATACAAAAATCAGTAGCATATTCTATACACTAACAATGAATTTTCTGAAAAAGAAATCAATCTCAGTTACAATAGTGTTGAAAATAATAAAATACCATGTATAGATTCACTGCAATCCTTATCAAGATTCCAATGGCAATTTTTACAGAGATAGAAAAAAACACTCCTAAAATGCATGTAGAACCACAAAAGACCCCAAATATTCTAATAAATCCTGAGAAAGAACAAAGGGGGAAGCATCACACTTCTGATTTCAAGCAATACTATAAAGCTATGTTCATCAAAACAGTATGGTACTGGCACACGAGTGTGCACACATGCACGCATACACACACACACACATACACACGCACACAGAAAAATAGAACAATGGGACGGAATGCAGAGCCCAGAAATAAGCCCAAGCGTATACAGTTAACTAATTGAGACAGAAGCCAAGAATACTTAGTGAAGAAAGGACAATCTCTTCAATAAATGGTTCTGTGATAACTGGATATTCACACATAAAATAATGAAACTGAACCCATATCTTACACTATTTACAAAAATTAACTTGAAATGGATTAAATACTTAGATCTAAGTCCTGAAATAAAGCTTCTTAACATGGGCCCTGGTAACAATTACTTAGATGTGATATCTAAAGTGAAAGCAACAAAATAAAAAGTGAATGTGACTATGTCAAGCTAAAAAGATGCTGCACAGCAAAGGAACCATCAACAAAGTGAAGAAACCTATGCACTGGGAAAAAATATTTGCAAATTATATATCTGATAAGGGGTTAATATCCAAAACATATAAAGAACTCATACAACTCAATAGAAAAAAACCCCAGTTTTTATTTTTTTAATTTTTTTCATATTTTTATTTTTACTTTATTTTATTTTTTGTTGGTTTTTTTCAGTAATCCAAGATTCATTGTTTATGCACCACACCCAGTGCTCCATGCAATACGTGCCCTCCTTAATATCCACCACCAGACTCACCCATTCCCCTTCGCCCCTCCCCTCCATAACCCTCAGTTTGTTTCTCAGAGTCCACAGTCTCTCATGGTTTGTCTCCCCCTCCAATTTACCCAATTCACTTTTCCTTTCCTTCTCCTAGAGTCCTCCATTTTATTCCTTATGTTCCACAAATAAGTGAAACCATTATCATAACTGACTTTCTCTGCTTGACTTATTTCACTCAGCATAATCTCCTCCAGACCCATCCATGTTGATACAAAGTTGGGTATTCATCCGTTCTGATGGCTGAGTAACATTCCATTGTATATATGGACCACATCTTCTTTATCCATTCATCTGTTGAAGGGCATCTCGGCTCTTTCCACAGTTTGGCGATTGTGAACATTGCTGCTATGAACATTGTGGTACATATGGCTCTTTTTTTTTCACTACATCTGTATCTTTGAGGTAAATACCCAGTAGTGCAATTGCAGGGTCATAGGGTAGCTCTATTTTTAATTTTTTGAGGAATCTCTGCACTGTTTTCCAAAGTGGCTGCACCAACATGCATTCCCACCAACAATGAAAGAGGGTTCCCCTTTCTCCACATCCTCTCCAACACTTGTTTCCTGTCCTGTTGATTTTGGCCATTCTAACTGGTGTAAAGTGGTATCTCAATGTGGTTTTGATTTGAGTTTCCCTGATGGCTAGTGATGATGAATATTTTTTCATGTGTCTGTTGGCCATTTGTATGTCTTCTTTGGAGAAGTGTCTGCTCATGTCTTCTGCCCATTTTTTGACATGATTATCTGTTTTTTGGGCGTTAAGCTTGAGAAGTTCTTTATAGATCTTGGATATCAGCCCTTTGTCTGTAGTGTCATTTGCAAATATCTTCTCCCATTCCATGAACAACCCAGTTTTTAAAAATGAATCCAAAGGACCTGAATAGACACTTTCTGAAGAAGATCTACTTAAGACCAACAGGTACAGGAAATGCTGCTCAAGATCACTAGTCATTAGGGACAAGCAAATTAACACCGTGATGAGATATCACCTCAGGTCTGTTAGATGGCCGTCATAAAAAAGAAAAGAGAAGACAAATGTTGGCATGGGTGTGGAGAAAACAGAAACTTTATGCGCTGTTGGTAGAATTGTCTATTGGTGCAGCCACAGTGGAAAACATTGTGGAGAATCCACAAAAAATTAAAAAATTAAATATGGAGAAATCTCAAAAAATTAAATTGAGAACTATCCTATGATCTACCATTTCCACTTCTGAGAATATATCCTAAGGAAATGAAAGCACTAACTGGAAAGGAATCTTCACCCTCATGTTCATAGCAGCATTATTTATTACAGCCAAGACATAGAAACTATCCATTGTGGATGAATGGATAAAGAAACTGTTGTCTGTATATACAATGGAATATTATTTGGCCATGAAAAAGAGGTAATTCTACCATTTACAACAACGTGGATGGATCTTGAAGGTGTTATGCTAAATGAGTGGAATAAGTCAGACAAAGAAAGACAAATACTGTATGATTTCACTTATATGTGGAATCTAAAAAATAAAACTAAAAAAAAAAAGACAAACTCAGAAAAAGAGATCAGACTTGTGGTTATCAGAGGCATATTGTGGGGGCAAGAGGAATTGGAGAAAGGTGATCAAAGTACAAACTAATAGAAGATAACATAAGTAGTAGGAATGTAATGTATAAAATGATGACTTAGCTAACACTACTGTATGATGTATTGGAAAATATTATGAAAGTTAATCCTAAGAATTCTTACCACGAGGAGAATTCTTTCTGTTTTCTTTTTATTTTATCTAGATGAGAAGGATGTTGGCCAAATCTATTGTGGTAATCATTTCACAATACATATAAGTCAAACCAGTATGCTAGACACCTTAAACTAATACAAGTGCTCTGCGTCATTTATTTCTCAGTGAGACTCGGGGGCTGTGGGAAGGAAAAAAGTCCCTTAGACTTTTCTTTGTATGTTGACTTCCTAAATGGGTTCTTTGTCTCTCATCTAATATTGTCAACTTTCCATGTCTCTGTTTTGTGTTGTACTTTATGAGAGAACTTGTCAACATTATCTTTTAAACAGTCTATTCTGTGGTTTGCTGTTTCTTCTTCTTTTAATAGCACCCACTTTTCATTTTCTAGGTGTGCTCTTTTATGTCTTTGAGGGTAATCCTAATTTTGGTAATTGTAGTGTCTTCCCTAAATTTTCTCTGGTTTTCTGAGTTTCCTTTTGTTTGTTTGTATGTTAGTTTTGTTATCTTTTATGCTAGAAATTTTCCTCAAATAGTCCTTCATATTTGAGAAAAGGGCACTGAAAAGATAAGTGGAAATTCTATATGCTGAGTGGGGCTTTTGAGTGGTACATTCACTATGGGAAGACTGAGGAAAAAACCTGACTGTTGGTCTGAGTGACTCCCAAGTGTCAGTTTCTCTATGTATTTTCTCTTTGGGCCATTTGTTTCTCCGGGATAAGAGAAAAGTCAACTTGCTTTTTGTAGCTTCCTCTCTGCAGTCACTTACACTTATGTTTTAATTTTCCCCTCTCTAGATCATCTCCATGTTTGTCATATTTTCAAATTGGCAATCCTTGTCTCCTTTACTATCTTTGTCCTTCAAAAATATATACATACATGTTTAATATCCATATGTAGAGAGAAGCCCTTGTGGAGAAGATAGTGAGCTGTGCCTGAAGGATGTTTACCCATCAATCAGTCTTTCAAGTGTAGATGATGACAGAGAAAAAAAAAGGAGTGTGGGAAGAAACTTCCCAAAGAGAGGGAAAGGAAATGGAAAATTGTTACTATGATGCATGTGATTGGATGACAACTTTGTTCAGTCATCTACCTCCATATTTTCCTAAGAGTACTATGTGTTTTCTAAGGGAATACATAGGATTAATCATACTAAATAGAGCTCCTTGATAAAACAGTCTTGATTCTTTGAGACAATTTTATTCCAATATATAATATCCCAAATATATACATCACATGGTATTTCACTCATATGAAAAGTAGTGAATTGGTAATATATAACACTTTTGTGAAGATTATAAGTGTTGTGAAGGAAAAGGATTCAAGATATTTCTCTCAATAATGTAGCTGTATTAGAGGTTCTTAATTTTATTGAAGAATAAAATAATGAAACTATACAAAGTAAACAAAATTAGGTTTTCACTTAATTTCACTGGTAGGCTAATTCATATGTGAGTGGCTTTCCAATTTTTGAAAGACTACCATGGAAGTCACTTACATGTACATTTATGAGTTTGAAGTATTGAAATTTTATACTATTTTAACAATATTAGAGTTATGAAAAACATTTTTTTCATTTATGAGTTTCAAATAAGTATTTTTTGTTTTATAATTTCAACAACTTCTTGTTTAAATTTTTAAGTGTAGAACTAATATGTGGTCACTTTAAAAATATGAGAAATCTGCAAACAAAAAATGAAAAGAACTCAATTTTGTCACTGCTTAAGGATAGCAATTTTAATATTTAGTTCAGTTATTTCTCCTAAACACACAACAGAGACCTTACCACTTTTTAAATTTGCTATTGTGTTCAGTTTCCCCGTCTCATTAAATAGTCTTTGGAAATTTGAATGTTAATAATAATGGCAATTGGTCTTGAAACCTACATTAATTTTTTAATTTTACAAAGCCCAGTAGCATCTATTAGTCATTTTCTCTCAAATCCAGCACTAACGAAAAAGGGGTTAGGGTGATCTGAGAAGGCGGAAGAGGTAAATGCTGAAGTGTCTGAGTGGGGCCAGCAGGGGTTGCTGTCATGGATGAGGCTTCCACATTCCTGGTGTCTCTGACCTTGGACTCACTTAACATTATAGTCTGGATTCTATTAAAGGAATTTTGTGTTTTTCCTTTGCAAGAGTTACCCCCTACTATGACACATATTTAAAAAAATTTTTTTTCTTAAGTTGGAAAAGCAACTTTTTCTCAAAAGAAATTTATAGTTCAAATTTACACCAAGTTCTCACTAACTGGAGCAAGCCGGGTTTTCACTAAAGCTTTGACTTTCCTCTGTAAAACATTAGTCACTCCCTTGGAAGAAGCACTTTTTTATAGGCAGTGGGATAAAACAGCCACAGATGTGCATGTAATATGATGGGCTTAGAATGTACCTGCAAAGCATTTTTTTTTTAATTTAGAAGGGAAAAAAGATGAAAGAAAAAAGAGACTGAATTGGGATGCTAAAATAACAGTGATTCACTATTAAGGAAATGATAAGTTTTTGATCCATTCAAATAGTATTTTCTTTTCCCCTTTTCTTTATTCTTGGGAAGTTCTTGAGGATGTGCCAAGTCATTTTCATTGCACAATTTTTAAAGGTATTCACCATTCCCATGTGTAACTGGTTGCCTTTTTACTGTGCAGGACTGTAGTGACGCCTGTGGCCAAAGAGTTTGATCCAGACATGGTCCTAGTTTCCGCTGGATTTGATGCATTAGAAGGCCATGCCCCTCCTCTGGGAGGGTACAAAGTGACAGCAAAATGTGAGTATATCTTTTAGATATTTATGAAATGCTAAGACATAATAACCTCTTTAGGTTATTATAAAATAGATAGATAAAATAGATAGATAATAAAGACAGATAAAAATCTATCTTTAAAATAGATAATACCTTTTACATGTGTCTAGTAAACTTAGGTAAGACTTTTTGAAAATAATTCAGATTGTGCTTATTGCTTTGTCAGATTCACCTCTCTGTAGATGTTTGCCCTTAACAAAAGCAAAGTTAAATTGTTTCCTTTGTAGACTTGATGGGGCAGTTCAGAACCTTCATGTTTTTCAGGAGTCCCATTTTGCTATTTAAAGGCAGAAGAGATAGGACTTCTGTTTAAATTTGTTAAATGACTTCAGAGGTCATGAGTCTAGAAAAGCTCCTGGGCTTTTTGAAAAGAGAATGGAAGTCACTGTTTTTATTCCATTGTACATATGGTAAAAAGTAGCTCTTTCCTCATAATGCTATAGTCTTCTAGGTTTGAATACAGAAGTGTAGTTCCCCTTGCTCAGAAGCTCTGTACGCGCCTATGGACAATGCTCAGGTTCTCTGCTGGTCTTCTGTTGTGTTGCAAAGGTTAACTTTTTGGCTCTATCCCTTAACAACTAGACACCAGATGAATAAATACATTTTGTGTTATACTGCATTTGAATAATGTGACTTAATGGAATCTAGCTAGAAAGAGGCTTTCTTCAAGAATAATTCCCATGCTCTCTGAGTGTGAAAATAAGGCATATGTTTAGCCCATGCATACAAATGTATGCTGGTACTCTGGATATATACAAAAAAGAAGAAGAAAAAAGCAGAATTGTACAAAGGATCCACTATTGTGTATTTTAGTGGGGGTTGGAAACAAATCAAAACAACCCAAATAGTTTTAAGTGAGAGAGATGAGTTTAGAGCAAGTGTGTTTTATTAATTTGAAAAGAACCAAAGAACCAGCATCATGCCAACCTTTGTTTTTAGTTGGCTTCTCATGTGAGAGAGTTTTCTGCACTCTAATTGTTCCAGTAACATTGTTAGGTAGTAACTATTTTTAACTTCTATTATTTACCCAGGGTTTTGGTGCCTAGTTGTTTATTGAAAACATATTGAAAGAGGCAACTCCACAAACACAAACAAAACATAATAATTCACAAGTTTGTAAAATTGAATAGAGAGGTGTTTGGTTTTATCAGATGTCTTATGATCCCTTTTCTTTCTTCATGGAATTCCTCTCAAATAGAAGTCAATCTTCCCACTGCAGATAAACCTCATTAGCATCAAGACTGGTGAAGAGTTTAGTCTAAATAAGGAGAAAAAAAAGACCTTGTACTTCAAATTGATATACACCCAAACAATGGAAACCACATTGAGCAAAGACAGAAATCTAGAAAAGGTGTTCCTTGGCATTAAATATAAGACTCTCCCTCGGGAAGGAGGAATGTTTGTATTTGGGTCTTTCTTCCTGCCAAGGGGGCAAGTTGTAATGAGTCCATTTCTCAGAACTAGCTGGAAGGAACTAATTTTTTTGTTTGCTTGTTTGTTCATTTTTTGCCAAGTAGAGTTCAAATATCAAATGTCATCTTGGAAAGTAGAATACAAAGTAATAGTAGCATGGTTTCTTTTAGTCATAGACCTAAGGTACATGGTATCTACTCCTTTTAGCTTCAATACAATTCACTAAGACCTTTATTATGTTGTGTTTCTTTATCCATCTGGGGGGAAGCTCTTCATTGCTCCAGGTAAGTTTGTCTATAATCTCTTCAACCCCTCACCCTCATTATCTGTTTTCCCTTCTTGTGTCTTTTCTACTCAAAAGACCATGTTTCCTTACAAGGGATTTGTTTCCTAAGAAAAATAGACAGATAGAAATTTTAACTGATTTAGTAACTGGCCCTCTCTTGAGTACTTACAGTTTAGGGAAAAGATATACGATGAGATAAGGAAATCTTAGAACTCAAGAGATGATAGTAGAGACTACCCAAAACAGTTCACATATTGCATAGATGAGAAAACTAATTTATTTTACCATCTGAAATAATTGGGGTTAAAATAAAAGTACTTATTCTGAATTTGTATTTAGATAAAATTGCATGAGGCTTTCACTGGATTTTGTCCACTAAAGAGAAAAATGTTTTGTAAAATGCTTAACAGCAGAGTAGTTGGATGCATACTGCAGACCTGTAACTCCCCAAGTACAGTCTGTGATAGACACTGACTAGTCCCATGATACTTAAATTAAAAACCACGGAGCATCACGTCTGGGCAACTGTTTGTATATATCATCTCATGCAGGCCTGAGTTTGCCAGCTATATTTTCTAGAGATGCTGTCATAAATAGGTAGAGGTTAGGATTACCAGACAGCTGTATAGTTATTCCCCAAATACCTCAATCCTGGGTCTCTTTGTTCTTTTTCTAACTACGTGGCAGATGCATTTATGTTGCTTTGGTCTGAAAGTTCTCAATAGGCAATTATTATTGGACCTTCACTGTCCTGTGCCAGAAGTCATCCTCCATTTCTGGGAAGTCTCAAAATGAGACTAGGTGATTCTGCTCCAGGTAGAATGTCCAAAGATTTTAGAGAGTAGTTTTGAAGATACTGTGTCACAGATGATGAAATTTTACTGTTCTTAGCACATTGAATAAATCTTTTAAAATAATTTTGTTTAATAGCCCTAAAAGTGAAAGATAAATTAAGTCAAAACAACTAGTGTGTTCATTTTCATTTGTATTTAGATATTTAATTAGTTATCTGATTTTTTTTGAAGGCTTGTTTGATACTATGACAAAAATTTCAGTGCAGCCATAGAGGTGATTTAAATTAAAGTTGATTCTTGGCTAGTACTATTTTTCTTCCTTCCTCTCTTCTCATTTATTTACATATCAAATATTCTCTACAAAAAAATATTCAGATTTGTTTGTGCCAAAGTTTTAAATAAATTATCTGAATTAGTTATTTAAAATCTGTCCTGGGCGCCTGGGTGGCTCAGTGGGTTAAAGCCTCTGCTTTCGGCCCAGGTCATGATCTCAGGGTCCTGGGATCGAGGCCCGCATCGGGCTCTCTGCTTGGCAGGGAGCCTGCTTCCCCCTCTCTCTCTCTCTCTGCCTGCCTCTCTGCCTCCTTGTGATCTCTCTCCCGCTGTGAAATAAATAAATAAAATCTTTAAAAAAAAAAATAAAATAAAATCTGTCCTGTTTTTCCAATTAACCACCAGGACTAAGGCCCACACTAAAAGTAATAAGTATCTTTTTGTCCTACCCTAAACACTACATCAGACTTTACCATGAAGTTATCAATGTATCTTTTTAAAATATTCTCATTCAGATCTAAATATCTTCAGGGTTACAATTAAGAAGGTTGACATGCCAATTAAGTGCCATGTTCTCACAATAAAATTAAACAAAATTGATTCATCATATTGCAGTACCCCCTGGGTTTATGGTGTTGTCAACATTTAAAAAGTTGTTTCTTCAGTTCATGTTAATTTGCAGAAAAATGTATCTTTTCTTCCTTTTCAAGACATTTATATGTTCTCTCCTTTCATTGGCTTCACATAGTAGACTATGTGCAAATTTCTTTTATAATGTGAATAATAATTTTCCTTTCTTTAGAATAATTCAAAAGTCATTGTGAAATGATAGCCATGTCTGATAAAAAAGAATATGATCTTTTTTTCAAACAGAAGTATTTTTGTAGTCTTTGAGATAGTAACTACTTCCCTCAGCAAATAAATAAATGTTATTTGGGCAAGTAAAGAACACACATTAGTCGGCAGGAAAAAAAAATCAAATAACATATCTTAGTCTTGAATTACCATCTTCTTTTTGATAAAATGTTTTATCCTTTTTAGTGGTCCTCTTATTCCTTTTATCCCACATGAATGTCTGCCTCACAGGGAAAGAGTACTCTTGTGAGGCAGATACCTGTAGAAATGAATTCCTTCTTAGCTTTGAGTTTTTCCTGAGGAAGTACAAAAATTCCTTGATTAGTCAATCCTCCAAAAATAAGTCTCTAAGAAGTTGACTGTTAAGCCAGTCAACAAATAAGTGCCAACAAATAAACTTGTTAAGTATATGAGGTTATGTTGGTCTACTTCATCAGCTTATGATGGATGTATGTGCTTCAACCCCCTGTGTATACAGAGTGTATGGCTCAAAATGTCCTCTGTCGGCACATTTTATTTGTCCACAGAGTTGAAGGCAGATGGAGCCAGAATTACTTACATTTTGGTGAAGTTGACTTTTTTTCTTTTTCTCTCACTGATGATTCTAGGCCTATCTTAATATGTCCATGGCTATCCTCTGTCTCTAATTTTATCCACTAGAAAGAACCTGATCACATTTACTTGTATGTTACATTTATTACCTTTTTACATTTATATCCTTTTTTTAAGTGACTGTACTTTTTTTTTTAAGTGAGCTAATGTGATAGCTCTGTGTGGCAGTTGCATCTTTTATTATTTATCTGTAATTGTGGAATCAATGGTTTATCTTCTCGTGATAGAATTTCAGGCCATAGCAAACAGGCATGGAGAAAAGGAGTGTCTGGAAGACATTTACCAAATGCCATTTCATGAAGGATCAACCTTAAGCTTGAAGGGTTTCAGTTCTTTTAGATTGGGTGGAAACTGGAGGAATATTATGCACAGTTGATTACCCAAAGTATCCTCCCATCCAGCTACCATCAGATTAACCTCTCTTATACATTTCTGTGCTGTGTCCTCAGAAGCTGGACCACTGCCTGGCACATCTTCTAAATAACAACTTCTTTTTAAATGAGTAAAGCTAAATGAACCCATTGTCTTTTAAGCAAGTCAGATGCTTTCTTCTGTATTTGATGCTATTTGAATTGGATTTCATGGTATTTTTTTTCTTGTAATTACTATCCCCCATCACTGCCACTTCTTTCCAAGGCTTAGACAGCATATTTATATCTCCTATAATATTTTAATTAACACAAACCTGTGTTTTTGACAATGGTCACTTGTGCAACATTTCCCCTTAATAGAAATAGTATTGAAAAAATATAAATATTGAAGAGGGAAGTCATGGTTTCCTTGTAACAATGTGTCTTGGAGGGGCGCCTGGGTGGCTCAGCGGTTTAAAGCCTCTGCCTTCGTCTCAGGTCATGATCTCAGGGTCCTGGGATCGAGGCCCACATCGGGCTCTCTGCTCGGCAGGGAGCCTGCTTCCTCCTCTCTCTCTGCCTGCCTCTCTGCCTACTTGTGATCTCTCTCTCTGTCAAATAAATAAATAAAAATCTTAAAAAAAATAAAAATAAAAAAAAACAATGTGTCTTGGACAAAAACACTGAATTCCTGCTGTTAATACCTACTAGAATCTAGATGGTAGATAACGCATTTCATTTCTGTTCAGAAAAGCAGGACAGTAGGAGAGTGAATCCTTTAAATAATAAACTTGAAATAAAGATGAAAAATTACAGGAGAGTACAGAATAGCTCATTTTGGTGTCAGAAGATCTGTGTTCAAGTCTCAGCTTTGTCCCTTACTAACTTTGTAATCAAATTAGTTTCTTAATCAGAAAAAAATGGCAGAGAGTAGAGAGATAAAAATTATACCTGCAACATAAGGAATAAGTGATTAGGCATTGCGAGTTGAAAATTTTAAATTTTATTGTTGATGTTTCAACAATTGTAAACATTCACCAAAGGTCTTAGATGATATATTCGAGCACAAAATATACAACACAATATTGTAACTTGTTGGAAAATGTTTGAGATTCTTATTTGAACAAAATGGAAGGAGGATAGCCAAAAGTCCTAGGAGGCTATGCAAGATTCTAGGTAAATAGTTGTGGATGGTCCCTTCAATTAAAAGTCAGGTTGGTAAGAGTAGTCCCAACATCTTATTTCCATATCCATGTGCATTTCTTTATTGTAATAAATCTGGGGTTAATTGGAATAAATGGCAATGCTTTTAAAAGAAAATAACACATTATTATTATATTGTGATGAGGATAACTCAGGTTCTCCCTGCCTAAAAGCTTGCAGTTTGTTTTGGTATACTGAAGTGTGCTTGGATTGTGACATTATTAATACTTAGATCCAGAATAAGTTATCCAGTGATGCATTTTTAGCAACTAAACTATCTGAAATACAGTTGAAAATCAGAAAATAAACAGCACTTCTGAAGTGCAAAAATAGATGCAGAAAGCCCATTTATAAATATATAGACCCACCTTCTTGTTCTTATTAAGATTGTGCCTAATTTTTTACATATATAACTAGTGTACTTGATTGTCTAATTTTACAACCTATAGCAGATATAAGGAACTGTTTGGTGGTGGAGGTAGATGAATGGATGGTAGGCATATTTCTATCTCTGAGGTTGTTAAATTTGGGTCTACAGACCTCCCAGGAGTCCATGGATAGAATTCATGGGGCTCATGAGTTTGGATAAAAGAAAATAACATTACTTTTTTTTGTAAAACTGTCACTTGCCCCTTTACTTGCCCCTTATTAGCTGTATGAATTTAAGAAGGTATTTCTTTTTGTTATTGATATAGGCAACAAACATAAAAATGTAGATAAAGTGGATGACTTTGTTACCCGTAGAAATGATAGCTATTTTCATACCACTTTATTGTTGTGTAGATAGTTCCAGTGACCAGTAACTTTCATCATTACTTTGAAGTGATAGTATATATCAGACCTGCTGCTCAATTAGTTATTTGATGCATTAGTATAGAATTACATGTATTATACCATGACTTTCCCCCGTATTTTGGTAGTTTGGTATATTTTCAATATAGTAGTTTCCTTTGTTACTGTGTATTTATGTATTTAAAAACATTCTGAGAAGAGATCCATAGGCTCTACTTTGAATACACACACACACACACACACACACACACACACAATCTTTACTTTGAGGCAAAGTATAATTTGTTTCTTTTTGCTAATTTGCTTCTCACATTATGCCTGGCGTAGTTATTCTGTTATATATAGTTGATCTCTGAAGCAACCCTGAAAAAAATATTGAGCGTTCTGGTATTCCAAAGATTTCTTATCTATAAAACAAACTTCATATATATCTCACATTGTAAGATTTCCATGTCTTGTACCTGGAAGTCAAACAGACATTCTAAACAATTACTAAGCTTCACATCAATAATTTATATATTAATATGTCTTCCTTTTAGAGAGAATAAACTAATGCAATCTGGGAATTCAGAAATTTTGTTTAAAATTGTACGCACATTTTCAAATTTTTAAAATAATTTTGGGTGATTTACAAGATGAAGAGTAATAAAAAGAATTATATAGCAAATTCATTGGTTCTTCTAGTAGAATTGACAACAGCCAAATATTTTTATCATATTTGTTCCAAGTCTTTTGTTTGTAAAAGAAATAATACTTGCAGATGAATTTGAGCTCCACTTTAATCACTGCCCCTAGGTCCTATTCCCCTTCTCTCCTAACTGTTATCATAATTTGTGTTCTTTCCAGTACACACACACACACACACACACACACTCACGCACACACACACACACACACACTATAATAATATTTTAGTGAATATGGTTTTAGATTTACCATATATTGCAAAGGTAAGCATTATCATTCTGTTCATATAGTTTATGGAACTTGCTTTTTTCTTTTAAAATTGTTTTGACATACACTCATGAATATTTACATATCCTTTTAATTTCTGTGTATTAGGCCAGTATGGGCACACACCATCATGTATTTTATCTATTCTCCCATTAATCGATCTTCAAGATGTTTCTAGATTTTCACTACTATAAACAGTGTTGAAGTGAATATCCTTTCACAGATCTTTTATCTGACACTGATGTTTTTTAGTCAGGTTGGACTTTCGTTTCTTTTTCAGTATGTAGGACTTGGGGGCACCTGGCTTGCTCAGTCAGTAGAGCATGTGACTCTTGATCTCGGGATCATCAGTTTGAGCCCTGTGTTGGGCACAGAGACTACTTAAACAAAAAACTATATGGCAGTATGTAGCACTTATAAACATGGAGGGAGATAGCTAAAGAAGGAAAGAATTCTTTCTGCCTTCCTTAACTGTTCCTCACACCATTATCCACATCCCTTGTCTTTGACAAACATACACCCAAACAACTAATCTCGCTTCTTCTCTTTACCTTTTTATACTTTGTATATCATACCCCTTCCTTTCCAGTTAAAATTGTCAGAGAGGATGTTTTTGTGTACTGATTCTCTTCAAATCCAATCTGAACTTTAAGGGCAAAAGTAGACTAAAAGTCATGTAATAAATAAATAAAATACTATTTTCAGGTGTTTTCCAACAATACTTTGTAAATTAAACTTAAATGGAAAAGATGATTTTCTACTCAAAGCTAACCCAACTGGCTATGCTATCAGTTACTGTGGAAGGAACTATGGCGCTGAAGTTGAAAATACAATCTGGCCATCCAGTAGATGAATCATAATCCTGGCCGGGCCCTTAGAATCACCACAGGAACGTCACTCAGCCCCTTGAAGGTTGTTTTCTTGCCTAGAAAGGGACATTAATTTCATCTCAGAGTGTTGTTGTTAGTAGATGATAGAGTAACACCTGCTGGCGATCTTTGAGTTTTTACTCTGTGATAGCACTATACTCGCTACTCTGCATTATCTCCTTTCGTCTTTATGACTAAATGGGATAAATATACAAAGCATCCTTTTTGTATTTTTGTATTCTTTGATCTTCTTATTACCCTGAAATCACTAAAGATGATTTAGCAGTCATTTATAAATTTTTTAAAAAGTGACAAAAATTAAGTGACTTGCTCACTTAATAACAAATAAGAATAACAAAACCACAACTTGATCTCATGTCTTTTAACTTCTAGCTTAACATAGTTTCTACTTGACTCAACAGGTCATTAAAAATATCCCAAATAAATGAGTAGGGTTTTTAGTTGCTATAGAAGTTTATTCTGAAGTATGCAAATACAGAAAATAAAAGGCCATTTTCCCAACAGTGAATTTCTTAGTTGTATACAATTTTCCAAGTCAAAAAAGTAAGCAGAGCTTTCCAAATGTATGGGAGCTTACCAGTTTATAGATAATATTTGCTATTTTTCATGGAACATTCTGCATAAGACTTAGTCAGGTACTTAGTCTTTGGCTCAAAATTCCCACATGTGAATTTTGTTGTACTCATGTACAACTACTCATTGTTGTACTCATAAGCAAGCACATGGCCCCCTGCAAAGAGGGAGAAGTGGATTTACAGATTTATATTACATTCATAAATGTCTTAGGCAATGCAGTTCCTTGTAACAGTCAACATAAAGANAAAAAAAAAAAAAAAAAAAAAAAAAAAAAAAAAAAAAAAAAAAAAAAAAAAAAAAAAAAAGAAAGAAAGAAAGAAAGAAAGAAAGAAAATATTTAAGCAGAGTTTGCCCTGAAAGAGGATGCTAGTTGCAACTCTAAAGTGTGGACTGTATTCATTGATACTAAGATGCACTTTTTCATATTTTAACATCTCTGAATTGCGATGTCTCTTACGTTTGGTGGCATTTCATTGTTGGATTGGCAGTTGTTTTTTTTTTAATTTTCATAGTGGTACATAAAAAATGGTCACTATTATTTTGTGCCACATTTGATGACATCTTAGATTCAACAAAATATGATTTTGCTCTTTGAGATGGTGTTTTAAAAATCCCAAAGTCTACACTAAAATGATAGCTTAGATACCCATTTTTATATACCCTCTCTAGGCTTCTAGTGATTGAATATAATTGCAAGAAAATAAAATTTAAATAACAGTAAGAAACAAACTCACAAAAAAAAAACATTATCAGGGACAAACTTTGTTATATCTTTGTTAAGATTTTATTTATTTATTTGGGGGGGGATGGGCAAGGGGAGAGGGAGAGGCAAACAATCTCAAGCCGAGTCTATGCTAGTAGATTCTCTTCATGTGAGTTTGCTTTTAGCTTAGACAAAAAAATGCCTTTCCTTGGTCTGAAATCTCCGTGTGACACTTTTTTAAAAAAATATTTTTTAAATTTATTTATTAGAGAGAGTGCATGCATGAGAGAGAGAGAAAGAGAGAAGCTGCCCACTGAGCAGGGAGCCTGACGCAGGGCTCGACCCCAGGACCCTGGGATCATAACCTGAGCCAAAGGCAGATCCTTAACTGACTGAGCCACCCAGTCACCTCTCCATGATGATCATTCTAACTAAAATAGTTGGTTTCCAATTCATTTTACAAATCAATACAGAATAGAATCCACTAGTCAAATAATTTGTTAAGTAATGTCATAGGGTCTGTCCTGATACTGTAAGCATATGGGCCACAGGCATGTGACTGAGAATTGTCTACTAGCCTGTGTATGTGTAATGAAGTTATTAAAGAAATTATAAGGAATTAAAGTGTACTTTTCACCTACCAGAAGTTTTTTTCACAGTACCTAAATGAACTGGAGAGCCATGATGGTATAGTACAGTGGTTTCCAAACTAGCAGGCATCAGCATCACCTGGTGGCCTTGTTAGGCTTGCTGGGCCCCACTCCCAGAATATTTGATTTATCAGGTCTGGAATGGGGCCTGCAGTGTGCATTTCCAAGTTTCCAGGTGGTACTCATACTTCTGGTCTAGGAACCAAATTTTGAGAACTACTGGGCTAGTTATAGAAAGAAAAAACACAGGATTTGAAGTTAATTGATCTACAGTTTGTGTCTAATTGGCTACCAACTTACTTTCCTGTGTCTTAATATCCTCGTCTCTCAAACAGAAATAATACAAATTATATTCTTTTGGCTAAATGTCAGGCTGTTATGAGAATCAAAGGAGATAACTGAAATAAATGAAAAAAATGCTTTCTAATATGTGACACTCCAAATGTAACAAAATACCAGTAATATTGTACCCATTAAATTTGGGGATACTATTGTTTTCACACACATGAGCTAGATTCAGAATTCACATATCAAAATACTTTTGCAAACTTATATGAAAATAAATACTAAAATATTTAGTTACTTTGAAATTTAGAAAAAAAAATTTTTAGAGAGAGTGAGCATGCACTCAAGCAGGGAGAGGAGAAGAGGGAGAGGGAGAGAATCTTAGACTCCATGATGAGCACAGAGCCTGATGCAGGTTGTTTTCCTTTTTTCTCTGATTTGGTAGAATTTATATATAAACTGGAGAACCGACTACCTATTTCAGAAATTATTTGGGGCACCTGGGTGCCTCAGTCAGTTAAGCATCTGTCTTCTTCGGTTCAGGTCATGATCCTGGAGTCCTGGGATCCAGCCCTGCATCAGGCTCCCTGCTCAGTGGGGAGTCTGCTTCTCCCTCTCCCTCTGCTCCTCCCCCACTCATATTCTCTCTTTTTTTCTCACTCACTCTCTCAATTAAGTAAAAAATTTTTTCAATTAAATAAATTTTTTAAAAAAGAAATTATTTTACCAGAACATTGACCATTGATGGCGGTCACCCCTATGGTTACTGTTCTCTTCCTGAAACCACAATACAGTCTGAAAACGGATAGGTGGGGCTAGTGATGAAAAGACAAAAGCAAGGCCAGAGGGACCAATTAGCACAAGGTAGTGTACTGAAGATTTAATTTCTTTGGTTAATTCTTAATTCTGACACTGTAGGATATTTTAGCTAGTTTATCTGAGCTGGGTTTCATAGCACATATTTGTGCACTATATAAAATCCAGGCATCTCATTTAGAACTGCTTATCTTATCTCATATTGAAAAATAGTTGCCAGCTATGTTCATTTATTTGCAGTTTTCTGGATGTACTATAAACAGTTTTCTCAGATGTTATTTCTAGTCAAAGATTTCTCCCCATAGCACTGTCCATATGCACAATATTTACTTCCTGTTTTAGGGTAATTGTCTAAATAATAGTCCCTGTGTAAGAATCCCTAAAATCACTTTATCATCCAGGTAGCTAGCAGAGGGAATCATCTATTAAATGCAGCTAACTTCAGTAACTGACAGGCACATGAGGTGCCCAAAGAAAACAGAGGAGTGTCAGGCTACTTGGGATGGTTCCAGGAAGGCCGTCTACTTTAAGAACTGCATTTTATTAAGGATTGTGATGGTTATTGGAACTCTTCCTGTTGTTTTACTCAGTAGTCTCAGCGGGGCTGTTTGGCACTAGGGTGCAAAATGAGATCAGCAATTAGAAAAAGACACCACTGCAGGCATTTTAAGAGTAAATCATTGAGTACCAGACTTAATAACTAGTAAGTGCCAGGCCAAAGTAATAGCCTAAGGTTTTTAGAGAGTCCAGCTTCTTATTCTTTCCAGTGTGCTTGCTGCTGTGGCTATTTGCATGATAGTCTCCAGAGGTGGTGCTTAGGTATTTGGCAAGAGGAAAGTTAATTGCAGTCAATTCTTGATTCCAATAAAGTAGATCATCCAAAGGTTTTGAAGTTTTATCATCTGGAAGCTAAAATCCCTTACACTGGCCACATTTATTTATCTAGGAGCAGCCCTAGAGTCACCTTCCACATAGCACAAAGGCATGAGTATTATAACAGCCTGACAGGTCTCTGTGTGAATGGATCTGTACCCTCTGGTGGCAAGGAGAACACTGCCACCTGATTTGTGTGATGACTGCCACATTGGAAAAGAAAAAACGTGAAGAGCAGAATGTTAAATGGCTTCCTACTCGGCAATCTAAGGCACACTTTCCGCCTCCAATATTCCTAGGTGTGATTACTCATACTATCCTATAACAAGAAAAGAATAGAAAAGGAAAAAGGGGACATAGTAAAAATTAGAGTGGTATATTGGAAAGTACATTACTAGGAAGTAGACTTTTGTTGTAATCCTGATTCAGACACTAAATATCAGTTTAAAAAGTTGATGTCCCTAGTCCTCACCTATAAGATGAAACATTTGAAACAACTAATAGGATGCTTTAAAATTCACTATCTAGAATAGGAAGAACTGTGTGCATTTCATAAGTGCTTATAATCTATGGTAAGCACATTATGTTTACTTTTTAAGTCTTAATAACAGTACTGTAAGATAAGCAACATTGCTATGATTCCCATTTTACAGATGAAGAAACCAAAGCATAAAAAAGGTAAGAGATGGTCTGATTTATGAAAGAGCTACAGCTGGAATTCACTGGTGGTCTAGATTCAGAGCTGATAAAATATATTTTTCTTTCTATATTTTTATCAGAAATTGACTATGAATACGAGGGGCAAAGAACAGGACATGTTTAGGACTTGCATCATCATAGAGATCTGGGTTTATTTATTAAGTTCACTCCTTTGGCTGAAATAGCTACATTTCTTTTCTGCTATTTCCTTTTCTGCTTTTCTCTTTGCTCCTGGAAAGTCGTTTTGTATATTGAGAGCATAAAACTTTCCACCATGAAGACTTGAGCCTTGTCCTGTGAAGACAGAAAGAGGTATACGCTGACCCTGTGTACCTCTTCTCTCATCATGCTTTATGAAAAGATAAGCAAAGTTGGAAAAGGAGATTGATTTCACAGGAACAAATTTAGAGGGCCCAGAAAGATGTATTTGATTTTGTTCCAGACATACAGTGTTATTAAATCTTCCTCATGTAAGACTGATGAAACTTCTTTCTCGGTAGAGAGATGAGATTTATTTTAAGGATAATTACTATTGAGTTTAAGGAGCTTAAGTTTATGTCCCATCTTTTAAATTTTTTTTCTCCCAGGCTGTTAATTGATGCTTCTCACATTTGGCTTTTCTTCTGAAGCTCTGTTGAGAGCCTACATGAGGCTTGAAGTAAGCAAAGTGATTGAAGGGAAAAAAAGGAATTCGAAGTAACTTTATCATTAAGGCAGTGACAATAGAGAGAGATGGGCATACACCTCTATACCTAGGGCTCTCCTACCATGTTTTTGCCCTTTTCACACTGATAGCAATAGTGCTATCAGAAAGGAGAGAAAGCTGCACCTGGTTATTATCTGCAAAACCAAGTCACTCACTCAGGGTGACCACCTGTAGTTGTGTGATTTGTGCTTTGCACAAAGGTGTGTGTGGTGAATGGGAACTAACATGTACCCTCTGCTCCCTTCATCAACCAAATACCATGGTCCTGAGGCTACATCAGTCTAAACAAGTCACAACTCCCTGTTCTAATGCAGTTTATGTAACCAAGCCGTGGTGTCTTAAAGTACCCACTGAACAATGTGGTAATTACATAAATTTAAGGGTAATATTTAAATTTACTGAACTATGTATTTCAAGTGCTCAGTGGACATGCGTAGCTGGCAGCTGCCACCTTGGACAGCACTGATAAAGAACATTTGCATCATCACAGGAAGTTCTTTTGAAGAGCATTTTCTAGTGGTTAAAGATGAAACAAAGTAAATAAACATGTAGTACGTTAAGATTTGATATGCTATGAATAAAATTGAAGTAGGGAAAGGTTCAGGTTATGCTGGGAGAAGTATGGTTTGCAGTTTTAAAAAGGATGATCAGAGATGGCCTTACTCATAAATGACATTTGCATGATGACCCAAAGGTGATGAGGGAGCAAGCTCTGAGACTGTCAGAGAGAGGAGCACTTTAGGCTTGAGAACAGATAGGGCAAAGGTCCTGAGATGGGTTCCTTAGAGTGCTCAGGGAATGAGGGAGGCCAGTAGGACTGAGGTCGAGTGATTAAGGGAGAAGAAAAGTAGAAGTGAGGAGTGGTTATATTTTGATTTATTTTAAAGGAATTTGCTGACAGACTGGATCTGGGTGGGGATGGGGAGTAAAGGATAACTCTAAGGTCTTGGGTCTCTGAACTAGATGAGAAGGAGTTGATGTTAATTGAAATGCAGAAGGTTGTGGAAGGATGTTAACTGAAACGGGGAAGGATGATCAGGTATTTAGCGCTATACACATTAGATTTGAAATATTTCTTGGGCATTTGAGTGCAGCTATCCAGAAGGCAATTGGCTATACATACTTTGAGTTCAGGATAGAAGTCAGAGCTAAAGATATAATTGTTACCAGCATGTAGATGGTATTTAAAACCATGAGACAAGGTGGGATACCCTTGGGGCAAGCACCGGGAGAGAAGAAGATCCAAAGACTGAGACTTGGGCCACTCCAACATTACGACATCTGAGTCCTGAGGAGGAGCCACATGAGGAGCGGCTGATTTTCACTAGCAAAGCATGGTGTCCTGGAACTCAACTGAAGCAAGTGTTTCAAAGGGGAGAGTGTAATCAGCTGTATCGAATGATGTCAGTGGGGCAAGCAGAATAAGACCTGGTCATTAAATTTGGTAACACAGAGGCCACTGCCGACCTTATCAATAAAGGACTTGATGAATTAAAAGCCTGATTAGAGGGCGCCTGGGTGGCTCAGTGGGTTAAAGCCTCTGCTTTCGGCTCAGGTCATGATCTCGGGGTCCTGGGATCGAGGCCCGCATCGGGCTCTCTGCTCAGCAGGGAGCCTGCTTCCTCCTCTCTCTCTGCCTGCCTCTCTGCCTACTTGTAATCTCTCTCTCTGTGTCAAATAAATAANAAAAAGCCTGATTAGAGGAGAGAATCGGAGAGAGGAATTGACTGCTCAGAAAGACCATCTTTTGAGGAATTTTGCTTTAAAGGGATTAGATAAATCGAACAATACGTGGGAAGAGGAGAGGACATGAGTATTTTAAAAAATAGCATTAGTAAAATAACAGTATATTTATTTGTGCTGGGAATGATTTCATACAAAGCAAAATCTTGATGTAGTTGTAGAGAGAGGAAAGAATTTCTGGAGAAACGTCCTTGAATTTATGAAGGGGATAAGATCTAGTGTACTAATGTAAGATTTGACCTTAGATACATGAAAAATTTATCTATAGGCACTGGAGAAAAAGGAGAGTACATGGGTCCAGATGCTGGCAGGTGTGTGAATATTCTGGCAAGAGATTTATGAAATATGCTTCTGATTGACTTCTTTAGTGAAATAGGAACCAAGGATATCACTGAGAATGAAAATGGGGAGGAAATGTGGGAGATCTAAAGACCAAAGAGAAGATACACATAATTAGCTAGGAGAGCAGAAAAGGGAATCTAATAGGAGAAGATGGCATGGAGCAACCTTAAGGGCCCACCTAAGTTTCATGGACTTCACTTCAAAGAGAGACAGTTGAGCAGAACTGTGTCATTTTCACCAGCAACACTGAACAATAGAGTTTAACTAGGATTAAATTAAAGTGGAAGAGGCAAGGAAGCATTTATCTGACGTGCTATGAATTTTCATCTAGTTAAAGGAGAGAAATGAAAAATGTAAGATTATAAGAGAAATGAAAAAAATGACTATATCAGAGAATTGCAGATACCAAAACTATTGCAGTTGAAGTAGTAGAGGGAGTAAACTAATAAGATACGAGATGATGATAAAAGAAGAGAATGCTTGGAATTGATATTGTAGAAGTGTTCTACTTTCTGCTGATTAAAGGGACCAGGTCATGATCATAAAAGAGAATCACTAAATCCTATTCTAAAGATCTTTTCACAAAGAGAGTTACTTTAAATTTTAATTAGTTCAGTGTATATTTACTCTGAATTAGAGTGTTATCTCTTTATGAAAGAAAAAAAGTTTTGACAAGATGAAAAAGTTGATGCTTAAGTTTAAAACTAAAAAATAATAGGGCAGTGCATTCCCCTCAGATAACATCAGATAGATCTCTCTGGCCTATTCTCTTGTGAGCCTAGATAGTGCAATGTTGGGGTTTGCATTTGATCAGAAGCTTAAAGTTTTTGTTCCACCCAATTTCCTAAAGTTTAGTGTGTAGGGACTTCAGATACAAGGCTAGTACCAATAAGTATTATTTCATTATGCTTAGTCACTTTCTTTTTAATATATTTCCAAAAGCGAGGAATGACTGTGTCTTAGGTATAGATTCTATGCTACCTGACTATATACTGCCATAAAGAAACCACTGGTCTGTTTGTATAACAAGGGAAATCTCAAAAAAAGAGTAGGAACAAGTTTTATTAGTGCCAAAGAGAAAAATCAAGAGGATAATTTTTCTACCAAGTAGGAAATTCTAATTGTTATTTAAAAATAAATAAAAGCAAATATTTGATGAGATAAAATCAGTTGATGCTTAAATTTAAATTTTGTTTTTCATTAGAGTCTTAATTTTCTGAAATAAACAAATAGTTTTGTTTATTTTGTTTATTTGTGAAATATAAATGTGTAAATATTTCTGCCTACTGATTTGGGGATTTATTGGCAGCCAATGCAAAAAATAAATAAGTAAATAAATAACCAAAGCCCCCAAACAAAAACCCTACAAACTAGAAAGTGGGCAACTGCTTATTTTAAGACCTAACAAAAGTGTGCAGATTTTGTCTAACTTTACAAAGACTCTGATAAAACACTCAATTTGGTCAGGCAGGATTCATTCACCATTACCTTTAAAAGTAGAAGGTAAAAACTTATCTTCATTAAGTGACACTGAATGTCTGGCACCACATAACTAACCAGAGAATTCAGTAGCTTAAGGTCCATGGGATGCCTCAAGTTCAAAGGGAACAGAGACATCCTGTTTGGTGTTTTATTTCACTCATGCTGCTTAAACTGCCTTTAACTGCCCTTAAGTGTTTTCTTTTTCATTTTTGATCATGATCTTCTCTGTTTCTCATGAGTAATACAAAGCATAATAAAAATTCAATGTCAGACCAAATAATTTTCACAATGTATCACAAGATTTTGGTTTTTAGGTAGAAAGATCTTTTGTACAAAAAAATCATTTTGTTAATGATGGCAAAAACAGGTCACACTGTCACTCTTCAGTACCTGTGGCTTGTTAAAGAAACAACATTGGTTCAGAGTTACCACTTCTGACCCAATACCTTCGAAGTGCAAATTCTATTACTGAAACTTTTAATAAAAAAAATCTCTGTTGAGAAACAATGACGATAATAACTTAAGCTAACTCTTCTAATGAGGAAAGTTCACTCTCAGTTTCTGAGACCACAAGCATGAACAAAGAAACTACCTCTGCATTTAAAGATACCTTAAGATATTTTAAGATATCCTAAAAGATTTAGCAACATGTGTTCATTCAATACAGAAAATGCAGACGCTGGGGCACCTGGTTAGCTCAGTCAGTAGAGCATGCAGCTCTTGATCTCTGGGTTGTGAGTTCAAAATCCACACTGAGTGTGGAGCTTACTTTAAAAAAAGAAAAAATAATAATACTAATTTAAAAAAAGAAAATACAGATGCTAATATTTTTCTAGTATAAAATCATGACTGCTAATTGTTTTGAATGCCTCAGAGCTTAGTTTCACTAATATTTACTATTTTTAAAATTTAAATCATGGAAAAAAATGCTGGCTGAACAAAATCTGGTCTGATTGAATTTTTGAGAAATGGCTTTAGTGATATTTTTCTACGTACTTATAACAGAAGCTGATAAATCAATATAAAAATGTAAGTCTTATATGTTAGATGTATTTTGAAATTTGCCTGCTATGTGAGGAAAAAATAATAAGGTCTCTCAAATGATCACTTACTGAGTAATTTCTGAAATCTGAACAATGCTCAAAGACTTGAGAGAATTCATGGTTTCTCAAAACCCTAGGACTTTGCACCGTTTGTTTTCTTAGAATATATCTATGAAAGAATAGATAAATATCATATGACCCCTAAAATCTAGTGTTCTAATTTACCACAAATTGTTTAAAGCATGCTTTGGGGGCTTCTGCTAAATTCATCTGCAGAGTACCAAATGGTCAAAGTTATAGTTTACATACATTCGATCTGAATATATTCTACCGGAGAAGGTCTGATTAAGCTGCTTGCTTTGGCAACCAAAAAGGATAAATGATGAGCTATATATCTCCACATAACATTTTAATATTATTTTCCATTTTAAAATTTTATTTGCGGGGCACCTAGGTGGCTCAGTCAGTTAAGTGTCTGCTTCAGCTCAGGTCATGATCTCAGGGACCTGGGATGGAGCCCTGCATTGGGCTCTCTGCTCAGCAGGGAGTCTGCTTCTCCCTCTCCCTCTCCCTTTGTGCTATTTCTCTCTCTCAAGTAAATAAATAAATAAAATCTTTAAAATAAAATAAAATTTTAAAAATTTGCTATTTGTTACATGTGCTAAATGGGTACAATTAGGTTTTAGAAGTGAGTATGAGACAAATAAATGTATTTGCTCCCCATCCAAATATCCTTTTAAATTTGGTTGTTCTTTTAACATTGCTCCCCCATTCCTATGAAGGGTCTTTGCCACCAGGGAGCAATGTCATGGAAATAATGTTATTAAAAGACCATGTCTATGTGTGGTCTTTCTAGATTGCGGCTTTTTACTGTCATTCTTAAAATGTCTCCTATGAATCGATCTCTTCAGGAACTAAAAAGGATGATAATAACATTTAAATTTTTGTATGTATAGAAATTAGCAAAATATATTTTGTACATTTAAAGAAATCACCTCTTCTGGAGCATGAACTTCTACATGCCTACTATCCTTGCAAAGCATTATTTCAGACATGTCTCAGTAGAACTGGTTCTCAATTATTGAATCATTTGTTGATTCACTTGTTTCATTTAAGAACATTTATTGAGTCTTTAAAATATGGTAAGTGTTCATGGAATATTGAGAGAGACATGTATTCAATTATGGCAATATAGATATAAGATACAATAACCTGTGGGAACACAGATGAGGAAGTAGATCAGTTTACCAGGTTGAGAAAAGACTCTGATGACAAGGTAATTTAAGAATGACATGAAATGTTCAGTGGTACTCAGCCAAATGGGACAGACACATAAATGAAAAGAATCCTTAAGGTACATTGTACTTTCATGGAAATAATGAGTGGCCTCATGTATAAAGTACTTGGAATATGAGAAGGAGAGTGATTAAGGAAATGGATTATCTCTAAGGGAGTTTCCTGTGGCAACAAAACAAAGTGAGTTTTAGTAATCAATCTTGAGGGAGATAACATCTCATTTTATTTAGGTTGCAAACTCACAAGAAGGCTGCTTCTATATATGTGTGTAGGTATGTTCATATGCATGTGTCTGCCTATCTACCTATGTACCTGTCTTACCTATTCATCCGTCCATCCATCCATCCATCCATCCGTCCTTCTACCTATGTTGAGATTCACTTTCACAATATTTGAGTGGAAAAATGGAATAATTCTTTTTCCTGGCAAGAAAAAATTAAGCCTGATTTAGTTGATTTTTATGACAAAGAGGACTGGTATTGCCAATTCCATTGTAGGCAGGATGTTTTCCATAATTCAAATAAACTGAATCAGGTGGTCCAATATCTTGAGGTAATGTTTTTAAAGCACTTATACACTATGTTTAAAATGCACCTTTTAAAAAATACTAGCTCATAAAAATATTAGACATCCCTTTTAAAAATGCAATAGAGTATATGGTTTTTCACACTCAGTTAAGATTATGCTACCAAAAAGGTAGGAAGATTGCTGAGGTAGATGTTATTTTATAGGGAAGGTTTCCAAAGTCTTAGGTTTTGGAATCTCCACCATGTAAACTGTAATTAATGAGAAATCATGTTTTAATCTCAAGATATATTTGCTATGGTTTCACTGATTGAAAACATAACTTTTGGATAAGCTATAGACTTTTCTCTCTCAGAATCAAAATGCTGATTCAATGTCCCATCAATAGATGGAACTTTCTTTGTTGTGTTTAGATTTGAACTGAGTTCTGATATAGTAAATAGCAATCAGTATGATTGAGTTAACCCAGTGCCTTGGTGTTAGCACAGACATCACTTTTTCTGAAAGTCACTCATGCTTCCTATACCCGAACATGAACTTGTTTTCTTCTTTTTCATTATATTTACTGAGATTCATGAAGAATCTGGCAGCCTAGGCTAGGTTATATTAAAGACATTGGAAATACAGTCATTCATTAATAGCTAGTTTCAACTAATTTTGTGTTGGTTAAATGAATCATACTTTTTTAAGCTCCAGAAGATACAAATTTTTAATTATGTGTTTTATTCCAAAATTTGAATTAGTGTTATTTTAATTATTACTTGAGAAGACACAGTGGCAAAAAAAAAAAAAGGGAGGAGGAGAAGATACAGATAGTGGCTAAGCTAATTTACGAAATAATTAGTATAAGTACAGTGGGTTAACAATATTTAAAATCAATACATAAGCCTTGAGTTATTCAGTATAATTTGTCATCTGCTAAGTAGTACAGATAAAGGCAGATATCTATATAAATCATATATAATGTTTAATAAGCTACATACTCTCCATGACCTGGCATATAAAAAATGATTTTATGTTGGATTTGAAATATTAACAGAAGAGGGGCACCAGCACCTGGGTGGCTCAGTTGGTTAAGTGTCAGACTTGATTTTGACTCAGGTCATGATCTCAGGGTCATGAGATTAAGCACTGCATTGGGCTCTGTGCTCAGCGGGGAGTCTCTTGAGATTCTCTGCCTCTCACTCTGCCCCTCACCCTGCTCACATATGCAGTGTCTCTCTCTTTTTCTCTCTCTCTAAAATAAATAAATAAATAAAATCTTTTTAAAAAGGAGTATTAACAGGTGAATTCAGGTTTCTATTTCTTATTTCCAGATCTCAAAAATGAGAATGTTTTGTATATTTTTTTAAATGAAGTAGTCTTTGAAATAGTTGATAATACACACAGGTGTTTAAAAGGTGACTGAAGAGGGGATTCCTCTGTATGTGGATCTCAAACAGGGAGTTTCTCTAATAAAAGAAAAAATAAAAAACCTCTTCACACAATGTATTCTAAAGAAAGCAAAGAATTCCAGCAGCACAGCATTTCAGAGGTTTTCTTTTCTCCCTCCCCAAAGGATATATGCATTTTCTGAATGCATACTTGAGTTTTGCTTTAATTGTGATAGTCTTATTTTTAAGTCTAGAAAGAACAACTCAAATCCCCCAAACACATATACACAAACACACACATGTACACATACTTGCACCTACACATACTATCCTTATGTAGAGAAAGAACAAAGGTAAATAAACTTAAAATCTGTATCGTTAACATTGGGAAAGTCATACAGTACTGAGCAGTAACCATGAAATGTACTTGATCCTGGGATGGTGTGAAAACTATGAGTTAGCAGCTTTAAGAACAGATGGCCTCTATTCACCCCATGTGGCTAAACTCACAAATGCCAACCTCAGAGACGCCTTACCTTTGCCCTGTCTGTCCCTTCTAGGCTAGTTCTGTTATATTAAGGGTTATTGCCTTCTTTGCTCTCCCTGCAATCAGCTTTTGAAGTCCATGGCCAAGAAAGCAATGTGAGTGAGACACCATTATGAGAGAGGTGTTTGCTTAAAGATATAGTCCAAGCAAGATCCCATGAATCCCTTGATAGTCTAGCAGGGAACCACAAACTCCAACCAGTATCTTCTAATCCCCTGAGGATTCAGAACTGCCTACCATAAAAACATAATGGGCTGTTTATCTGAGCAGCCAGGAGATAACATCTTAAAGTTACAATCTGGGTTACAGACTGGTGACATGAAGCAATAAGAAGTTTGAATACCTCCCTTGCCCTGGGAAAAACAACATGTGAACAACCCAGTGTATAGACACCACTGGAAGCTCCTTTCTCATGTTAATGAGAATCACAATTTTCCCAACATTTTTCTGTTAAATAAATGAAATATACTTGGGAAGAAATGGAAGGACCCTGCCCCTTACTCCATTTGCATGCTTTATACTATTTTTGAAGTTTGTAGCTATGTTAGGAAATATTCCCACTGGCACAATCAAGTGAATTTTTGTGGCACATTTTGACTTCTTTTCAAAGATTGCTTAAATTTTGTGACATTAATCATGATTGTCTAATAAAATACTATTGAGATTCCCAACAAGATGCTTTATTCCCAGGGCTCCCGTACTGCAGCAGATCAGATGCATATTTGTGTATATGTGTGTCTGAGTGTGTGTGAATATTTTCTCCTCTAATTCTTTCATTTTCTGCTGGGGCAGAATTAAAATATCTCAAACTTTTAAAAGCTCCTTCTTTAAAGGACTGTCTTTATCTGTATTGCTGACATTAAGAAAAAGAAAAGCTAGACTTGATATTTAAACTACATCTATTGATCACATTATGTAGTGGAGATTATGTGACCATTTGTTTCTGGCTGGCCTGTTTGTTATTATCAGTCAACTGGGAGAATCTCATACCTTTAGGGGATTCCCCCCCCCTCAAATAAATGAATCTCCATGATTGTGGATAGTGATTGCATAAACCATTTAGTTGCTAGCTTCCTCTTCACTGGATATAATGGATATTTTGGCATATATAAATATGACTATTAACAAACTGTATTTCAACCAACTTGGTTCATTTTAACCATTTCCTGAACATTTGATAGACTTGTTTTCATAACCATGCCTATTTAGTCATAAAAATAAGCTCTATGAATTGTTCTGATATGTTTAATCTTCTCTATCCTTAGATTTACATATATATATTTCTAATCTACTATTTTAAACAAGTAAGTTTTTTTCATTTCTCCCAGGAATAAGTCATATTCAACTTGATCACAAGCTTTTTGGTCTGTCTTGCTTTATTTTCTTCTACCCTTTCATTAACACTTTAAAGTAGAAGAGGAAAGTTCACATAAAATTGCTCTACAATGTGTAGAAAGAGCTTAAGTCACAACCATGTTTTGCTGCTATCCTCATGGGTGACTGCCCCTAGAGTCTGAAGCCTTCAGAACTAATCTCAAAGAGAATACACTCCATCCTAAACAATGACTGAAAAGTGAAGTGTCTGCCCTCCTTGGGAATGTGCACTAATTCTGCTTTCTCTTGCAACTTAAAAACATTTTACTGGCTTTAAACATTTGTTTAATCAAATCCTAGTGAAGGTCCTTCTCACTCCTGGGGCTGTTTAGTAAAATATGGATTAGGGCAAAACCCTCTAATGTGTCCTTAGGAGAATCATCATGGTGAGATCCATGGAGGGGTGGGGGAAATGAACAGTCTCCAGAAAAGAGCTTTTAGCCAAAAAGGAGAAAAATGAGACTTTGGCAGGAAAAACTCCCTGTGTTTGAAACAAAACTGTGAAAGTAAAGTATGTCAGTAAAACAGATTTCCCCAAAGGTTCGTTTGGAATAGAATTTTTAATATAATGAAGATAAAGCACTTTTTGAGAACCCCCCCCAACAATATTTCATTCCTAATAGAATTGCTTGTGAGCAACTGAAACAATTGACAAGGGCAGGGGAAAATATTTGATTGAATAAATTGCATCACTGAAATAAATAAAAATATACTTAGCTCAGATAAACATCTTGTTGGATTTTATAAGATATAATTATTTGGCCAAGTAGTCAAACTAGCACATAAACAAAAGAGAAATACTTTTTATTTTAGTACCCAAAGAATAGAAAATGTTGGGGAAAAGAAATTTCACGCTATTTATAAGAAAAACATTTCTTTACCCTAAATGTATAAGCTTTCTGAATCCAAGACTCTCACTGATATCATTCTTTGGAGTGTTTTCTAAAAAGTATAATCATCTATAGTAAGAGCATTAATTTATGTATGATATCTTGCTATGGGTTGAACAAAACAAATTGTGCAGAGAACCCCTTGCCTTGTAGGAAAGGTCAGTCTGATAAATATATATAAAATATTATGTAAAGTTATTCGCAAGGAAATGAACAAATATATTTAGTAATTTACTTGCATGAGCTTACTTGCAAACAGAGTACCTGTTCAGACCAAAGAATAAGGTTATTGATCACAGTAGGAAAAAGGGAACGCTTTGAGAATTGATGGCATTTCAGCTTGGTGGTTAATTAGAGCAAGGGCTTGTAGAGCTAGGCAAATCTGGATTTGGTCCTGACTCTACCACCTGTTATAAAATACGTGACTTTAGGCTAGTTATTAACCTTCCTAAACCTCAGTATCCTCATTTATAAAACAGAACTAACAAGTAAGCTTTATTCATAGTTCATGTAAAACCATTGCATAGGACCTAAGCAATGGTAAGTGTGAGGCCAAAATTACAGGCATACCTCATTGTATTGTGCTTCACTTTACTGTACTTCCAAGATACTGTGTTTTTTTACAGATTGAATATTTGGGACAAACCTATGTAGAGCAAGTATTTGGTACCATTTTCCCAACAGCACTTGTTTTCTCTGTGTCTCTGTGTTATATTTTGGTAGCTGTCACAATATTTCAGCCTTTTTCATTATCATTATATTTGTTGTGGTGATCTGTGGTCAGAGGTATTTGATGTTACTGTTGAGTTTTGGGGTACCATGAACCCCACCAATGTAAGATGGCAAACATACTGATGAATGTTGTGTGTGTTCTGATTACTCCACCAACTGCCCTCTCCTCAAGCCTCCCTATTCTCTGAGACATGAAAATATTGAAATTGGGGCACCTGGGTGGCTCAGTGGGTTAAAGCCGCTGCCTTCGGCTCAGGTCATGATCCCAGCGTCCTGGGATCAAGGCCCACATCGGGCTCTCTGCTCAGCAGGGAGCCTGCTTCCTTCTCTCTCCTCTCTCTCTCTGCCTGCCTCTCTGCCTACTTGTAATCTTTCTCTCTGTGTCAAATGAATAAATAAAATCTTTAAAAAAAAAAAGAAAAAAAAAAGAAAAAGAAAATATTGAAATTGGACCAGCTAATAACCCTACAATGGCCTCCAGGTGCTCAAGTGAAAGAAAGAGTTGCCATCTCTCACTTTAAATCAAAAACTTAGAATGATTAAGCATAATTAAGAAGGCATATTGAAAGCCAAGATAAGCCTCTTGTGCCAAACTGTTGGCCAGGTTGTGAATGCAAAGGAAAAGTTCTTGAAGGAAATTAAAAGTGCTGCTCCTTGAACACATGAATGATAAGAAAGTGAAACTGCCTTATTGCTGATATGGAGAACATTTCAGTGCTCTGGATAGAAGATCACACCAGTCACAACATTCCCTGAAGTCAAAGCCAACAGCAAGACTAACTCTCTTCAATACTGTGAAGACTGAGGGAGGTGAGGAAGCTGCAGAAGAAAAGTTGGAAGCTAGAAGAGGTTGGTTTGTGAGGTTTAAAGCAAGAGGCCATCTCCATTTCATGAAAGTGCAAGGTGGAGCAGCAGCAACTGACGTGGAAGCTGCAGCAACTTTTCCAGAAGATGTAGTGAAGGCGGCTGCCCTAAACAGTAGATTTTCAATGTACACAAAACAGCCTTCTTTGGGAGGATGATGTCACCTAGGACTTTCATAGCTGAGAGGAGAAATCAGTGCCTGGCTTCAAAGCTTCAAAGGACAGGCTGACTCTCTGGTTAGGGGCTAATGTATTGGGTGACTTTATGTTGAAGTCAGTGCTCATCTACCATTCTGAAAATCCTAGGGCCCTTCAGAACTATGCTAAATCTATCTACTCTAACTGTGCTCTCTAAATGGAGCAACAAAGCCTGGCCAGCCACACATCTGTTGACAACATGGTTTGCTGAGTACTTTAAGCCCACTGTTGAGACCTAGTGCTCAGGAGAAGAGACTTCTTTCAAGACATGACTGCTCACTGACAGTGCACCTGGTCACCCAAGAGCTCTGATGGAGATGTACAACAAGATAAATGTTGTCTTCATGGCTACAAACGCAGCATCCATCCTGCAGTCTGTGGATCAAGGAGTAATTTCAACTTTCACGTCTTCTTGTTTAAGAAGTACCTTTCACAAGGCTATCGCTGCTGTAGGTAGTGATTTCTCTGAGGAATCTCGGCAGTGAAAATTGAAAACCTTGTGGAAAGGTTGCACCACTCTAGATGCCATTAAGAACATTGTGGTTCATGGGAAGAGGTCAAAATACCAACATTCACAGGGGTTTGGATGAAGTCAATTCCAGCCCTCATGGAAGACTCTGAGGTGTTCAAGACTTCAGTGGAGGAAGTAACTACAGATGTAGAAATAGCAGGAGGACTAGAAACTAGACGTGGACCCTGAAGATGGGACTGAATTGATGCGGTCTCATGATAAAACTTGATGGATGAGGAGTGCCTTCTTATGGATGAGCAAAGAAAGTGGTTTCTTGAGATGGAATCCTCTCCTGGTGAGGATGCTGCAAAGATTGTTGAAATGACAACAAAGGATTCAGAATATTACATAAACTTAGTTGGTAAAGCAGCCACAGGGTTTGAGAGGATCGACTCCACTTTTGAAGGAAGTTCTCCTATGGGTAATATGCTATCAAACACCACATGCTGCAGGGAAATCCATTTGCAAAAAAGGAAGAGACCGTCGATGTAGCCAATTTCACTGTTGTCTTATTTTAAGAAATTGCCAGACCACCCAACCTTCAGCAACTACCATGCCCATCAGTCAGTAGCCATCAACATCTGGCAAGACCCTCCATCAGCAAAAAGATCATGCCTTGCTGAAAGCTCAGTTGGTCATTAGCATTTTTTGGCCTTGAAGTGTTTTTTTTTTAAAGATTTTTTTAATTTATTTATTCATTTGACACAGAGAGAGAGATTACAAGTAGGCAGAGAGGTAGGCAGAGAGAGAGGAGAGAGGAGGGAGCAGGCTCCCCGCTGAGCAGAGAGCCTGATGCGGGCCTTGATCCCAGGACGCTGAGATCATGACCTGAGCCGAAGGCAGCGGCTTTATCCCACTGAGCCACCCAGGCGCCCTGCCTTGAAGTGCTTTTAATTAAGGTATGTACACTGTGTTTTTAGATGAAATGCTATTGCACACTTAATAGACTACAGTATAGTGTAAAAATAACTTTCAGATGTACTGGAAAATCTAAAAAGTTCATTTAACTCACTTTATTGTGTTGTTTTCTTTCTGGTTGTGGTTCTGGAACCAAACTCGCAATATATCCATGCTTGTAGATAATCTATAATAATCCTCTCAGGCTTATATATTCTTACTCTTGTCACTCCTTCAAAATGACCTCCAGTAGAATTTCCTTCCTTAAAATTTCTGAGGACATCCATAAAGAATTTGCTTTAACTTTCTTAATTTTCTCTTTTACCATTATCTCACTGACTTCCAGTAATTAATCATAAAAATGGTAAGTTTTCCTATTTTGGCAGAAAAAAATTAACTGTTAACTTGTTAACTGTTTACTTGTCCTTCTTGCCAGCTATTTACTCTCACATCTTAGGTTTTCTTTCTGCCAAATACTCTCATGTGTCCTACCTGTATCTTAAATCAAAATGGAGCTTCTATTTGTTCCTAAGGGTTCTTCTCTCTTTCGTTGCCAATCACCATTAGTCAAGAATGTACTGTTTGGCTCACTCTGGTTTGGTATCTTTGTAGTCCAGCATGCTGTTCCCTCTCTCTATTTTATCAATCTGGAGTCACTTTAATGTTTCATGTAGATTTGGAGCCAGATACCTCATATTCTGCTCACCTCTACATGACCTTTATACAACTGGCAAAGGATCTAGAATCAGAATAATGCTGGCTACGATTGGGAACAGAGATTCAGCTGAATGTCTGAGGCTGAAATACTTAAAATTACAACAGGCACAGTTCCTGTCTTTCTAATAATACCCCAAAATTGGAATAAGTACAAGCTTTAAAATATTTTAGATAAATAATGTAATTTTCCCTATTTATTTTAAATAGATAAAGGTTATTTTCAACTTTAGTAAGAAGTAGAAGTTTACTGAAATAGTAAGGTTTCTTTTCTTTTTTTTTTTTTCAGCAGATATTTTTTATTACGAGCTCCTGGCTCCATGCCAGACGCAATGGGGTCAGAATGGACAGACAGGGACGCTGTAGGGGACAGCTCCCCTCCCTGGTGTTCTATTCCCACCTCAAGCTGTCTGCTGCCTTCCTTCCCAGCATGTCGCCTTGTTCAGGAAATAACCCAAACCCTCTTCCAAGAGAAGGGCCGTGATTCCCACGCTGTCCACGCGGGCCACGGCCCCTTCGGTCTCAGACCCACAGAGCCACATGCCGGGCATCGCCACCTCCATGTTCCACTGTCCTGTTTCTCTTCCCGTGTTCCCTGGATAAGGTTTATTTTCTACTTCACATCTTTATATAATGGGGGTAGAAGATAATTATGAAAGACTCAGTGTTTTTCACACTCCCAATATATTAGAAAAAAAAGAATAAGGGACTACAGCTAACAGGTCACAGAATTCACAGTGCAGCTATCATGGTCAGGACACCATTCTGCCACTGTGATGGTAAAGTGTGGTTAGCATAAAATGTAGCGTTAGCCCTTTGCACTAGAGCTGCCATAGCAAAATACTGCAGACTCAAACAACAGGAATTTATTTTCTCATAGTTCTGATGGCTCAAAGTCCAGGCTGAGATGTCAAAAAGTCTGATTTCTCCTGAATCCTCTCTCCTTGGCTTGCAGATGTTTCTCCCTTTCTTAAAAGAACACCAGTAATATTAGATTAAGGTCCTATCTAACGGCATCATTTTAACTTAAGCACCTATTTTTTTGTCTCCAAATGTGGCTATATTCTGTAGTACTGAGAAATTGGGATATGAATTTGGGGGAGACAGTATTCAACCCACGATAGCCCTGATGGAGATTAAAGTCTATTTGGAAGAATAGGAACTATATAGCAGAACTAAAACTGCTCTAAAATCCTTGGATTTATAAAATATTGTACCGGTTTATTATTCTAAATAAAATTTTATTTGGCTCACAGTTTCCCACTTGCTAGATTCAGTGGGAGCCCTCTAACCATCCTCAAAGTCATGCTTAGACTTGAAAGAAATCAAAGAGAGTTACATACTCAAAAAGTTTTGGAGGGGTCTATAGCCTTTAGTCCATCATGGTTGCTGTTGTTCACTGTCCAACTCATGTGATCCATTTGAAGGCAAGTATTTTTACTTACTTGTGCAAAGAAAAGGCACAGGGACACTTTTGTTCTCCTTTGGCTCCCAATTTTACAAGCTCTTGGTGCTCTGTTGATGTCAAAATGTATATGCTGTCCCATCAGCTCTCCTGCCTCTTCCTGATAAGGGAAGATAATTCTCCCTATCATTTGGAGAACCTAGTCTTGCATTTAGTGAATTTTAAATGTGTGCATTATTCTCTGTTAGCCCCCCATGTCCACTCTCCAACCTGCTTGGTGCCCTGGGAGGCACCAAGCCCCCCTTGATTCTAGATGATCATGGCCACTGGGGATATTGGCAGGAGCCTAGAGGACAAGACGCCCCCTCCTACTTCTACCTGACTTTGGACAAGGGCTACATTTTTCTACCTAACATTATAGCCTCTATCACATGGCTTTTTTGCTCCCTTCAGCTGCAGATCTCTTACTTCTTTTCATTGCCCTCATGCCTAAAGGTTGCAGTGGCTTTCCATTGTTTCAGGTGTTGCTTCTGCCTCAATAAAAAGCCCCTTTATTAAACTCTCTTTTCACACTCTTTGAGTGCCATCTGTTTCTTACTGAAGCCCTAAGTAATGCTGCTGGGGATGCAGTTATGAGAATAAAAAGATAAATTCACTGTCCTTATAGAACTTACTTTTGAGGAGTGATGAGAGTGTGGGATTAAGACAGCAAAAAAAGTGGATAATAATTGCTACTGGTAGCAATAAGTGTTAAAGGAAAATTAAAGTGATTTGACAGAGAGTGGCATGACGACTATGTTAGATTTAGAATTCTCCCTTCCATCTCTGTGAAACCACATTTGGTATTAGACCAGTTTCACTTTAAAGATTTATTTATTTATTTTAGAGGGGGGAGAGTCAGAGGGAGAGAGAATCTCAAGTAGACTCCATCCTGAACCTGGAGCCCAGTGCTGAGCCAGGAACCCCGTGCTGAGAGCAGAGCCCCATGCAGGGATCGATTTCATGACCATGAGATCACCACTGCTGATCACACGGAGGCTTAACTGACTGAGCCACCCAGCAACCCCGGCCGGTGTCACTTTACACCAAGCTCTGGTCTCCCCTATCCTCACCCTCGGTGATGATCTATGTTAAATGGTCCTAATAGGGCTGGATTTCCAAACAAATGCCTGGTGGAGATTGTTGTACCTGGCAGCTTCCTTTTTTCCCCTGAACAACAAATGTCATCAGTAGCCTCTGAGGACTGAAGGACCTTACACTCAGAACCCAAAAGCTATGATTTCTCTGTGAATAGAAGAGAATGTGTGCCTGTGTGTGTGTATTGGGAGGATGAAGGGTTGGAAAGAAAATATTTTTATTTTCATGAAAGGAAGAAAAAGCACTAGTTAATATCTCAATAGACTGTTTTCCTGGGGAAATTGATTCTATTTTAAAGTAATTAGAAGACAGAATAACTGAACCTTACTGACTCTTATTTTCATCGTGTATATTTGGATTTATTCCACTGCTAAAATTCTACAAATTTATGTTTTGTTTGATAAATGATTGACAAAAGTAAGTGCTTTAGGCTTTCAGAAGATCACTTCAAATCAAGATGATCAGAGATAGGTCAGGTTTGTGAAAAAATGGCATTCAAGAGATTCACTATGCTGTTTGCAAACTCCCCTTAATGTGATGTTTGTGCTCTTCTGCATAAAGATCTTATATTTAGCAGAACAACCTCAAATCCTCTGCTTTGTATTTCTCTATAAGTTTTTCAATATATTCCCTGCCTTCAGAGCTCTTCCTCTCAATTTCACTGGTCAAACTGTACTGATCTTTGAGCTCCAGCATAAAATATCCTCTCCTTAAAGAGCTTCCTGATTTCCCAGCTGGAATTACTCTTGTTAATGGCTTATGATACTCTTGAAATCTCTTCTTTTGTCATCACTTTATCTCTGTCCTGTTAAAAACCCTGACCTTGCCTTATGTCTTTTACTGGCTTACAGACACTTAAGAGTTTAGTATAGCATCTCAGAGTAGGTGGATATACACTAAGGCTACCTTATTTATCTCTTATAGAGCTAATGAAGATGTATTCAAAGCTCTTTTCCATAGACTTTGGAAAGCCCATTTTTCTCTCCAACATAATACAGGGTTGAGATGGTGAGGATGGTGGGATATTTATAGTTTAATGGCTGTCTTAAAGTTTCAAGGTTCTGGAAAGCTCTAACTTGGATCAATGAATACCAGAACTTTTGTCCTAAAGATGAGACAGTTTGTGTATAAACCTCAGGAAAGAGAAAACATGAGATAGCAGAAAGATTTTTTTTCCTGTTCACATTAGGAGCATCCTCACCCTTCTACACTATTGGTGGGAATGCAAGCTGGTGTAGCCACTCTGGAAAACAGTATGGAGATTCCTCAAAAAGTTGAAAATACAGCTACCCTACGACCCATCAATCACACTACTGGGTATTTACCCTAAAGATACAAATGTAGTGATCCTCAGGGGCACGTGCACCTGAATGTTTATAGCAGCAATGCCCACAATAGCCAAACTATGGAAAGAACCTAGATGTCCATCAACAGATGAATGGATAAAGAAGATGTGGTGTAGATTCCATAAGTGGAATACTATGAAGCCATCAAAAGAAATGAAATCTCGCCATTTGCAATGACATGGATGGAACTAGAGGGTATTATGCTAAGCGAAATAAGTCAGAGAAAGACAATTATCATATGATCTCTCTGATATGAGGAATTTGAGGGGCAAGGCAGGGGAGCAAGGGGGTAGGGAGGGGAAAAATGAAACAAGATGGGATCGGGGAGGAGACAAACCATAAGAGACTCCTAATCTCACAAAACAAACTGAGGGTTACTGGGGGTGGAAGGGTAGGGATAGGGCGGATGGGTTTTGGACATTGGCGAGGGTTTGTGCTATGGTGAGTGCTGTGAAAGGTGTAAGCCTAATGATTCACAGACCTGTATCCCTGGGGTAAATACTAATAATACTAATAGTAATACTAATACTACTAATAATAAAAGTTTAAACACACACACACACACACAAAAGGAGCATCCTCACATGTAAATAAGAAACCCAACTCCATGTGCATCACAAAGCTTAGAAACTGCAAGCCGGTTCTATGGAAATAAGCTCCAGTAAAATCTAGATGATCCCAAGGGTGGGGAATCCATCCTGCACAATATAATACCATTCAGAACATAGAAAGGTGAATTTTTTTCTTTATAATTTTGTTTGAATGGGAAAAAATAAGTTTAACACAGAGGTGGAGGAAAGACGTTCTCATAAAAATCAGTAGACTACTCTAATTTGGAAAATGTTTCCCAGGTAAAATAGTTAGTGTCCAGATTAACTATATATTAAAAACTTTGTCACTAGGTGAGGTATAATAGGAATTTTTATAGTAGAAGTTTTTAATTACTTAATTCTTAAGTGTTGAAGTTTTGTCTAAAAAAATTTTTTAAAGAAGGGCACATCATAAGATGCTATGATGCATATCAGGATTCTGTCATTCATGTTATTACCAGTTGAGTCATACTGCCAGCTTCAGAATTTCCTCACAGATTTGGTGATGTCATATTACTTGATAGGCAAAATTTGACTACAGGTGGGTTATACCACAACCTCAAATAGAAAAGTAGAATCCAGTAATGATATCTTAGTGTCCCATTCTTATGAGAAGGATCACAGATATTTGGAATCATAGCTAGGTAATTCCTTGGAGAAGGATGGACCAATGGTCATCAGTATCCTGCAAACCAGTGACATGGAACCTATAATCCTGCAAAGAAAACAAAATGTACCAGGGGCAACATGCATAGTATATGAGGTATTCCTAGAGTTTACCTTACTCTTAGTAATACAGTGACATATTGGTTAGAATAGTGCTATCTTCAGAGTAGGTATACGAGTGTAGGGTCATTTTCAGCATCATCCAGATCCAAAAGAACCTTGAAAGTGAGAGTTAAAGGTGACTTCTATAGAACTGATTCTGATCAAATATATACCTACAATATATGTCACAGTATATTTTACTATGTACACATAGTATGTAAACCTAGTATATGTTAAATATTTTTACAATGCTGTTTTCATGATAATGTATTTTATTCTAAAGGAAGAGACAATTTTTATAAAGTTTTTTTCTTCTATATGTTAAGCAGTATAAAAAACTTTATGTGGAACCTATTTTTATTTATTTTTTTGTGGAACCTATTTTTAGATGCTACATGGAATAGTTGGTACTTCAGAAATGTATGTATATTCTTTTAAAAGCTTCATATACTAGAAGTAAGCCTAATATAAAAGCTAAGAACCATATCAGTTACATTGTTTCTACATAGTCAAAGCTTAATAATTTTCCATTGAATATGGAGCTAGGAACTTTAGAATTAAATATATTTAGGTCTAGCATAATAGATGAGTGATCTTTGGGAAGTTATTTTCAGTTTCATCATCTATAAAAATGAACATAAAAACCTATATTCTTGGGTTATTGTAAGAATTAAATGAGATAATGTTTTAAAACTTTTTTGGAAACCATAGAAATACCCAACTAGTGAGAGAAAGTACTATTATTATGGGGCTTTTTTCTCTTTTTTTTCTTTTTTTTTTAATTTTATTTTTATTCTTTGCCCAAGGGGTACAGGTCTGTGAATCATCAGACTTACATCTTTCACAGCATTCACCAAAGCACAAACCCTCCCCAATGTCCATAACCCATCCACCCTATCCCTACCCTCCCACCCCCCAGTAACCCTCAGTTTGTTTTGTGAGATTAGGAGTCTCTTATGGTTTGTCTCCTTCCCCATCCCATCTTGTTTCATTATTTTTCCCTCCCTACCCCCCACGACCCTCCACCCTGCCCCTCAAGTTCCTCATATCAGAGAGATCATATGATAATTGTCTTTCTCTGATTGACTTATTTCGCTCAGCATAATACCCTCCAGTTCCATCCATGTCGTTGCAAATGGCAAGATTTCGTTTCTTTTGATAGCTGCATAGTATTCCATTGTATATATATACCACATCTTCTTTATCCATTCATCTGTTGATGGACATCTAGGTTCTTTCCATAGTTTGGCTATTGTGGACATTGCTGCTATAAACATTCGGGTGCACGTGCCCCTGAGGATCACTACCTTTGTGTCTTTAGGATAAATACCCAGTAGTGCGATTGCTGGGTCGTAGGGTAGCTCCATTTTCAACTTTTTGAGGAATCTCCATACTGTTTTCCAGAGTGGCTGCACCAGCTTGCATTCCCACCAACAGTGTAGGAGGGTTCCCCTTTCTCCGCAACCTCGCCAACATCTGTCGTTTCCTGACTTGTTGATTTTAGCCATTCTGACTGGTGTGAGGTGGTATCTCACTGTGGTTTTGATTTGTATTTCTCTGATGCCGAGTGATGTCGAGCACTTTCTCATGTGTCTGTTGGCCATTTGGATGTCTTCTTTGGAGAAATGTCTGTTCATGTCTTCTGTATGGGGCTTTTTTCTTTAACAATAGATAAAAAAAAAAACTTCTAAAAATGTGTTACGTGTCAAATTAACATTTTCACTGAAAATCAGTCTAATTCAGTGGTTCTCAGCTCAAGGTGACTTTGCATTCCACAGTATATTTGGCAGTGTCTGGAGATACTGCAGTTGTCACAGCTGGGTGGTGCTACTAGCATCTGGTGGGTAGAGCTCAGGGATGTTGTTAAACATAATACAAGGCACAGGACAGTTCCCTATAACAGCATTATATAGGGATGTTAAAAATGTTGATAGTGTGTAGTTTAAGAAATACTGATCTGATTTAAAAAAAATTTTTTTAATTGTATGTGATACTACTTGCAATGATTCTAATAAAAACTAGAGCAATTCTCTTGCTAGAATTTAGGATGAGACAGATTTGCGTTGAACCTAGTTGGGCCTGAGATTTAGGTCTTCCACTTTCATCAAGGCTATGCTTGTGGCTCCCTAAAAATGTTATACCAGAACTTAGGTAGCCTGTTTAATGTTATCACCAGGCATTATAACTAATACTAATAATACTATTAGAAGACTACCCAAAGAGGAGTTTTCAGTGAAAACGTATTTAGTTGCAGCACAACAAATGAATAATTTCTCTGCTTAAAAATTCTCTTCTGGGCATTGAGGGGAATCTCACATTCTTGAGAGCTAGACCAAAGGCTATAGCAGTGTGTATAAATAATGCAGTCTTTTCAACACATGGCTAATTTCCATGGTCAAACTTTCTCCTGTTCTTATCCAAATCTTTTCCACATCCCTTCTGAAGGAAGAGATCTTAATTTTCTATGTTTAAAATCTGTTTGTATTCAAGACAGTCATTCATATCAGAATAATAAAATTTAAACTACTTGACATCGAAATGTTTTTCATTTGTAGATGGAGGCCGTTGTCAAAGTAGAATGGGAGGAAGTTTGGCAACCCATCTGATGATTATTTAATACTTAAGGGATTAGGCTACTTGACATACTTGGTACCTCCCTTCTAGATACTTACAGTCCAAGATTCTAAGGTAATGACATAGCAATACACACTTTACTCCCCATTCCTTTTAAAAATATATATATGTATAGTTTTCTTTATGTTTCGTTTGGACCACATGTGCCTGATCCTGTGCCAGAAAAATAAGAGGAATCTTATACCAACCTTCCTAATTACTATTGACATCAAGAGTTTGTAAGTTTTCATTAAAGCTTTAAGAGGTGTTTTAGTAGATGTGAAAATGCAATTTTATTCTAGGCATAAGAGAAATTAAAACCCTAGAAGCTGAGAATATAAAAAGAAAATCAATACATTGATGATTAACAGTGAAGGGATTAAAGAATAGTAGGCAGTATTAAGGAAGTAAGAGGAGTTTCAGGCTCTAGGCAGGTAGAAATAGTTTCACATATTCCTATTCTCCCCTTCAATCCTTACCCAAAAAGTATGACTAACAAAAATAAACTCCAGCTTCCGATTCTTAATTGAAATACTTAGGATAAAATATAAAGTGATTATTATAAATTTTAAAATAGTTATTGTGAATGGTTCAGGTATAGAGAATAATTAATATTATGCAGGTAAATGTTTAAAAACTAGTTCTCCAAAACAAAAACCAAGTAGGCCTGTACTATGATATTCCAACTTGGCCAATTTCAGCTACCAATGTGAAGTCACTTTCCCAAGTTGAGATGTACAATAGCAAAGTATCATGCATTTTTTTCACCTATCAATACAATAGATGCAAATAACATCAGGTGCATAAACAATAGGAAGAGTACTAAAATAATTAGCAAGTGATAAGTTTTGAGTATTAATACCTTTGTTTTAATGTAATTTTTCAATTATAATACATCTATACTAATATTTAATAATGGCTCTGCTTACACCTGGCTTACAAAGTTTCTAAACATTTGGCAGCCAGTTCTCACAAGTCAGTATGAGCTGATCGCTAATGAGGATGGTCTTTCAACTTCCCGTATCACTTTGCTGTATGAAGTTGGAACTTGAAATAATAAATGACAAGTACCCCTTGAAAGTGTATTAAAAGTCAATACATTGGATACAAGCCATGATTTGTAAAATTTTGACCATTAACGATATAGCACAAAAGAAACCCTGGAGTGAAAGTTTCATTTTTAAAATAGAAAGAGGTAAAATAAAATACAGCAGTATTTGGAAAGAGTATAAATACTAGAATACTTAATATGATAAAACCAGTAAGAAATTATAGAAAAAAATATACAATAAGGAAAATGACTTTAGGGACTAAGAATCCTTTAGCCTGTTCATACTTACATATCGATTTTAAAGGGGCAATGAGATTACAAAATTCCATAAGTTGTTCAAATAGTATGTATGACCAGTGAGTGAATGACAACATGAAATCAATGTGTGTGTGTTTCTGTTTAAATGTGGCATCTACCAGACCAAATTTGAAATGGAGTTTTTATTGAAAATTTCCTTGAAATTTTTGGTAATGATCATTTGTAATTAGAGCATGATAACAAAGTAGATATTTTCTTTGGACTGCCTAAAAAGTTAAGATATATTTTTGTCTTATGCCAAGAGAATTGGGTATTTTAAGAGCTAAATCCTATATTGCAATGCCTTTATCAGAAAGGTGCCATTTAATATATTGCTCTAAATTTTCCAATTCCTTTCTTGTCTTCAGAAAACCACAATAAACTATTTTTAGTTGATTAAAATAAAAGTAGAATGCTTTATTTTGGAAGGGAAAAGTGTAGCTGAAACTTGAGTTTAACCAGAAGAAAATTATAAAAAGGTATGCACCACAATGAAGCTTTGAAAATGAACTCCTGAAATAATGAAATAATGACAATTTGTAAATCAGGAGTCCAGAAGTTCTGTTTCATGATTATGTTGCAGTTTAATTTCTTTCTATCTCTCTGCCATTGTTAAAAAAAGCAGCGAGAACTTCAAAGGGACCTCGCATGTGTTCCGAATCAGGGCTTCAGAGCTGATGTCTGACAGCCCAGAAATTAAAACGAAATAAATGTGCTGTTTAAAATTCCCATTTTTCCCAGCAAAAACAACAACAAAATCACTTTTTCTGTATTAAGGGTTTTTTTTTTTCTTGTTAACTGAAATTCTCTTCTCTTGGATATTTCTTCATTTACCAGTTATGGATCTGGGCCTATGGAGTACAGAATCCCCATGAACTTCAGAGGGAATTTCAGATAGCCAGAGGGGATGTCAAGACTTTGGTATCAGCCTTTGCGACTTTTTCTGTACATTAAAACAGATCCCCCCTCAAAAAGAAAAAAAAAGTAAAAAGACAAAGAACCATAGTTGTTAGGCCATGCCCAAACACCTGCATTTGGCTGTTCTTGCATTTTCTTGGGATGACGGAAACAGACATTTCCAAAGAACAAAGAAAGGCTCGGGATGGTTTGTGTTTGAAAGTGCACTAGCGTGGATATGAAATGTCAGTCACCAGCCAGAAATTTGGCAGCCATTTCTTTGAGTGCCAAAGAGAGTAATTAGAGTTTGACCTAAGAGCTCTGTTATGTGGGGGGAAAGATTAGTCCTTCACTAAGGTAGACTTGTATATGCACTTCAGTATCATCTACAACAATTTCTTAGTTTCACAAATGAGGTAGTGAGTACAGAGCATCTCATCGTGGCAGCATGGTTTGCTCAAGATAATACACAGTAAAAAGGTATAGAATTTTGATTAATTCTATCATGTCACTAATGAAGTCGATATAGAAGCTATTGAACCTCAGAGAGAAATAAACACATAAACACTTTGGGTTTAGGGATTGTTTCTACCTACTTATCAGAGCCATTACTCTTAAACCTACCCCTGTCTTTCTCTTTTAATTGATATTAGCAAATATCAATTTGGACATGTGGGCAAAAGCATTCAGGAACGAAGGGCTTCCCCTCCCTGTCCTTGAAGAGAAAAGTAAGCCACCCTGAGAATATGCTAGATTTAATGGGCTTGGGTTCTTTCTCTCCTTTCCCGCATGCCATCTTGTAGTCTGCACATCTGGTCTGCAGAGTATCCCAGAATGTTTATTTCCGGACCTTGAGAGGCTTTCCTGAGCATTGCTAGGGTAGAGTCCACACTTTGTTCATGTTAAGTTACATTTGGAGATTATATAGTGCCCAAACGAAGGAGACAATGCACTTCAGATTTCACATTTCCTTACAAGTTCTGTGAGCACATGTGGCAGACAGAAAAGAGACAGTAAAGGTGACCTAAAATACTTTGAAAGTTCACAAATATGAAATCTTCCTACATTCCTGGGGAAAGAGCAAAGAAAAATGCCAAAGCACTGATCTCCCTGGCTCAAACATGACAATGTTTACAGTCAGTCATGACTGAAAATTCCAATTTAAGCATGGGTACTGCTAAATCTAAATGTCCTTTGGACTTCAGTTAGTATGGGAAACAATGGCATTTGATTTATTCAGTAAATATTACTGTTTTGGCTTACTGGCTGATATGCCAAAAATTGGGATGTCAAACTACTCTTCAGCGTCTTGCAATTCAGTTGAAAATAAAATGAGAAGTATATGCAAGAAAAGACAGTATCTGATTAAGGGTATTCTGTAGGCAAAATGTGTAGTGATCAGGGAAATTTCTCCAAGTAGAGCTGGCTCTTCAATGATGAGTTACACACAGATGAGAGGAGGAGAGAAAGCAGATGGAAAGAAGGACACAGGCAAATACATCGCATTTGTTCTTTTTTTTTTTCTCAGAGAGAGAGATCACAAGTAGGCAGAGAGAGGGGGGAAAGCAGGCTCTTCACTGAGTAGAGAGCCCGATGCGGGGCTCGATCCCAGGACCCTGAGATCATGACCTGAGCTGAAGGCAGAGGCTTTAACCCATTGAGCCACCCAGGCGCCCTTCGCATTTGTTCTTTACAACCATTTATTGGGCTTAGTTTGTCCTCACATTGTGCTTAAGTAGACATGTACATTCTTCCATGTATTTACCGTAACTTCAAGTGTTGTTATCCCTAGTTCACAGAAAAAGAAGTGGAGACTCAGGGACATTAAAGTACATATCTGAGATGACACTGGTGACAGACAGAAATAGAATTCAAACTCCCAAATCTGTTATCCAATGTACTCTCTGGAAGGAAAACCTATCTAGGAACAGCAGTTTGACAATATAGCATTTGGGGGCCTGGATTACCAGCCACGTCATTTGAGCATTATCATTTGCACATGTTAAGGAGATTTTTGTAGGAGAAACTGTAGAAGATGGATAATGGATGATATTTAGACCTGGTTGGTTAGATTGAGATATACAAAGAAATGCTCTACTGGCAATTTGTGATTGAGAATTAGATTTAGAAAAGGAGAGTAGTGATGGAGAGTTCAGTCTTTTAAGTTAGTAAATGGATGTAACTATGACAGTGAAAAGATTCACTCATGGACAGTGTTTGCAGAGGGAGGGTAGAGTGTTGGGGCAGAATATTGGGAAAACTCATATTTCTCAGGTGAAGGAGCTAACGGAGATGGCAAGGAGATTCAGAGGAGGAGAGGATGGAGGATAACTTAACAATGTGATGGCACAAGGCCAGTTAAGAAGAGAGTTTCATAAAGCAGGAGTGGGGGGAAGATTAATGATACAGAAAATCATAGTGTCATGCAAGAGATATTCTATAAGTTAGTGTATTTAAATGAGATATCTATTTATGTACAATTTTCTTCATTTGTTTATGGTAAGACTAAAGAGTTGTATGCTTTTTTGCATGATCATTAAAAATTGCTCCAAAATTAAGCCACTAAGATAGCCATCTTTTTAGTACTTTTTCTTATTTATTGCCTGTCTCTCCCACACTAACAAGTTAGCATATTCTTTCATAATATAGTCACCACACAACCACTTGGACCATTTATCCCTACAGATGGGGCTACCTCCGTTTTTTCAATCAGAAACAAAAACTTCAGCAGGCTCATTTATTTGATTGAATCGACCAAATGAAATGATAAAGTGTCCTAAGAACCTGATTTTCCTTATGTGTTCAGTGATGATAACAGTTGGAATTCACCAGAGTTCTTCTATTAATAAGCTTTGTTTTAATCCAGGAGCTGAAAAGTTATTTTCTGTTGAGAATCATGGCCTCTTAAGTTTAGTTCTCTGGTTGTTTGAGCATACCCCGAGTCTTTTTGTTTAATAATATACTATGTCTTAGATCCTCTATTCAAATCAAGCCTTGCACTTTGGAGTAGTAGGTAATAAAGAGGCAAGTACCACACAGGAAACTCTCTTCAATAAATATTTGACGGGCGCCTGGGTGGCTCAGTGGGTTAAAGCCTCTGCTTTCGGCTCAGGTCATGATCTCAGCGTCCTGGGATCGAGGCCCGCATCGGGCTCTCTGCTCAGCAGGGAGCCTGCTTCCTCCTCTCCCTGTCTCTCTGCCTGCCTCTCTGCCTACTTGTAATTTCTCTCTCTGTGTCAAATAAATAAATAGGACCTTAGGGCGCCTGGGTGGCTCAGTGGGTTAATGCCTCTGCTTTCGGCTCAGGTCATGATCTCAGCGTCCTGGGATCGAGGCCCGCATCGGGCTCTCTGCTCGGCAGGGAGCCTGCTTCCTCCTCCCCCTGTCTCTCTGCCTGCCTCTCTGCCTACTTGTAATCTCTCTCTCTGTGTCAAATAAATAAAAATAAAATCTTTAAAAAAAAAAAAATAATAAATAAATAAATAAATAAATAAATAAATAGGACCTTAAAAAAAAAATAAATAAATATTTGACTTAATAAGTATTAAGTCATGATTAATTTAAAGGCCTAATTATAAAGAGAATCCAATGTGCTTAGGGAACATTTTATTATCTTTAGAAACATAAGTAAAAAGGGTACTTATGTATCATTTTACAAATGATTGTTTCCAAAGAGCTGCCTATTATCAATATAATCTAAACTATTTATCATTAGTGGAAAGATTTCTTTGTGTTGGCCTTTTACTCTTTGTAATTTATCATAAGAGTAACCAAAATGGGGGCACCTGGGTGGCTCAGTCAGTTAAGCGTCTGCCTTTGGCTCAGGTCATGGTCCTGGGATCGAGTCCCACATCGGGCTCCCTGCTCAGAGGAGAGCCTGCTTCTCCCTCTCCCTCTGTCTGTCGCTCTGCCTATTTATGCTATCTCTCTGTCAAATAAATAAATAAAATCTTTAAAAAAAAAAAGAGTAACCAAAATGATAGTAACAAGGTTTGATCTTAAATATGAGTAAATAGTTTCCTTTAAGACAATAGTTTGGGAGAGCCAGGACACAGTTCCATTTGAGAAATCTTCCTAACATAGGAAAAAGTCTTTTATTTATTTGGTTTTTTTTTTTTTGGAAAAAGTCTTTTATAATTCCAGAAATAACAGTTATTTAACTTCTAATGAGTATGGCACTTTTTTATGAATTTTACAAATATTAATATTTAAATATTGTGCTGAGACCCCCATACCTAAAGCATCGTGGATAACTCGCTGACATAAAATCACTGTGCAAGAGCCCTTCTTGGAAGTGTATTTCATGAGGACTAGTGAGAAAAGGAGGATAGCACTTAAAAGGGAGGTTGGAATGCGTCCCGAGGCAGGAAGAAGTGAAAGGGCAGGTTGAAATGCTACCTCCTGTACTATTTCATGGAAGCCCAAACCTAGAATACCAGTGTACTCTATTATTCTTATACCTATTGGTTTTATTGATAAACAAAATAAACTGGATCTGTTTTGCTTGTTTTTTGGTAGGCTTAAATCATCGAGTACTATGAAATTGTAAGAGATATCAAAGAGTCAACCCAAATGGCAGAGCAGGAAGGAACCTTCAGATTTTGTAGTCAAATAGCACTTAGACCTTAGTTGAGGGACTTATTTTAAATACAGAGTTTGGATCTCACCGCAGGGATTTGGATTCTAACTTGGTTGAGAATTAGGCTCAGGAATCTGCATTTTAATAAATACCCATATGATTATATTTAACCAGAGGTTAATCTTACTTTAAGAGATACTGACTTAGGGCGCCTGGGTGGCTCAGTGGGTTAAAGCCTCTGCCTTCGGCTCAGGTCATGATCTCAGGGTCCTGGGATCGAGGCCGCATGGGGCTCCCTGCTCAGCGGGGAGCCTGCTTCCTCCTCTCTCTCTGCCTGCTTCTCTTCCTATTTGTGATCTCTCTCTCTCTCTCTGTTAAACAAATAAATAAAATCTTTTAAAAAAAAAGATACTGACTTAATCCAACCCCTTTATTTGATCTTAGAGAAATAAAAACATAGACGTGGGAATTTGCTTTACCCAGCATGTCAGAGAACTTGAACTATATTTTATAATATCCAAGGTAATTGTTACTTAAGGTTCTCCAAATTCATAATCAGTGGTGCCACATTAGTGCTGTCACTGATGCTTTACAGGACTGACAAGGTAATCTTTTCTGGTAACTTCTTTAGGCAATAAGAATCAGCAAATGTCTTGGGAGGATTTAAGCAGCTGGCAGAGAACATCTGGATACCTCTTCAGAGAAATAATATCTCTTTAATGAATTTAAGGTTGAAAGTTAATACAATGAGTTACATAGCTCACATAATGGTTATGATAAAAGCCATATTCCTTTAATAGTTACTTTAAATTTCTATTGTCATCTATTATTAGGTAATTTGGGGCACCTAGTTGCTTTTTTCCTGAAGCTACAACACTTATGACAGGAATAAGAAAAATGCCACTGGTTACATCATAATAAAATTCCCACATTTTTAAGCTCTAGGTCTGACTATTAATCTCTAGATCCTGAAATTTTAACTCTTTTTGGTGCATTTGAACTGAAACTTTAAGGGAGGGGCAGTAGACCCAATGCTTCATATCCCAAGGGTATTCCAGTTTGACTTCTAGCCTGGTGCATCTGTGATTATCTTTAGTCTGAAAATCAGTTGCATAATCCAATTACAGACTTTTGTTGAAAGACGCCCATGACCTCCCAGTTTGAAATAATTCTAGAATTACCAACAGATTATGTTCCTTCATTTGTTCTTATACATACCCAGCTAGTCCTAAAAGTCCTGGCAACTCCTCTTTATCTTTGATCTGCCCACACTGAATCTGGACTCAGCGTGCTTCACTCTGAATATACCAGTCTTGTCGTCGTTCAGATCCCTCAGGTGCCTGCAAGTGTTTGACCAAAATGCCACCACCTTCCCTGAAATAGTCTGTCTTTGCAGTGCTGAAGTTTTTATAGTATTTTGTATAAGTTGGATAGTGAGCCTCATTAACAAAGAAACTACCTTAAAATTCACGACTTCTAGCATGATCAAAGGAAGGTTTTTTTCATTACCCACAACTCCAACTTGGGAAAACGGGGGAAATGCAATATAAAAGCCATGATGCATTATGCTCTGGAATATTTAATTTTCTTCTCCAAAGGATGACAGTTATATTCAAATGTCTGATAGATTTATGAGGTACTTCATATTTTCATCTACCTTTAGTTCATTCAGTGATTTTTTTAAATGGCAAATGGGACTGATATCCTATAGACCAAAACCACTTTGATAATAGATATTTATTTATATTGCTTTTTATAATATATATTTAAAATGAAACCTTTTTTGGGTCAACATTGGCAAACTTAATCATGGCATTTGTAAATATTATATAGGATCCTGGCCTTGTTTGCCCCACAGACTTTCTGCCACACTGTTGGAGAGTGGGCTACTTCTTAAGGAACTACTCTTTGGGCTTATTAGATTCTTATGGGTTTTGCTAAATGCTGCTTTCATTTGTAAATGTTCTTTAAGTATTTCAATTAAATGGTGATTTACTTTAAAAATCAGCAATAACAAATGTGTAACAGAAGCCAAGTATTACAGAATTCTTAATCTTTAACAAATACTTTCAGAGCCATTTCATATTTATTTAACATACAAGTGCTCTTTATTTTAATCTAAATTAAATGGTTGCTTGAAACCTGTAATTTAGAGGGTTCCTGAATCTCTTTTTATAGTAGGAAAAATGAGAAATCATCAGTTTGGCCCAGAGGGTAGATACTTATCTTTTAAAATCAGGTATTTTTGTCTTGAAATTAAAAACCTAGATCATTTGGGAAATGGAATTCCAAGGAATGTTTTTGGCAATGAGTTACATGTCCTCATATCCCTTAGAAAAGAATTATTTGGTTTTCTACCATCTAATAAACCTTTAAAATTTAGCTGATACTCGTGATGAACTATCATCTCTCTTGTTTATAGGCATCTATTTGTGAAAAATGTATACATTGAGACTCAGTAGTGGAACTTTTGTTGTTTGTTTGAAGTAAAGACCAAATTACTTTTGGTACTATGTGTTAGGTACTGTGCTCATTGAAAATATCAATTAAAAAAATAGTCATGAAGTAACCACAAAGACAAGTAGGATGAACTACTGGATCAACTTTTTGGCCATAGTCCTATAAATATTGCAATGACCATCATTATCTGAGCAGAATTTGGGGAATACTGCCATGAATTAATACTATACTGAAGCTGAAATGCAAGCTTAGTTCCACAGGTTAGTTTGAAAAGCAGTTATGTTTTTTTTTGGTTGGGATGGGTGGGAATAAAGTAGTGATGGGGGGTGGTGGTGGTGGTAATAAATATTTCTTTTCAAATTGACAATATCAGAAAAATCAAAGTTGATATTTCTTTTTCTGAAAATTAGTCTTTATGAATGTAAATAAAAATGAGTAAAGGGTTATTTGTTGATTAATTTTCATTAAAATTTGAGGATTAAAATTCATACGCAATGCCTATAAGTGTCTATAAGCTTATTGCTATAGCTCTAACACATTAAACTAGTTCTTCAGTACTATTTGGGTTTAAACACAGGCAAGTGGTTTAAAGGACAAGTCCCAGATTCAACAAATCATCTTCTTATTACAGCTTTGCCATTGATTGTGTTGTTTGGGTACGTTAGTTTCTTTATAATTTATCTCCCATTAGGGTAGTTATATGATGAATAAATGAGATCATAATGCATTTCAAATACATAGCATGTTGCCTGGTGATGTTAGCTCTCACTAATATTAGTTTATAAGTGATATAAGGATAGGAACTGTCTTTGTTGTACTCAAAACTATCTCCTTATTAGCCAGCACAGTTCTTGTCACATAGCAGCTTCTCAACAAATATTTCTAAAATGAATGGATCAGCTATATTATTTTATTGAGTCCTTTTGAAGACATCACATTCCAGTTTCACTCTGTATAAAAGTAAATTAATGAAATTCATTATGGATATTATAGTATATAAAAAAAGTCTGTGACAACAAAGACTTGACTTTTCTCTTTGGTCTGTGGCATTTCTTTGAACTTGAACTTCTTTCACAGATATTCCTCCTTACCAGTTTTTGAAAATTATTTTCTACTTATACTGGCTACAGTATTTTAAAAAAAGTTCTTAGATAAAGGAAAATACATATTCTATAGTAGGAGTATCTTAAGAGCATAGCATTTTTCAGTGCCTTGCAGTTCTTTACTTTTCTCCAAAAATTGCTCTCCAGTTCATACTTAACCTCATTTTATTGTGTTTTACTGTATTGTACTTAGCAGGTAATGTGAAATTACAAATTGAAGATTTGTGGCAACCTGTTGTCAAATATATTGATGCCATTTTCCCAACAGCATATGCTTATTTCATGTTTCTGTGTCATATTTTGGTAATATTCACAGTATTTCAACGTTTCTCATGATTATTATATTTGTTGTGATCTGTGGTCAGAGGTCTTTGATGTTACTCTTTTAATTGTTTGGGAGCACCACGAACCACACCCATATAAAGTGGCTAACTTAACTGATAAATGTTGTATGGGTTCTGACTGTGCCATCCATGGCCGTTCTCCCATCTTTTCCCCTCTCCTCAAGCCTCCCTATTCTCTGAGACATGAAAATATTGATATTGGACCAGCTAATAACCCTACAATGGCCTCCAGGTGCTCAAGTGAAAGAAAGAGTTGCCATCTCTCACTTTAAATCAAAAACTTAGAATGATTAAGCATAATTAAGAAGGCATATTGAAAGCCAAGATAAGCCTCTTGTGCCAAACTGTTGGCCAGGTTGTGAATGCAAAGGAAAAGTTCTTGAAGGAAATTAAAAGTGCTGCTCCTTGAACACATGAATGATAAGAAAGTGAAACTGCCTTATTGCTGATATGGAGAACATTTCAGTGCTCTGGATAGAAGATCACACCAGCCACAACATTCCCTGAAGTCAAAGCCAACAGCAAGACTAACTCTCTTCAATACTGTGAAGACTGAGGGAGGTGAGGAAGCTGCAGAAGAAAAGTTGGAAGCTAGAAGAGGTTGGTTTGTGAGGTTTAAAGCAAGAGGCCATCTCCATTTCATGAAAGTGCAAGGTGGAGCAGCAGCAACTGACGTGGAAGCTGCAGCAACTTTTCCAGAAGATGTAGTGAAGGCGGCTGCCCTAAACAGTAGATTTTCAATGTACACAAAACAGCCTTCTTTGGGAGGATGATGCCACCTAGGACTTTCGTAGCCGAGAGGAGAAATCAGTGCCTGGCTTCAAAGCTTCAAAGGACAGGCTGACTCTCTGGTTAGGGGCTAATGTATTGGGTGACTTTATGTTGAAGTCAGTGCTCATCTACCATTCTGAAAATCCTAGGGCCCTTCAGAACTATGCTAAATCTATCTACTCTACCTGTGCTCTCTAAATGGAGCAACAAAGCCTGGCCAGCCGCACATCTGTTGACAACATGGTTTGCTGAGTACTTTAAGCCCACTGTTGAGACCTAGTGCTCAGAAGAGACTCCTTTCAAGACATGACTGCTCACTGACAGTGCACCTGGTCACCCAAGAGCTCTGATGGAGATGTACAACAAGATAAATGTTGTCTTCATGGCTACAAACGCAGCATCCATCCTGCAGTCTGTGGATCAAGGAGTAATTTCAACTTTCACGTCTTCTTGTTTAAGAAGTACCTTTCACAAGGCTATCGCTGCTGTAGGTAGTGATTTCTCTGAGGAATCTCGGCAGTGAAAATTGAAAACCTTGTGGAAAGGTTGCACCACTCTAGATGCCATTAAGAACATTGTGGTTCATGGGAAGAGGTCAAAATACCAACATTCACAGGGGTTTGGATGAAGTCAATTCCAGCCCTCATGGAAGACTCTGAGGTGTTCAAGACCTCAGTGGAGGAAGTAACTACAGATGTAGAAATAGCAGGAGGACTAGAAACTAGACGTGGACCCTGAAGATGGGACTGAATTGATGCGGTCTCATGATAAAACTTGATGGATGAGGAGTGCCTTCTTATGGATGAGCAAAGAAAGTGGTTTCTTGAGATGGAATCCTCTCCTGGTGAGGATGCTGCAAAGATTGTTGAAATGACAACAAAGGATTCAGAATATTACATAAACTTAGTTGGTAAAGCAGCCACAGGGTTTGAGAGGATCGACTCCAGTTTTAAAGGAAGTTCTCCTATGGGTAATATGCTATCAAACACCGCATGCTGCAGGGAAATCCATTTGCAAAAGGAAGAGACCGTCGATGTAGCTAGCCAGTTTCACTGTTGTCTTATTTTAAGAAATTGCCAGACCACCCAACCTTCAGCAACTACCATGCCCATCAGTCAGTAGCCATCAACATCTGGCAGGATATTTCATCAGTACAAGCTCATAAATGTGGGGAACATTTGATTCATCAAATTGTATAGATCGTAATCTCTAAGTCAAGGGAAGACTAAATGTGGGGGAATGGTAGAAGATGGGGCTGGAGAGAGAAACCATGTCTTGAAGACTTTGAATTTAGTCCTGAAAGTTGTAAAAAGTCAATGACAGGTAGATGGGTGACTGGTATTTTGAGCTCACTGCTCTATGTGAGTGGGCCTAGAGTTTTCTGGTGTCATGCTTTCTTATATCTATGTTCAGAGTCTTCTCCTAACTTATACACTCTTTCAGGCATGTAAGACCTCCCAGACTTTGGGCGCCTGGGTGGCTCAGTGGGTTAAAGCCGCTGCCTTCGGCTCAGGTCATGATCCCAAGGTCCTGGGATCAAGGCCCGCATCAGGCTCTCTGCTCACCAGGGTGCCTGCTTCCTCCTCTCTCTCTCTCTGCCTGCCTCTCTGCCTACTTGTGATCTGATCTCTCTCTGTGTCAAATAAATAAATAAAATCTTAAAAAAAAAAGATCTCCCAGACTTCTTGAATACAAGATATATAATTAGAAAAGCCTTGCAGTGTCCAACCAGATGTGGCCAGTGATCATACCTATTTAATGGAGCCCTTGGTTCTTTGGAAGAATTCACAATTCTAGAAATCACTCTGCTTGAGAAAGGTCTCCTAATCTGCATAAAATTAGGCTCATCCAGAAATGGAGTTCTCATGTTCTTTTACATAGACCCACAGATTTTGGCTTTGGTTCAGGCTAATAAGGCAAATCCACATCAGTGACTTTATTTGAAAAATCTCATCCAATGGAAAACTCATCACAACCTGTTGTTTCCCAACAACCCACCTTCCCCAGATCCAATAGACAGTTTAGTTTGTTCAGGCATTGTCCTGGTACCTGTCTTATTCCTTAGCATACTAACATTTGGCACTTACTGGAGAAAATAGGTGGGGATTAGAGAGGACAGTTAAATACTTTGGGTACATGGTGACACACATTGCTTACCTCATCTTCTAAGTGATAAGTAAACATGCTTTGTTTTTAAAAAAATTTTTTTTCACGTATTTTGAACATTTTGAACAGGCAGTAATCTAAGTGGTTAAGGCTTCAGACTCTAAAGCCTGAGATGAGTCCTAACATTACTACATTCTAGTTGTGTGGCCTGGGGAAAGTTACTCAACCTCTCTTTGTTTGCTCCTCTATACAAAGTTTTATGTTCTTTGTAACTAACTCATGAGGTTGGTGTGAAGATTGAATGAAACATCTCTGCAAAGTCCAAGGACCTACACAGGATAAATATTTTAGGGTGTGTAATTGTTGTAGTTTCAACTTTCTTAGACTTGCAGTACTTTCAGAGTGAAAACTTAGTAGCTTAAAACACCACCCATTTATTACCTCATGGTTCTGTAGGTCACAAATCTAGGGAGACACAACTGAGTTCTCTGCTTCAGGTCTCACAAGACTGATATATCAGCCAAGCTGGCTCCTTATCCTGAAGGTTCTAAGGAATAGTCCTCTTCTGAGTTCATTCAGGTTGCTGGCTGAAATTCAGTTTTGTTTTGTTTTGTTTTTAGATTTTATTCATTTATTTGACAGAGAGAGACACAGTAAGAGAGGGAACACCAGCAGGGGGAGTGGGAGAGGGAGAAGCAGGCTTCTCACTGAGCAGGGAGCCCGATGTGGGGCTCAATCCCAGGACCTTGGGATCATGACCTGAGCCAAAGGCAGACGCTTAACGACTGGAGCCACCCAGGCGATCCTGAAATTCAGTTTGGTTTTTTTTTTTTTTTAAGATTTTATTTATTTATTTATTTGACAGAGAGAGAGAGAGAGAGAGAGATCACAAGTAGGTAGAGAGGCAAGCAGAGAGTGGGGGGGAAGCAGGCTCCCTGCTGAGCAGAGAGCCGTATGCGAGGCTCCATCCCAGGACCCTGAGATCATGACCTGAGCTGAAGGCAGAGGCTTTAACCTGCTGAGCCACTCAGGCGCCCCTGAAATTCAGTTTTTAAAGTTATAGAAATGAGGTCCCCATTTCTTTGCTGGCTAAAAGTTACCAACATTCCATCTTATATGGTGCCCTCCATTTTCAAACCAATAATGGTGCATCAGGTCCTTCTTATTCTTCTGATCTATCTCTCCAACTTCCTCTTATGGGATTAGCTGGAGAAAACTCTTTGCTTTTAAAGGATTCATGTGATTGAGTTATATATCCACCCCCTTTCTGCTCAGTACTGTCCCATATTTCCCTTTTGGTTTATTTATTCAACTTAAAAATCCTTTTGCCATACCACAGGAGTATATAATATGCATAGGTTCTACCCAGACTCAAAGAGAAAGGGATTATACAGAGGCAAGGGTCATTAGAGTAATTGGGGGTTATTTTGAGAATTTTGCTTACCTTACTAATTTAAATGCAATCAAGTAGACTTGAATATGTTATTAATCAATTCTTGGCAATTTACTGTTTGAAATAAATTTTAAAAAGCAGGATTGTCTAGAAATATCAGTTGCTGCCCACCAGACTTACTTTTGCATTCCCCATTTTGTTTTCTGGAACTATAATATGTATGATCCTTTGTAAACATAATTGAGTATTCTAGAACTAGGTTTACTAGTTGAAAAACTAAATAAATGAAAAAAAATGATACCTTCTAGATGATATTGCCTATTTATCTAATAGAGCTGTTAAATAATTGACAGGGCTAATGGCCTACAGTGAGGAAGTAATAGTTAACTGATATTGCCTATGTGTCAAGTACTAGATGGATGCATTTTACATACCTTATTTCACTGAAACTAACCAACATTACTATTCTTACATCAGAAATGAGAAGCTAAAGTAAAGATAGACAAATGTGTAACACTGCAAATGTTTGACTATGTCCTCAGTTACCTTCTGAGTTTCTCTTCGCAGATGTATATCCTCCATCTATTAAGCTTTATTAAAAAACTGTTTATAACAATTATCTTTATGTTAAATTTTATCTATCTCTGTGTTTGCCTCTTAGATTTTAGTTCCTTGGGGGCAGGAACTATATGTTATTTACCCATGTATTTCCCTAGCTATTACAGTATGTGCTCAGTAAAAACGGGTTGAATTTGAGTAGTGCAAACTACTGTACTGAGATCATCATTGCTTAGCATGAGTCTTTTCTGTTCTTGTTCCATCCCACTTGGCCAATTATGCGTGATCATTGGCGAGAGAAGAGATCCCATCCGTTTAATGCATTATTGAAAACAGCAGTAAAAACTAGTGATTGGCAAATCAAATTGCAGTTGGGGTTTGGAAAAAAAGATAGTTGAGGGGTAGGAAGAAATGGCCCTATGATGTCCCAAAACATTTTCTAGGGATTTTTTTTTCTTCACTGGTTTTTATTTGTGATTTTAAGGGAAATTTAATTCACATGTTTCTGGTTGGTTTACACTTAACACACCAAAGCAATGATTTGTAAAAGCAATTTGGTCTCTAGGAACCCTTTCTAAAGTTCCTTTTGAGGTAAAATCATGTCTGAAAATATGGACAGTACTAATATCTATTGAGTTGGCTAAATGGTAAGAAACGCACTCACTGAGAGCTTTGGGTTCTCAGCCCAACTTTATTGTCAACTGTTATCTTTATAATTCACCTTCCTGGGTCTTAGTTTCCCCACCCTTAAAATGAAAACTTTGGAATATATAATCTTAAAATTCATTTCTAGTTCTAAAATTCCATGACTAAAATCTTATATTAAAAAAAGATTAAAAACTTCTATGTGCCTGGCTGTGTTTGATGTATGGTACTTATTATTTTTTTTTTGAGGTGCCTTTTTATGACTAGATATTCATGTCAAATCTGTGAGGTAGGATAATCCTTAGTTATATTTACAGGTGAAAAAACTGAGATTCGCATATCTGTTTGAAATATCAAATTTGTATATGAAATTATGGCACATAGTAGGAATTTAGTATATAATTGTTGATTTGTAGGTTGATTATAGATGGAGAGTTGGATGGGTGGATGGATGGATGGATGGTCAAAATGCCAGTCAACCCTTTTTGGTATCTTATTCACAGGAATTCTTCAAGGTAAATGTTTTCTGCTTTTGATTTTCAGAAATTATGCCATTAAAGTACTCTATTTAAAAAAAAGTATTCTGTTGTCTCAGACTTTAAGATATAAACCAACTATTCTTTTTTTTTTTTTTCAAAAGATACCAAGAATATAAACTCATCTCCTGGACTATCCTTGACCGGAATAGTTGAAAGTACCTTCTTTAAAACATATGCAGTATTTATAGGGCTGCTTAGAATAAGCCAACTGAAAGATTTAATGATAATAATCTCCATATTTCTTCTAAAATTGATTTCCGTTTTCAATGAACTTGGAGAGAGTCCGAGGACATTAAATAAATAAAAATCTTAACATGAAATGAATCTTCAGGATATGTTCATAAATTTACATTTTAAACATGACCAGAAAATATATATCTTTGCCCATTATTAAGGTAATACTTTAATGAAAAATTTTCATTTGCATGAAATAAACCTTTTTTGGCTACAGATGAAAGGATTTTATGGTAGCGACAATGGTTTTGTGAGTTAAATGATCCCAACATCATCAGGAACGAATCACAAGTGCCTACCATATGAATTACAGCACCATGAGTCTTAAAAAGGTATTTCTGTGGAAAGCATTCTTCCCATCTGTAACAATCAGATTCTGCTTTGAAGTTCTGCTACAGTCTCACAATACATGAGACAGCCACATGCGACACAAACTTCTCTCTCAACTTGAGTTTGACTGCATTTTCCCAAAGAACAATATGGCAACTTAAAGATGAAGGGATTTAGAGGGGAAAATGGCTGCAGTTTTTCTAATTATACTTAACTGTGTGTGAATTCTTCAATGATCTTTTCTGGACATAACTATAGAAATTATGCCAGTAAATATCCAGAATTAAATTTCAAATTAAAATGGGACAAAATTGTGTCTCCTTTGATACCTATGATACTGAATCTGCAATGAGGTCTTCACAAACATTTTGGGCCCAAATGAAACTAAAGTGTTAAAAAATGAATGAGTAACACTAAAGTGTTAAAAAATGAATAAACTTTTTAACTATATCAGAAAGAGTTACAAAAATGATATAAGTTGATAACATACTAGGTTGTCACTATTTCAAAGAGACTGTCCCTATTGCTGGATTTCATTCTACTACCTCTCCTGAATGGATATGGAGGTGAGGATTGCCTCTGTCATCCCGATTTGTTTTTTTTTTTTACTTGAAGCTTTCCTCAGCAGACAAAAAATAATTGTGGAGAAACACTTGCAGTGGGAGACGGACATCAGTAAAGTTAAGAGATTAATATAAGTAGAAGTAAAATCACTTGTCTAATCAGTCATTTTGTATCATTTGTGTGTGGTGTGTGTCTATGTCTGTTTATTAACCCCAAGAATCATGACCCAGGTACTTTCTCTGGCAGTTGGTTGCTGATTCTAGAGTCTAATCTATTACAGGCTGGCAAAATAACAATGGTAACTAAATTGTGGGTTGGAAAGAGTTCCTCTTCAGTGTACAACAGAGTTCTCTATGTCTTAACTTCCCTAGAGAATTCCAGTTCAGTAGTTTTTGTGATTTCATAAAAGAAACAGGCTATCTGGGAGTATATCTCATTTCCCTGGGCTTTGATAATAATGTTTCAGTTATCCACAACAGGCATTGCTGAATACATCTAGGTTCTAAACAAATGAAGTAAATATAGAGTTTGGGAACTTTGTTCCTGTTTGTCCTTTATATGCTTTACTATTTATGTTTATTTCATCACTGATAAGAAAGAAAAGTTATTTTTAAAAAAAAGGAAACTTGACAGTAAAAAGAACAGGCCTCTTTCCATTATAAAATAATATATAATAACACTAGTGTCAAATAAATGCTAATATGAAGTGGCCACTTTAACCATACAAGAGAATATTATTTGCAAATCATATATAAAACTGAAAACCTAGTAACAACTTAGATATCTAAAAACAGAGTATTGATTGGTTGATTGGTATATCAATACATTCAAAATAACATTGTAGAGGACTTTAAAAATGTTTCCCACTGCAGATATTTGTGAGTATAAGTTAAAAAAATTATAATAAGATACTGTTTTATTTTTAAAATAAAACAACAAACATGAAATACCACAAGAGTAGAGTTGCCTAATCTTTGGCTGGTAGGAGTGTGGATTTATTACCATATATATTACAATTATGTTACTACTATTTATTATTTATTGAATATTAGACAATACATTTATATTACATGTAACAACATATATTATACTATTTTATTTTATTTACCGTTTATTCATTATTTTCTATTATTTTCCAAATTTTCTACAATGAACTTGTATTAATTTTGGTGTTCAAAACAGTTTTTTTAATGGAAATTAAAATAAAGCTACTTAGTGTTTCCTTTTACTCTACTATACTCTGGGAACTATTTGGGAAATATTAGATAGAAGTGTTTGAGACATACTTTTGAAGGATGAGTCCTTTTTTGACCTATGACTTGGTTATTAAACACAGCTTAACTGTATTGTTTAACTGTTGAGACTCCTTTGAGCAACTTTTCATTTCAAACAACTTTTCTGAACTAATAAAAATGCTAACACAATATGACATATAGCCAGGAGTAATACCCCATAGAATATCAGGAAATCGCATTGAAACTGATAATTTGAACCGCAACCATATTTACAACTTACTTTATAGTTCTTTTCAGAAACAGAAATATTACACTTGCTTCTAGTAAATCAACAGAACTGAACAGGATTTTTAAGTGAAAATGTCCTTCCAGTTCTCTTCTTCAGTGGCATCTCATTCTTGGTAGTTCCCACTTCAGCTGTGTTTGGTCATGAAAATAAATGACTTGTTACCATGTAGCTTCCTTATCATTCTTGTAATTTAATGATTAGATTAAATTAATTTAATGTTTTTTGAAACAGCCAGGCTGCATACAGGATGCAGTAGTATCGTAGTGTTAGTACTTTGTTAATGCCTCATTCTGGAAGATTTCCTCAAAAGAGTGTAAAGTGCCAAATTTCACTTTGAAAAAATATTTCTTATAGAACCCTGTTTTAGTCAGTGCAGTAAGGTAGTGGGAAAGACTGTCGAGTCTGATTTTCAGTGAATATATACCAATTTCAGTAACTAACCTGATGATGCCCATGTTGCTACTCCACAGGCCCCATCCCTAAGCTCTGCGCCCAACTCCCCCAAATAATCCATAAGCTAAAGGTATATGTAGACCTTAAGAACCTAGTTCTATCACCCTATCTGGTGATAGCTTGGGCCCAAGATGCAGCATGTTATATAGTTGCTTTTTTCCAATTGATCACTTTTTTTCCCCATAGCGCTCACACTCAGGAAACTCCAACCCCTTTGAAAAAAGCATTGCTAGTTAGGGTCTCACTATAATTTTTCAACTGTTAAGGTTAAGTTTATTGTAACATGCAGGGTGAGCTCTTGTGAAGATAGGACTAAAAAGTACTAAATGCAATTTGTTATTATGCCTATTAAAAATGTTACACACACACACACACACACACACACACACACACACACCACTGAAACTTTTATCTCCCATGTCCTGATAAATAATACTTGACATCAATAGCCATGCTTGGCTTTTTAAATATCTCATATATATGTACAACAGTAATGTACACAGAACTCAGGTTAACAAAACTAAAAAGTTATTCTTCAATTCCTTACTTGGAGTAGAAGAGAGGGCACAGGCCTTATAGAAATTCATTTCCTTATTTCATTTGAATATTTTGTGCATGCATAACTCAAAAGTTCAGCTGCTTCAGTCTGTGGCTCAAAATCACATGGCTAACATGTGAATGGAAATAAACCCTGTAGGTAGAAGAAAGAGGAATTTGGATAGAGATCAAAGATTAGCTTCATTCCATTCTTTCCTTCCACTTTTTACTATCCCATCTAAATTTGGTATTTTATGGGATTTTTTTTTATTTCTAGGGGAAAGAGTGAACTTAAATCAGCTTTGAGTCTTTCTCTCTGTTTTTCTAAATCTATGTGATTTGATCTGCTCAGTAATGATTTTAGATAGCTGAATGCTCAATTGTTTAGTATGGAAGATACATCATGCTGGCTCGATTTATTATTATTGTATGTTTTAAGTTATCACTATAGCTCTGGTTTAGAGTTATAGGGAAAAACTTCTGAATATTTAACAATATGATTAGCAGGAATATTTGCCTTTTTGCATCTAAGTATTATGAGTATTTCTTGCTTTTAATTTTCTGGAACGGAACTAGTTACTATGTGCTATTAGCTTTGAACATTTCTAAGCTTAGAGATCAGAACTTTGCATTACACATTTTCTGAAAGCTTAGCATTGTTTTTATAGTAATCATGTTAGAAGATAGGGAGTTTAGTATGGTCATCCTCATTTCTAAGTGGCCCATGGAAAAGACTGTTTTGGTTTTTTTTTTGGAAAAGACTCTTCTTGGTATCATCATTAGGTCCATAAAAAGTGAGGAACATTACAATGCTTGAGAAGAGTTTCTATCTAATTTTAAAATACTTTTTAGAATAATTTTTACCAGCTATTTAGAAACATAGAGTAATTATAAGATGACTATTTTGACTTCTATCAAAATAGTAGCTAAGTGGATAGAATCAACAATGAAGTGCTTCAAGGTAGTGGGGAAGTGAAATCTTGTTTTCGGCTAACCTGAAGTGCTAGAGCAGAACAGAAATTCTGGACAGTTACAGTTTATTGGGTGGATATCTCAGTGCATTCCAAGGATTAAGATTATATTATTCTATTGTTCCAAAATGAAAGAAACTAAGTTTGGTTTGGAGGTCTAGTTGTTTCACAACTTGATAGGCTTTCATTTAGTTCTATCAGCTTTATTCTGAGAATTCCTCTCTTCTCAAACAAAGACCACAGTGCTTTAAAGAACAGAGATCAAGTTTGAAAGTAGCCCAGGCAGGCTTGCAGAGCGTGCACTTCCATATTCAAGATTATTCTTTCACATTTTTATGGACTTAGAAATATTCTAAATATTGTAAGTACGAATGAAAGAAAATGAACAAATGTTCTTCGTACTGTAGAGTGAGTAATACAAGAAGCTAAATAATTTGAATTACTGTAAACATTGAAAAATGAATTATAAAACTATAGAGACAAAAAAGGTAATTGATTTGCAAGTGTTGAGAGGTGGAGAGGAAGAATGAATAGGTGAACAGGGGATTTTTAGGACACTGAAACTATGCTATATGATACTATAATGGTGGATACATGACATTATACATTTGTCAAAACCCACAGAACCATACAATACAAAGAGTGAATCCTAACCATTGGCTTTTGTTAATAGTAATATATCAATACTGGTTTGTCATTTATAGCAAATGTACCACACTAATGCAAGATATTAGTAATAGAGGAAATGACAGTGAGGTACTTGGGAACTATCTGTACTTTCTGCTCAGTTTTTCTTTAAACCCAAACTGTTCTTAAAAAATAGTCAAGTATTAAAAATATAATTGATTTAAAATGAAATTTTTATTCCTTGCAATTTATTAAAGCATATGAAAAAAAAATGAAGTGCCAGTGCTGGGCCTATGCTGTGTCTGGGTGTCTTTACTGCCTGAAGTGAATATGGAGTAAGGTGGACTTCCTTATTGTAAGTTCTTGTGAAGGCTGCTTTCATCTTGTGATCCAGCTTGAAGAAGGGACTAGGTTTGCCTCACCAGCTGCTAATTTCCATGATATTCTCAAAGTCTTCTTTTGTCAAGTAGTAGGAGTCCATAAGAGCAATAATATCCTGTACCCCTTGTGAGGTCACGGACTGTACAAGTGCACCCTTTATATGATAATCCACATTTACAGTCCTTTTGCTGGAATAAGTTCTGAGACTCATGTGCAGTGCTAGGTCCTGTATAATACAATCATGTTTACTGGTAGATGAGTGCTTCCCCCGTCATCTTGGGAAGGTAGGAAACTGGGGCATGTACCCCCTCCTTAACTCTCCAGGAAGAACACTGGCATAAATGGCCTGTGTGGGCAGAAGACTCCAGTTTTGCTTACTCTGCATCTGATGGTCTACTAGGTCACCATCACATATGCTATCTGCTGTTCTGCTTAAAAGCATCAGCTGCTTTTTCATGTTACCCCCTGAAGCTACTGACTTCACATGTATGTAGTTCTCCTAGACAAAGAAGGGTGCTATTGAATGATCATGAAAAAAAGAGATCCAACTTGTCCACAAGTGACATATGAGCAGTCTTCTGTCTAGCTACAAAGACTTTCCAGGCAATATCAAATGAGTCTAGTCTGATATCCTTTTTGGCTCTAGGAGAATCATCCTTGGCCTGGTCATAGGTCAGTGCCTTACTTCATGCACACCACATCCTCAGATTGTGTAAAACCTGTCTGATACCTTGATTGGCTCCCAAAATTATTTCATTCATAGCTGGAGGGAGGATCTTCAGACCCCCTTTAAATGCAATAAACATCATAGCACCCTTAATCTGTTCAGCTTGGGGTCTTTGAAAATGAAGATCAAAACAATAATGAACCAAAGAGTGAATCTTGGGATGATTTCTATCATTGCACATACAAATAATAGGAATTTTTGTATGCTTTATCAGACCAATTAATTCCTGAATTTCTCCCCTGTCCTCATTGCCTGCCCTGCCATCTACTTCATCCATGATAAGAATATGTTTTGTGCTTACTGAATAGGCTGCTCCACCTGACCCATGTTGAGATGTTGAAAAAAAGCCTGTGATGCTGGTATTATTCAGTGATTCAGCAACAATCTCCTTCAAACTGTTCTTACTCAGAGTGTCACTTGCATTCAGTTCTACATATCTATATCCTAGTTCCTGACAAACCAGAGACTGGATTCTGAATACAATGAAGAGTTAAATGAAGATGACTCTCAATCTGTTGAAGACTCTATGGAAACTGATGGAATAATCAAGAAAAACAAAATCGTCAAAGCCTTCAAAATCAGGAAGAGATAAGGAGTCCAGAAAAGGAAAAAGTTCAAAGAAATGAAACTATTTTTCACTACTGACAGCCACTTTTTACTCACCCCATTGACTAGTCTAGCTTGTCTAGATAATGCCTTATTTTTCCAAAGGAATCATATTTTAGCATAATAGGGCAACTCAGTAGTCCCATTATAAATAAATGGTGGAACAGCTAGAGGGATGTAATCAGTAGGCTAACATACACCTCTTATAAAAGTTGATAGGACTGCTTGGGTCCACCACTGACCCCTGTCAATCTAATTAGATTATACTTCAAACTGAATTTGTATAATCAGAAAATACATGTGGGCTTTGAAGTCAGATTTTGGTTAACAATAATATGCCTGGAAACATTGGTACTAAGGCAGTTTTTGTAGGCTTAAGAATTTACCTTTATAGGACTGATGCCGATTTTTTTTTAAAGGTAGTTACTATTATTTGGTGAAATTTTCTAAATAAATCCCAATACAAAACAAACAAACAAACAAAAACAAAAAATTGAAATGCCCTATGGAACACATGGTTTTATTTTCATTTATCTTTTTTTTTTTTTTGCACTTGTCCTTGAAATTGGGCAAGTTGGGTGCAATTTTAAATTTTTTTAAATGTTGAATGAGAGACATTTATATTTGGCAGTCTGAGAGTCTATACATCCTGAAACACTTCTACATGAAAATAGCAAAACTACTTTTTAAATTTATGAATGACTTCCAAAAAGATGAAGGAAAGTGAGCAAATCCTGTGGCTGTTGGCTATCCTGGGCTATCACAAAGTCTCCAGCTGGCTAGAGCTTGATTGAACGTTATTAATAGACTACTGCATACTGGAAAAGGGAGTCAAAGCCTTGGACCTCTGAAGGGAGAAGTTTTTTTGGAGACCAGAATAAAGAAAGGATTAAGAAAGGGCCAACTCTAAGGAAAAGGGTGAATGAAAGAGGAAATACTGCTGAATAAAAACAAATATACCTTAGTTAGGGCTATAAATAGAGGGAATTGCAAAAGCAATGAAAATAAAAGGGAAAAAACCCTCATTTTTTACATAAGAATTTGTAACCAGGTTTTTGGGGTTCACATTTACACTAACTGTGCATTAAAAAAGAAAAGTCCCTGCAATCTAAGAATCAAAATTTCTCCTAGTGATGGTATCCCAGCCATCCAGTAGAGGCAGACAAAATCACACTCAACCCAAGTTTCAAAAATAGATACCAAGTCCAGTTCAATCTTCAAAAACTTCTCACATTGGAAGTTCCAATGTATATGAGCTAAATAAATAAATAAGTAAATAAATAAATAATTAGCTAGCAGAGGTGAATTAAGACATAAAGATGAATCAGCAGAAACAACAAATAATAATACTAGGCCATAAAGACTTCAAATAACAGATACAGAATATAAAATAATTATGGGTAAAGAAATAAAAGGAAGAAATAAAACCATGAACAAAGAGTAAGAAACTATAAAGTTACTAAGAAGTTTTTAAATCTAACCAAATAGAGCAACTGGAATTGAATATGATCACTGAAATGAAGATATAAATAGAAATGTTAAACAGTAGGTTAGATACATGTGGAGTAAGAAAGACTGGAAGGTAGATCTGAAATAAAAATATATATAATTCAGGACAGAAAGAGACATAAAAAATATGAAATAAGGCTTAAGAGACATTGAGAATATAATGACCATGACCACATACATCTAATTGGAATTCCAAAATAAGATAATAAACAACTTTATTTCAATAAATTTGAACACTTAAATAAATTTCTAGAAAAATATAACTTATGAAGATATAGAAAGCATGAGTAGTCCTGTAGTTGCTAAAGAAATTCTATCGGTAGTTAAAAATCTTTCTCAAAAACCACAAAAATCAAATGGTTTTCCAGGAGATTTCTACATAACTTTCTAGAATAAGATAATAGAAAAAGGTGATCCTGACCACATCAAAATTCAACATGGTCAATATAGGACTGGAAAATTATAGATTAAAGGGCTGGAAAATTATAGATTAAACCCATTCATGAACATAGGTGAAAAAATCCTAAACAAAGCAATAGTAAAACAATTCCAGCTGTGTAAAAAATAGATAATTATATCACAACCAAATTTATACTCCATAAATTTAATGATGGCTTGATATTAGAAATACTAACTAATGTGACTCACAACTATGAAATTATAGAAGAAAAAAATCTCATTTTGGTGTAAACAAATTTAACATCTATTTATAATAAAAGCTTTAATTCAATATACAAATAGTAAGGTCCCTCCTAAAACTGAATGAAACCACAATAAGATGCCATTATTCACTCATTTGCTTGGCAAATTATACCAAACTTTGGCAAGGATGTGACTAAACTGGAATTTTTATATACACTGCTTCTCAGAGTGGAGTTGATTATAGCCTTTTAGAAATAATCTAATATTATTTAGCAGATTTTAAGACAATGGTTTTAGTCAACTCTTACACATGTGAACCACAGGAGTGCTATAAAAATGTTCTGGAGGCATCGTTTGTAATAACAAAGCATTGGAGTTTTGTAATAAAAAATGCAAATATCTGTCATTAGGAGATCGGGTAAATAAATTCTTTTATACTATGGCCTACTAGACAGCAAAGAACTATAGCTACATTTATCAACAGAGATGAGCTAACAAAATATTGAATGAAAAGAGCAAGTTGTGAAAATATGAAACCATTTTTATAAAGTTAAAGAAAATCAAAGGAATTATCAACACAAAGTCAAGATCCTAATTTCCCACAGAGAGGTGGAGGGATATTAATAGAAGTACACAAGGGGCTTCAAGAGTATTGCTAACATTATTTTCCTTAAATTGGAAAGTAAGTGAACAGGTGTTTCTCATATCATTATACTTTAAAATATAGACAGATGTTATTTTTTACATTTATCAACTTTCATAATCAAAATTATGTCTATAAAAATCTAATGTGATAGTTAAGTAATTTGAGGTGATACATAAAAAAAACTTCCTTTATAATATAGTAAGACATGATGGAAACAAGAAACAAAAATTAAGGAAAGGAAATTATTTATCTTATTAACACTTGCCAAATGCCATCAATTTTTTCATCCAGGTACATATAGAATGTGTTGTGAAAGGCACTACTGTGCACTGGTGAGGAGCCATATTGTTTGGTATAAATTTTGGTTGTGATACTTCTTAGCTGTGGGATCTTGGGTTTGGTTCCCACAATTGTAAAATATAGATAATAATGGCACCTGATTTATTAAATTATTGTAAGTATTAAATGAATTAGCCCATGGAAGATGCTGAGAAAGGACACACAGAATAAAAGCTCAATCAATATTAGATTCTAGTAATATTCTCTTTTGATTTAATACTTTGAAATGTTCTGTTTTTGTTATGATAGGCTTTGGTCATTTGACGAAGCAGTTGATGACATTGGCTGATGGACACGTGGTGTTGGCTCTAGAAGGAGGACATGATCTCACAGCCATCTGTGATGCATCAGAAGCCTGTGTAAATGCTCTTCTAGGAAATGAGGTAAAAAATTAAAAGTACACAGAGTAGGGCTAAAGGACTAGGAATGTATGCATGCATGTATTTAATTTTTTTAATCCCATGTAATCAGAAAGCACATTGTTGCTCTTACAATTTTAAGAAAGAAGGTAAGCTTTTAGGAGAAGTTTACATGTGCTCCTGCTATATGGTATAACTGTGGTCCAGTTAATCCACATATCACTTCCCTCAATCAGGTTATTTGTGAGCTCAATAAATAAGTCTTTTTTTTTTTCAATAAATAACTCTCGGGAAGAGAAATGCTTTGTATATTGACCCAGCTAAAAAGCATTGAAACACTGAAAAACAAATAATACAAAGAAAAATTCTCTTGAGATTTTCCATAGGATTGTGTTAGCTCAAGGGAGAAAATAAAGCTTTTAAAATTTTTTTCATCTTTATTGAAATAGAGTTGACAAATAAAATTGTAATACATTTAAAGTGTACAATGTGATGATTTGATATACATATACATTGTGAAATGATTCCTTCCATGAAATGAAATTAACACATTCATCATCTCACATACTTTTTATTCATTCATTCTTTTGTTTGGTGAAAACACTTAAATTCTGCTTTCTTATCAAATTTTAATTATATAACAGTATTGTCAACTATAGTCATCATGTTATACATTAGATCCTCAAACCTTATTCATCTTGTAACTGAAAGTTTAAAATCTTTTATCAACCTCTCCTTATTACCCCCACCCCTCCAGCCCCTGACAACCACTATTCTACTCTGTCTCTACAAGTTTGACTGCTTTTTTCAGTGGGGGAGTGGTCAAAATAAGTTATACCATGCAATATTTTTTTTCTCTGTCTGGCTTGTTTCACTTAATGTAATGCCCTCCATGTTTAATCCATGTCATCAAAAATGACAAGATTTTCTTCTTTATAGAAGATTGAATAATATTCTATTATATATATATACATACACATATATACACCACATTTTCTTTATACACTTATCTGTTCATGGAAATTTAGTTTGTTTCTGTACCTTGACTATTGTAAATAATTCTGCAATAAACATTGGAGTACAGATATCTCTTCAAGATGGTGATTTTGTTTCCTTTGGCTATATACCCAGAAGTAAGATTCCTGGATCATACATCATAAAACACGTAGTTTTAGTTTCTTGAGGAATCTCCTACTGTTTTCCATAGTGGCTGTACATCTTACCTTTCCAACAACATTGCTCAAAGTTTCCCTGTTCTTCACATACTCACCAGCATTTATCTGGTTTCTTTTTGATAATGCATGAGGTAATACCTCATTATGGTTTTGATTTGCATTTTCCTGATGACTACTGATATTGATCACCTTTTCATGTACATGCTGGCTGTTTATGTGTCTTCTCTGAAAAAACATCTAATTGGGCTTCTTGCCCATTTTTAATTGGTTTATTTGGGGTTTTGCCTTTGTTTTTGTTTTTTTGTTGTTTTTTGTTTTGCTGTTGAATTATATGAGTTCTTTGTATAGTTTTGGATATTAACCCCTTATTGGATATATGGTTTGCAAATATTTTCTCCCATTACATAGGTTACCTTTTCATTTTTACTCACCTTTGCTATGCAGAAGTTTTTAAGCTTGATGTAGTCCCACTTTGTTTGTTTGCTTGCTTTTGTTGCCTTTACTTTTAATGTCAGATCCAAAAAAATATTGCCAAGACTAATGTCAAGGAGATTAACCCCTATGTTTTCTTCTAAGAGTTTTATGGCTTCAAATCTTACATTTACATTTTTAATATATTTTAAATTGATTTTTGTGTATGATATAAGATAGGAGTCCAGTTTTATTCTTTTTTGTATGGCTGTTCAGTTTTACCAACACCATTTATTGAAGAGACTATTCCTTCTCCATTGTATATTCCTGGATCCTTTGTTGAAAATTAATTTACCAAATGTGCATGAGTTTATTTTGGGCTCTTTCTTCTTTTCCATTGATCTGCATGTCTGTTTCTAATGCCAATACCACAGTGCATTGACTACTTGTATTATATTTGAAATCAAGAAGTGTAATGACTCCAGCATTATTGTTCTTTCTCAGGATCCCCTCATGTGTTTGGGGTCTTTGTGGTTTCATATGAGTTTTAGAATTTTTTTTCATTTCTATAAAAAATGCCTTCTGATAAGGATTGGATTGAGTCTATAGATTGCTTTGGGTAATATGAACATTTTACTAATATTAACTCCTCTCATCAATGAATGTGGGATATTTTTCCACTTATTTGTTTCTTCTTCAATTTTTTTCATCAGTATCTGGCAGGTTTTCGTGTATAGACCTTTCATTTCCTTGGATACATTTATCTCTAAGTATTCTATTGTTTATGATACCATTGTAAATGGGATTGTTTTATTTCTTCTTCAGATAGTTCATTGTTGATTTATAAAAACTGATTCTTTATGTTGATTTTGCCTTCTGCAACTTTACTTAATTTGTTTACTAACTCTAATAGTTTTGTGGTGGAATCTTTAGGGTTTTCCATATATATCGTGTCATCTGCAATTAGAGACAGTTTTACTTCTTCCTTTCCAATTTGTATACCTTTTATTTCTTTTCCTTGCTTAATTGTTCTAGATCACACTTACAATACTATGTTGCATGAAGGTAGCAAAAGCAAGCATCCTTGTCTTCTTCTTGATCTTAGATATGGGCTTGGCGGTGGCGCCTGGGTGGCTCAGTGGGTTAAAGCCTCTGCCTTTAGCTCAGGTCATGATCTCAGGGTCTTGGGATGGAGACCCACATTGCATCGGGCTCTCTGCTCATCAGGGAGCCTGCTTCCTCCTCTCTCTGCCTGCCTCTCTGCCTACTTGTGATATCTCTCTCTTTCTCTGTCAAATAAATAAATAAATAATCTTTAAAAAAATAAAAAATGTTTTAAAAAAAGATATGGGGTTAGCTCTGGGCTTGTCATATACGGCATTTACTATATTGAAGTATGTTCCTTCTATACTGAATTTGTTGCGATTTTTTAATCATGAAAGATGTTGAATTTTGTCATGCTTTGTCTGCATCTATTGAGATGATCATATGATTTTTATCCTTCATTTTGTTAATGTATTGTATCACATTGGTTGATTTGTGTATGTTGAGCTATTCTTGCATCCCTGGAGTAAATCTTGATCATGGTGTATGGTCCTTTTGAAGTAATGTTGAATTCAGTTTGCTAATATTTCTGTTAAGAGTTTTTGCGAGTATGTTCATCAGGGGTATTGGCCTGCAATTTCTTTCCCTGTAGTGTCCTTTACTATTTTGGTATCAGGGAAACACTGACCTCCTAAAATGAGTTCAGACATGTTCCCTCTTATTCAGTTTTTTGGATGAGTTTGAAAAGGATGGGTGTTAGCACTTTAATATTTGGTAAAATTCACCAGTGAAGCCATCTGATTCTGGACTTTTCTTTTTTAGGAGGTCTTCGATTACTGATTCAGTCTCCTTACTAGTTATTGGTCTGTTCATATTTTCTACTTTTTTCAGAATTCCATCTTGATAGGTTTTATGTTTCTAGGAATTTATATATTTCTTCTACATTATCCAATTTATTGATGTATAATTGTTCATAGTAGTTTCTTTGATCCTTTGGATTTCTGCTATACACTGTCAAGTCTCCTCTTTCAAATCTGGTTTTTATTAATTGAGGCTTTTCTCTTTTTTTCTTAGTCTAGTGAAAGGTTTATCAGTTTTATATATCTTTCCCTAAAACCAGCTCTTAGTTGCATTGATTTTTTTCTGTTGTTTGCTGCATCCCGTAAGTGTTAGCACATTGTGTTTCTGTTTCATTTGTCTCAAGATTTTTTAATTTCTCTTTTCATTTCTTTGACTCCTTAGTTGTATAGGAGCATGTTATTAAATTACCACATATTTATGAGTATTCCAGTTTTCTTTTTGTCATTGATTTCTAGTTTTGTGCCATCGTAGTCAAAAAAGTTACTTGGAATGATTTCAGTCTTTTAAAATTTGCTGAGACTGGTTTTATGGTCTAATATATGATTTTTCTTGGGGAATGTTCCATATGTGCTTGAGAATAATGTATTTTCTGCTGCTGGTGGATAGAATGTTCTGTGAGATTCTCTCTTTGTCTTTAACTTTTGAAAATTTAATGTGCCTTGGTGTGGATCTCTTTAGCTCCATCTAATTTGGTATTCTTTAGGATTTCTGTATTTGGATGTCTGTTTATCTCCCCAGGCGAGGATAATTTTTAACCACTATTTCTTCAAATAAGCTTTCTGTCCTTTCTCTTCTCCTCTTGGAACTCCTATAATTCCTTTGATTTGCTTCACGATGTCCCATAAGTCCTTTAAGCTATCTTTACTGTTTTTCATTCTTTTTTTTTTCTTTTTGCTATTTTGACTGGATGAATTTCACTGCCCTGTCTTTGAATTCACTTATCTTTTTTTTCATTTGATCTAGCCTGGTCTTGAAACCTTCTATTGAATTTTTTAGTTCAGTTATAGTATTCTTCAGTTCTGTGATTTTTGTTTGGTACCTTTTAATATTCTCAGTCTCTTTCTTGAAATTTTCACTTTGTTCCTGCATTGCTTTCCTGATCTCAGTGACCATCTTCACTGTTTTTGGTTTTTTTTTTTTAATTCAATTTAGTTAACGTCTAGTGTATTATTATTTTCAGGGGTAGAATTTAGTGATTCATCAGTTGCATATAACACCCAGTGCTCATTACATCAAGTGCTCTCCTTAATGCCCATCACCTCATCCCCCAACCCATATCCCCTCCAGCAACCCTCAGTTTGTTTCCTATGGTTAAGAGTCTCTTATGTTTTGCCTCCCTCTCTGTTTTTATCTCATTTTATTTTTCCTTCCCTTCCCATATGTTCATGTATTTTATTTCTTAAATTCCACAAATGAGTGAAATCATTTGGTATTTGTCTTTATCTTACTGACTTATTTTGGTTAGCATAGTACACTCTAGTTCCATCCATGTCGTTGCAAATGGCAAGATTTCATTCTTTTTGATGGCTGAATAATATTCCATTTTATATATAGTATATATGTAATTTATATATAATGTGTGTGTGTGCACACACCAGATCTTCTTTTTTCATTTATCTGTTAATGGACATCTGGGGTCTTTCCATATTTTGGCTATTGTGGACATTGCTGCTATAAACATTGCGGTACATGTGCCCCTTCGAACTGCTATTTTTGTAGAGTTTGGATAAATACTTAGGAGTGCAATTGCTGGGTCATAGGGTAGCTCTTTTTAACTTTTTTGAGGAACTTCCATATGGATTTCCAGAGTGAATCTTTTTTTTTTTAGTGAATATATACAAGCGTTAAGACTGTTTAATATGTTTTACCTTTTTTTCATGAACTTGCAATATGACCACTTACAAAATAAACATACACAAAATCATTTTTTAAATCTGTCATGCATAGATTATTTTTTAACAGTGACTTACACTTTTGCCTATAGTATTTATGAAGGGGAAAAGTGTTTTTTTCTTCTGCATGCTGAACACATAAGTTTTATTGTTATCTTTATCTTACAAATCTGTAGTGCTTCAACATGATTATTGTGCCATATTTATTGAAGTAAATATGTATATTTTTTTATCCTAAGGAAAATATGAGAAAGAAAACTTGAGCAATCTTTAAGTCTTTACTCTGTTGTATAATTTTAAACAGCACAATCACTCAAGGATGTAGCCATCTAATAATTAGTATTATTAGTTCATTGCTATTTCAGATCACACAAAGTTTAGGGTGTTTAAGATTTTTTCAGTATTAGAGTCCTTCTGAGTTTCCTATGAACAAATGATTTAAAAAATGATGTTCGGCATTTTTTTTTTTGCACGTATAGCAATAAAAGAATGCAAAAAATAAATGCTTCTTTTATCTTGTCAGTTAATGTTGAACTGCCCTGTTTGCCTACTAAAAAACATATTTTGCATATTCAACTCAACTTACTTATTTGATTTTAAATATGGAAACATTTTAGAGAAGCAGACTGGTTTTAATATTTACATTGTAAAGGCTATGCCAGATGTGCAGAAAATCACAGTAGGTTGTGGATTGTGGCTCCATGGATGATTGACCTGCTCAGAAAAAAAATGTTACCCAGTTGCAAAAGCCAAGTACTTTTCCAACTATGTGAAAGGAAATTATGGATTTCACTGGCTGTCTTTGAGCACATCCATTCAAATGAGATTGTATTTCTATGTGCTGGTAATCTTTACACTTGGCCTACTTTATTCTTCCAAGGGAGGATTTCCAGTGAGAGTGGAATAATTTTTTTGTGTGTGGTCTCTTTCTCTAAGAGATGACTGTATTTCAGAATACATTCTAGTCAGTTGTGTGAGTTACATGGTTTTCTTAATTTGTCTGAATATATTGAAAAACTAAATGGCTGCGTTTTGTATCTTCCTTCCACTGCATGACCTTTTGATTGGGATGTCTGTGATCATTTTATTATGTGGGCTATGCCTAGAGATCAAATAGACTGTTTTTGTAGAGTAATTAGTGACATTGCCCTAGAACAGTGTCCCCAGATTTAAAGTTTGGGACCTATTCTCAAACCTACTGTACTTTCTCTCTGCATTTTTAGAAAGACCAGGCTTGAGATAGAGGATAGGATAAAAATGTCATTGGTCAGTCCTAAAACATGCCCATGTGGATGTGTGGGCGCCAAAAATTCCAGTAAATGACAACTAAAATGATTGTTTTTGGCTATATTGACAGTTTAATCAACTGTAATATCTGGATGTTGTAGTAAATTTGCTTTAGTTATTATAATACCCTAAATACCACCTTGTCTTTTTTCATTGACTATCTTTAATTGCATAAGCGCAATCTAAAATTTGTGTATCTATCATGAACTAAAGGAAGACACGTTTAAATGATCTCTGATTTTCTGTATTTTTTTCCCATTGAGATTTTCTTTGGAATATAAATAAGATTATAAATTTCCCACAAGATACTTTAAGGGAAACAGATGGATTTGGTATATTGAACTTTGAAAGGTAAATTTTGGTGTGTCACATCTATCAGTATGCAGAGAAACAAAGCTTAGGTAAAGAAAGATTTTTTTTTGTTAATGAAAAATGGAAGAAAAATACATGTGTGTTGTGCCTTATAATTCATTTGAAAAAAGGAAATGAAAATGTAATACTTGAAACAACTTAAGAAACAAAGAGTTCTTCTCACTTTCATTGACAATATAATTTATAATCCAAGGTCTGGCTTTCTATATATTTTTTCCAGTTCAAAGGTCATCATGACTAACAGCATGACTACATTGAAGTTTTAAATTTCATTCTTTTAGAAAAAATAATATATAATAAGGCATACTGCATGTTCCTCATCATTTAAAAAAATGCATACATGTACTTTTCACAGTAGTTTTATGTAGTAAGGTCTAGGTAAGAGAATTTTTAAAAATCTTTCAAATACCAATTATTGCAATTTCAAATCCCAGTTTCCCTCCAAACTCCCTATTCAAGTGATTAATAGGGCAATTATAACTTATTATCTGGCATTTCACTTTTACAAATAGCAAAATATAGTAAAGCTTTAGCTTAAAACATTGGCAGAACCTACTTTGGCTTCTCAACACTGAACATGCAATTGAACTCAAATTAGGAAGGTCAAGAAGGGCCTTTTGGAGGGACTCTGCACTTTGTCAGATGTATTTATTCATGTGCAGGAGATTAGAATTCATAAACATTTTGCCAGTTTTTGAATGCTCTTTCTTTTCCTTGTTGTTCTTGGCTAGGCCATGTCAGTACAGCAAAATGCTGCTTCGTATGACTTATTATCAGCAGAATAATATGTATTACATAACTCAAAGGAATTATAAAATCAGCAGGAACTCTTGGCTCTGCATCTTAGTGTAAATATATAGATGGGTACCAAAAACTTGATTTTTAAAAAATTAAGTTATCTGAGTGATGCAACCAAAATAGGTATTTTTCTTTTTAAATATTTTTTTAATCATGAAAGTGATCTAGTTAGCAAAACATCTTTTAGCTGTTCTTTTAAGAAATATGCACAAGGTCAGTCAAAATAATACACTATTGGATTAAAACTACTTTAAGTATGGTACAGAAAATTCCTTGAGGGCACTGATTTTGAAGACATACCATAAGCTCATTTTTTTTTCTTTTTCTTGGCAAAGATCAGAACTTAGATTTATCAGTCCAATCAGTGTATGATGAATATTTTTGAACTTCCTCAGTGAAGCACTTAGCCACACCAGCCTGGAGTTTGCAAGAAACTGAAGTGACTATCTAAATCAGAAGAGTCAGGTTGCTTAAAATGGTATCAAAGATCTTTATGCAAATAGTTACATCATTTTTAGAACGAGTAGTAGAAATATGTGTGAGGTTCTCAGGGAAAATGATTTTGGTACTCTGCATTTGTGCCGGTAAGCAAACAGTGGCACAGTTAATTTAAGGCCAAATTTGCCTACTGTTATGCAAAGCCAATTAACAGCACCCTGGGTTACTTCCCCTGAAAGAAATGTTTCCAAGAGGTGAGAAAAGCTTAAGCTGTTGGCATTCCTATGGAATCTAAAACGAAAACATTGAAAAACTTTAGGCAGGTAAAAGAAAGGGGAGGACATATAGTAGGAAGAGCCTTGGGTAGTAAGTTGGAAACATGGCCATTAAAAGGCCACCTGTCAAAACAAAATAAATGACAGTTTTAAGCTTGTTAGAGAAAAAAACAAATTGCTGTCAACATAGAAGTTGTTGGGATGATGCTACAGCCTCTGGTACAGAAGGTTCAGGCCCTTATATTTGAGTCTGTGGCATGTTTTTTTCTTTTTAAAAAATGTTTTTTATTTGAGTAGAGTTGATAAACAATGTTAACTTTAGTTTCAAGGGTGTAACAGTGATTCAGCCTTTTGCTATGTTATGCTATGCTCACTGCAAGTGTAGCTACCATCTGTCACCTTACAATGCTATTACAATATCAACTATAGCATTTTTTTACATCGCCTTCACTCTTATTAAGGTTTGTCTTTTACTCCTTCCTTCTTCTTTCTCCCTCCCTCCCTCTTTCTTTCCTTCCTTCCTCTCTTTCTCTCTCTCTCTCTCTTTTTTAAGATTTTATTTATGTGTGAGAGAGAGAGAGAACACAAGCAAGAAGAGGGGCAGAAGGAGAGGGAGAGGCAGAGGCAGACTGCCCACTGAGCAGGGAGCCTGGTGCAGGCTCAATCCCAGGACTCTGGGATTATAACCTAAACCAAAGGCAGACACTTAACTGACCGAGCCTCCCAGGTGCCCTTCTTCCTCCTTCCTTCCCTCCCTTTTTCCCTCCTTTTTTTCTTTCCTATCTCTTTTTATTTCCCACTTTCCCTTCTTGCCTTCCTCTTTCTGTTAATTTTTATCTTTTCTTCTCTTCTTTGTAATAACTGCAGTCTTCTGTTGAGTAGGCTCAGCTGCTTTTATCTAACTTGGATTTCAGCAGCAATGGTTACACTTAGTGGTTGTATATATTGATAATCTTCCCAAGGTGACTTTTTGCTCTAAGGATCCTGAAAAAGTCTCTTGAATTAACTCTAATAGGTGTTGACAACCACCCCTGAGGTGAACTCTTGAGATGGTACTGTCCAAGTTGGTAATCAGGGGTTTGTTTGTTTTAGATTTTAAATAAAGAAGTTTTCCAATCTTTTCATCCTTCAGATTATGTATAACTGACTCCGCTGGGGAATTGGTATGAATCTGGCAAAGTTTACAATCTCTTAAATAGTTGGAATTCATGAGTAGAGAAAGGGAGAATTGAATACAGGGACAGTGTATGATAATTCAGAATAAGCTTTCCTAAGGTTTCTCTCTTAGACTGATTCCTGTTCATTCTCTGAAAGAGAATGTATGAACAATCTAAAAAGAGTAAAAATGTTTTGCAAAATATTATTTACAGATACTTTTCATTTTAGATATAGCCTATGACCCAAAGTGATATGAGGTATTTTTTGTTGTTGTTATCTGTTTTAGCAAATGCCAAATAAAGTAGAAGATAACTGGTAATTCAAAACTCCATCATGCAGATGTTATATACTGTTGTCTTTAGGCTTTCCAGAAGGTGTTAAAAGGAATGTGAGCTGAGAACCTAGATACTTCATAGGGGTCCTATTGCCAATAAAAGAAAGAAAGCATTTCTTTTCAATGGTGAAAAAACATGTTATGACATTCATTTATCTTCCCATTCATTCAATAGTTTTTTATTGGACATCTCTTTTTTTCCCAAAAGTTCTAATACAAGTAACGTTAAAAGCAATATAAACAAAATACTTTGGGAATGTAATATAAAACTTTTTGTTTTTAACTATGAGGATGGAGGAATATTTTAATAGAGGTAACATTTAACCTTGGTCTTAAATAAAAATGAGATTTTGACAAGCTAAAATCAAAGGGAAGGATTTATCTGTTGTAGTAAAAATACATAGATAAAGACATTAAGACTTCTTGGAATTATGGGTGGCTCTGTTTTAGGTTTGTTTTGTTTTTGGAAGAGGAAAGACTACTTTGAGTGGAATAAAAGTAAGTAATGAAGATGGATCAGTGGTATGGAATATGATAAGGAATTGGAATTTCTGTGGAAAATATGGAAGACTTGAACAAATAAACACCATACTTTAGGGTAAAATAACAACAAAGTAGTGTGTAATTTTTTTAAAAGGCAGTCTCTCATACAAGAAAAAAAGAGTTTCTTGAGCAAAGAATCATTAGGCAAAGTTTCCCCCTGATTATCAGTAAACAAAACAATAGTCTATCAGTGATATATTGGAGCTGGCTTTCAGTGGCTTGTGAGAGCCAAGTGTGTATATATCTTTACTCAGATCTGAGTTCAGTGACATCACACTGGTATCTTGAAATAGGCGTTGGTGAGAATATTTATAGCATGGAATTCAGCAAATGCTACAAATTACAGCTATTTCTGTTAAACATTTACCAGCACACCACTGCTACATGATGTGAAACAGGTCTTCTTAGAGGAAAAAACGACACTGGAAAAGAGTATAGTACAAATCTTTTTACTAAACAAACAAAAAAAAGTAAGGAAAAACAGCTTAAAAACATGCAAATTAGATTAAAGAAGAGAAAATTTAAAAACACTGCAGAGGGAAAAAAACAGGATCAAAGACAATCAAACAGAATGACTTACCAAGTATAACTATCAAATTGGACAAGAAAACAAGATTTTTGGCATATAGAATGAATTAAGCCTTTATAAAAGTTAGTATCTAAACTATGGGCATTGTGTTAGGAAACTACACATAAAGCACTGAGCAAACTTCCCTTCAGTGTTACTGAAAACTTCATTTTAACATGCACCTTTCGATATGTAGATATGTATCTATATATATTTATATACATAGTATTTTCCTAACTCAACTGTGGTTTGAAATGTTTTCTCATTGTATTGCACATCCATAATCTTACCTCAAGGCTTAAAAATATTGATAGTGTGAATTATCCAGCTAATTGCATTCATTATCCTCTTTCCAATAGACCACTATCCATCCTTTTCACCTTTAAGTTCATTTTTAATTATGTAGCTAGTTCTCACTACAGGAGTTTATGCCACTAAGTCCAAACTTGCCATAGTTCAATATAATAGAAACTATGGGGTACTATTTGGATATGATAATGAATAGAGGCACTTCTTCATAGTCTTCCTTCTTCCATTTATTAGCTGATATTTTGTGTCATGGTAGCTTTTTTTTTTTTAGTATTTACTTATTTATTTTACAGAAAGAGAGAGAGTTGGTGGGGGGGGAGGAGTGGAGAAAGTTTGAGGGAAAGAATCCCCAAGCACACTCCCCACTGAGCACAAAGCCTGATGTTGGACTCATCCCACAACCCTTGAGATCATGATCTGAGCAGAAACCAAAAGTCAGACATTCAACTGATTGAACCACCCAGGTGCCCCAGTGTTATGGTAACCCCAGCAATAAATAGAGCAATAACCCCAGTAATAATCTCAGATTCTAACCTGCATGTTTCTCTTATTTTATTCAAGGATTCCATTCAATATCTTATGTGGGCTGTGTGGTCATGACTTACCATTTGTTTCTTGGTTTTCCTGATACTCTCATAAGACTTGTTAGATTTATATCATTCCTCTTGGCCAGAGATATTTCTGTATTGCTATGTGATATCACCCTTCATCATCCACATGTAGGTAGGATTCAGGCAGACTCAGTCTAAATAATCTCAGTAGTCTGTCAGTGTAGTAACTTGATTATCAATGGAATCCATACTGATTTACTTTTTTTTCCCCAATCTCTTTGGTCAAGGATTTTAATGACTTCAAATGAATAAAAGGGATTATTTTGAAAATGATTCATGAATCACAATGTGGATAAAATTATAACCAGATTTACTTAAATAATAAAATTAAACACACACAGCTAATTGCAGACATCTCTAAGACAATTAGTTAAATGAAAGTTGAGTTTTAACCCCCAATCCCTCCTCACTGGGGAATTGATAATAGTTCATCAGCATGGAAGGTCAGGTCTATATGGCAAACTACTTCCCTTATCCTCCTGGTCTTGATCATCATATTCTTCCAAAGTTCGCAATATCTTTGATTGTGACAACTGAACCCTTTCTGAATTTTTTCTGTGTTGCTTTGTGTGTTATAGTGCATCTTTCAGCCCCTTTGTAAGTGAATTTGTAGCCTGTATCTAAGAGTATCACTTGTTTTTGCTGAAACGCTTATAATCTCACTTTTTTACTTAAATGCACGATAGTAAAGTAGAAAAAATATGGACTCAAGAACCAGACTTAGTTTCCCTATTCCCTTATCAGAAAACATATTCTCATTTTTAAATGTCTTTAATTGTAAAGTATAATATTCAGAAAACTGTATAAGGTATGAATGTACCACTCAAAGAAATACTACAAATCAAGCACATATATAGCTATCACCCACGTCAGGAAATAAAATAATCTCATCACTTTAGTAGGCCCCGTATTTCCTTTCCCAATTAGGACTCCCTTTCTCTTTTCTGGAAATAAGCGATTTCCTCTTTCCTAACATAATTAATTTACCTATTTTTTAACTTTATATACCTGAAATCATATAATATATATCTCTTTGTATATAACTTCTTCTGCTCAGTATTATGTTTGTGAGATTCATCCATGTTACTGCAACTAGCTATAGTTCATTCATTTGTACTGTTATATAGCACTAGACTTCATAAAAAGAATAGGAAAATGCCATAGTTTATTTGTTTATGCTACTTATATTTTTTTTAATTTATTCTACTTTTAATGAATATAGGGAATTTTTCAGTTTGGGGGCCATTATGTACAATGTTATAGTAGACTTACGTATGTTTCTTGATGCATTTGTACACACATTTCTGTTGACTATATATCTAGCAGTGGTATTGCTGGGTTGTGGGATTTGCATGTGTTTAGTTGTAGAAAATAACAAACTGTTTTCCATAGTGGTTGTCACAATTCATACTCCTACCAGTAGCATATGACTGTTCTGTTGTTCTGTATATTTCCTGTATATTGGTTCTGTATATTGGTATTGTCAGTCTTTTAAAATTTTAGACAGGGGTGCCTGGGTGGCTCAGTCGTTAAGCGTCTGCCTTCAGCTCAGGTCACAATCCCAGGGTCCTGGGATCGAGCCCCACATCGAACCCCACATCAAGCCCTGCATCGGGCTCCCTGCTCTGCGGGAAGCCTACTTCTACCTCTCCCACTCCCCCTGCTTGTGTTGCCTCTCTCGCTATGTCTCTCTCTGTCAAATAAATAAATAAAACCTTAAAAAAAATAAAAATAATAAAAAATAAAATTTTAGACATATTTTGGATACGTGATAGTATATCATCATGGTTTTGTCTTGACAAAATGCTAATGGAGTAAAGCAGATCTTCGTTTACTTTTTGATTATTTGTATATTTCATTTTGAAGTACTTATTAAGTCTTTTATCCACTTTCAGATTGTCATTTTTCCTACTGATTTGAGCAGTTCTTTATGGATTCTATTGTTGATTAAATGTGTTGAAATCTCTTGTCTAATTATCCTTTTAACCAAGTCCTTTGATAAATAAAAGTAATTTTTAATGTAGTACAAATCTCATTTCCTTTATGATTAGTTTCTTTTGTATTCTTTTAAAGTTTTCTTTGTACCCAAAGCCATGCAAATATTCTCAATCTTTCCTTAAAGCTTTGTTTTTGACGTCAACATTTAGCTGCACAGTCCATCAGGAATTGAATATGTATATAGCATGAAGTAGAAGGCAGGTTTTTTTTTAATGTGGGTATACAGTTGATTCTATAACATTTATTAAAAAGATAATCTATTCCTTATGGCTCTGCAGTAGTATCTTTGTCTGTATACTCATGGCGACGCTATTCTATTCCACAGATCTGTTTGTCTTCTTGACATTATTAGATTGCCTTAACTACTGTGTTTGTATAAGAAATCTTGATATCTGTTAGAACAAATCTCCCAGTTATTTTTTGTCTTCAAGATAGTCTTGGCTACATTTGTTCCTTCCGTGTTTTCATGTAAGATTTTAGAATCAGCTTGTGCAGTTCCAAAAAAGACAAATAAATGGATTTTATCAATAAAAGCAAAGATTATCACATTGTAGTAAAAAAGTGCTGTTTAAAGGATAGAGATAGGGATGCTTCATAATGGCAAAATATTCTATTAACTGAGAAGATAAAACGGTTCAAAAATTATATATCTAATAACACAGTTTCAAAACATACCAAGCAAAAATTGAAAAAATAAATGGAAAAATAATCAAAACCACAATCATAATGAAAGATTTAGCACAGTTCTCTCAGAAACTGAGAAAGAAGGCAATAAAAAGGAGATATGTAGATTTAAATACTTTTATAAGCTAGCCCTCATTGAAATATATAATAGGCCATACCCAGTAACTGCAGAGTATCATTCCTTTCAAAGACTCTTATAATGTTTTCAAGAACAAACCATATTTGGGGGCATAAGGTAAATTTCAATAAATTTCAACTAAGTGAATTCATACAGAATATGACCTCTTACCACAATGAATTAAACCAGAATCAATATTACATAACACAAGCAAATGGAAAGACATTTCATGTTTATGGATGGGAAGACCTGATATTATTAAAATGCCCATACTTCATACAGTGATTGGAATTTCAGCATAATACCTATCAAAATCCCAGTGGCATTTTTTAAAGAAATAGAACAAAAATTTTTAATTCATATGAAACCACAAAAGACTACAAGTAAACAGATCAATCCTGAAAAAGAAGAACAAAGCTGGAGTCTTCATACCTCCTGATTTCAAAATAGATTACACAGCTTCAGTAATTAAAACAGTATCGCAATACCATAAAGACAGACTTATAGACCAAGGGAACAGAATAGAAAGCACATGTGTGGTCAGCTAATCTTCAACAAGGGTCCCAAGAATACATAATGGAGAAAAGATAGTCTCTTGAATGAATGGTACTGGGAAAACTGGATATCCACTTATAAAAGAAAGAAATTGGACCCTTATCTTACATCATACACAAAAATGAACTCAAAATGTATTAAGATTTAAATCTAAGACCCAAAACTAAAAAACTCCTAAAAGAAACCAGAGAAAATTTCATGACATTGGTCTTGGTAGTGATTTCATGGATATGACACCAAAAGCAGTGGCGACAAAACCAAGAATAAACAAGTAGGACTACATCAAATTAAGAAGCTGTACAGCAAAAGAAACAACAGAGTGAAAAGGCAATCTGTGAAATTGGAGAAAATATTTCCAAACCACATATCTGATGAGATGTTCATCTCTACAATAAATAAGAACTCTTTAACAGCTCAGTAGTAAAATATATTAATAACCTAATATTAAAATGGGCTAAGAATTTGAACAGAAATTTTTCCAAAGAAGACATATAATGGCCACAAAGTATATGAGAAAATGCTTACTACCACTAATCATCAATAAATTCAAGTCAGAACCACAATGAGATGTCACCTCACATCTGTCAGTATGTCGGTATGACTGTTAACAAAAATGCCCAAGGTGAGTGTTGGCAAGGATGTGGAGAAAAGGGAACCCTTGCATGCTGTTAGTGGGAATGCAAAACGATCGGGAAAACGTATACAGGGCCCTCAAAAAGTTAAATATGGAACTTCCATGTGATACAGCAATCCTAATTTTGGATATTTATCCAAAAGAATCAAGATCAGGATCTTGAAGAGATAATAGCACTCCCATGATCATTGCAGTACTATTTACTAAGGACGAGATGTGGACACAAGCTAAATGCTCACTGACAGGGGCGCCTGGGTGGTTCAGTCATTGGGCGTCTGCCCTTGGCTCGGGTCATGATTCCAGGGTCCTGGGATCGAGCCCCACATTGGGCTCCCTGCTAGGCAGGAAGCCTGCTTCTCCCTCTCCCACTTCCCCTGCTTGTGTTCCCTCTCTCACTGTGTCTCTCTCTGTCAAATAAATAAAATCTTTAAAAAAAAAAAAAGTTCACTGACAGATGAATGAATTAGAAAATATGGTATATACATACAATGGAATACTATTCAGCATTTAAAAGGAAAGAAATTTTGCAATATATGAAACATGAATGAACCTTGAAGACATGCTCAGTGAAATAATCCAGTTGCAGAAAGACAAATACTACATGATTCTGCTTACATGAGGTATCCAGAATAATCAAATTCATAGGATCAGAAAATGGAATGGTAGTTGTCAAGGGCCAGAGGGATAGAGAAATGAGGAGTTACTAATCAGTGAGCATGAAGTTGCAGTCAAGCAAGATGAATAATTATGCTCTAGTGATCTGCTCTATGACATTATGCCTATAGTCAACAATAACGTACACTTTAAAATTTGTTAAGTGGTTAGATCTCATGTTAAGTGTTCTTGCTACAGTAAAATAAAATAAAAGTAAGATACCAATGATGTAAAATAAAATGAAGTATAAAAACAAAACTGAAAAAATAATTATATAATTTGAAATAAAAATATAATTGGAAAATCTCTTACTTGAAAATTTCAAAATACAGTATCTCATGACCCAAAGAAATCACGATGAAAATTAGAAAATATTTTGAGTTGAATGATTATGAAAATACAAATTATTAAAATTTCTGTCATGTATATAAAGGTGAATTTAGAGAAAATATAAAGCTTTTAAATGTGTATATTAGAATAGAAAGTTTAAAATTAAAGATAGAGACATACAACTGAAGAAGTTAAAAATCAAAGGAATAAATTAAACATGAAGTAAGCAAAAGAAATATAAAGAGAAGAAATAATCAAATACAAAACAAATGTATAATATATGATTTTTAGAAGTCAAACTTTTGTTCTTTGAAATAATAAACAAAATTGATAGAACTCTAGGAAGACTGATTGACAACAGTTATGCATTACCAGTACTCAAAATGAAAAAAATCTGTTTTACTACAGATTTTAATGTATTAAAGAAAAATTGTTATGTAAAAAAAAGTTGAAATTTTACTTGAAATGGGAAATTTCTTACAAAATACAACCTTGCAAAAACCAAATCAGAAAGACAGAAAATTTGAATGGTACTATAATTATTAACAAAATTGTATCTTGAATGCCAAATTTACCAAGAGAGAATACTAGACCCCGATAGTTTCATCAATGATTTCTTTTTTTTTAAGATTTTATTTATTTATCTGACAGAGAGAGATCACAAGTAGGCAGAGAGGAAGACAGAGAGAGAGGAGGAAGCAGGCTCCCTGCTGAGCAGAGAGCCCGATGTGGGGCTCGATCCCAGGACCCTGAGATCATGACCTGAGCCGAAGGCAGAGGCTTTAACCCACTGAGCCACCCAGGTGCCCTCATCAGTGAATTCTATAATTCATACTGTTTTAGAGTAAAGGGAAGGGGAGGATGGGAAGAACACTTGACAGCTGATTTCTTGAGACCAGTATAATATGATACCTCAAACTTAAAAGAACATTATAAGAAAGGACTGTTATAAGAAAATCTTGCTCATAAGCATAGCAGCCAAAACACTAAGCAAAATATTAGCCATTTGTCAATATCTTAAAAACCCATAACAAAGTTGTATTTAAGCCAGGAACAAACTAACATTCCAAAATGAGGGGCGCCTGGGTGGCTCCAATGGTTATACGTCTTCCTTCTGTTCTTATCTCATGATCTCTGAGTCCTAGGATCCAGCCCTGGTCAGGCTCCCTTCTCAACAGGGAGTCTACTTCCCCCTCTGCCTCTCTCCTCTCTCTCCTCTCTCTTGTGCTCTCTCTCTCTCTCCCCCCACCTTCTCTCAAATGAATAAAATCTTTTTTAAAAATCCAAAATAAGTAATTATAATTTGTCATATTGAGAGAATGATGAAGAAATATACCATTTCAATAGATGCTTAAAAATCAGTTGGTAAATTAAACACCCCATTATGATAACTACTTTGACAAACTGGGAATAAAAGGAAAATTTATTAACTTGATAAAGGATATCTACAAACGTTTTACAATATGCATCAGATTTAAGGGTGAAATATGGGAATTTTTCTTTGAAATCAAAAACAAGGCAAAGATGCTCACTTTTATTCCTTTAACATTGCACAGTGGTCCTAGACTGTGCAATAGGGTAGGAAAAAAAATTAAAAAGATTGGAGAGGAATAAACAAATCTATTATTTTTTATAGATGATATAATTGTGTATGTAGAAAGTCTATACAAAATTATTCATATATACATTACTGGAATTAATAAGTAAGTTTAAAGAAATTGATGCTCAATTTAAAAATCAATTAAAGTTCAACAATTAATTAAAATATCAATTAAAATCAATTATATTGATTTAAAAATGAATTATCACTGTTGTTATCCCTAGCCTTTCACTATAAACCAAACCCTGACTGTAGCAGGCAACCAAGAGAAGAACCTATTCCACTTAGATCTCTTAGCTCTAGAGGGCAGAATAAAGGCAGCCTCTTCATGTTTTCTTTCAATTAATCTTTCCTTCCTTCATTCAACAATTTTAAAATACCCACCATATCCCAGGTTCTATCTTTGCCTTTAAATGGCTCACAACGAAGTAGAAAATGACAGACATGGCTTACTACAATAATGTGTAAACAAGAATATTTGTGTGGAAAGAAAGCACAGAGGTGGAAGCAATTTGCTCTATCAGAGAATTTTAGAAAAGATACCGCAGAGTGGGCAATGTTTGTGGTGGATGATTTAGTAAGGTTTCACTGATTCAAATAAGGATAGGGAAAATCGCATTTAGCAGAAACAGAACAAATAAAGGCATAAAAGTGTGAAAATGCTCGACATGTTTGGGAAACATAAAAGCTAACAAGAGTAGTTAATAGATCCTTTGCTTGATTAATGTATACATCTATCCTCATATACTTACTTGCAAAATCTTTATTTAGCTTTGTTCCATTCTGTTCTGAATCATGAAAATAATAAAGTTGATTTTATGTCTCATGAGTACAAAGTGAGTTTTAAAACTCTTACTCAGGAGCTTCTCCAGGGATACTCTTGCCTATTTCTATAAGTGCATCTTAACCAACTAAAATGACTTTTGATTATTTAAATGATCTGATTCTAAAGAATATGAAAATTATTGATTTTCTACATGATAATGGCCATAATTTTTATGGTGTTTTAAAATAGCTGTATACTTAGAAATCACATGATATGTAAAACTTACCAAACAGCTGAAATACATCAATATGGTATTGCCACTGTGTAAAAAATGTAGAAAAATAAATGCCCTGTCATTGAGTCAGAAAATTTCTATAAAGTTCTATAAGTAATGGTTGCATTTAAGCTTTAGATCTAATAACGCTGGATGAGAACTTCATGTGTCAAGAGGTTGTGTTAAAATTATCTAGTGTGTCTTATTATTCCAAGATAATAATTATTTTATTACTTGATGGAATTGCTCAACAAAGATAGCATGATGGGTGTGAGATATTTCCTACGTCTGCATCTGCTTTATCTTCCTATAAGTTTTAAATACAAAAGTACTCTGATTTACATAAAATACATCCTTATTTATCTTTTAATAACTCTAACATTTGATTAGCCTCAGTAAGCAATGATTTAGCTACAGCTTACCAGCCAAACTAAATACATAATAGCTTTACTACATATTCTTAATTTTTGCCCCAAATTTAAGAAAAATGACTATTCATTTAATATTATCTCATTACAGTTATTAGATTACTAATAATGACCAATACTTATAAATATTTGTTAAATAGCTGCTTTAATCAGATGTTTTTAGTGCTTTTAATTGTGAATGATTAAACCAACACTCTAGAAAAGACAACTCAATTCTGTGGTCCCTCTAGACAAGGCTTTAATTTTATGAAAACAGACTCCCAATGGCGTTTGCCTTCTTGTCAATTCAGAGTATTACCTATTACCTTCTCTGCAGAGGTACCATAAGAAAAAATAAAGAACCTACATTGAGAACTTTGTGAATTCGTCTCTGTCTGTGTGTATACCCTCAAAATGAAGCAAATTGGGGCAATTTATTGAAGTTTAAATCCTCTAAATGGCATTCACCTAAAACATGCAGGGAAATGGTTTGGGAGGTTTAAATTATCAGTGCAATTGCTTTATTTCTCTAGGTTGCTTTTATAAGTAGACACAACTTTATCATATCCAAATGATGCTTCCAAATTGGAGGTTTAGGGTTGTTTGTATTTTTACTCTCAGAACCCTGAATCACATTTATATCTGCATAACCCAGGTCTTAAAAATAGCCCACAAACCTCAATGCAAGAGAGTTCCAGAAGTAAGGTTTTTACAGTAATGATCTTCCTGTAGTTTTCTTTCCAGTAGCCAGCACCTTTCAATTTGTCAGCATTTTCAGTCTAATGTCTCAGGAAAGCTTTTTGAAGAGCTATATTCTGAAATCACCTCGTTCTTTTGTTCTTAGATATTTGAACATTGAGTGATGTTTCAAGATGTTTTATTAGTAAAATCTACCTGATTTCTATTAAAATTTTTCTCTAATCTCAGAGAGAGAGAAAGGAAAGAGTATTTATAAGCAAGATAGCTCAACTCTATCTAATTCTGGAGTAAGTTTTCCAAGTAACCTCCTGCCTAGTTTCTCTGAGTTAAGAGCTTGTTACTAGGATAACATATTCTTTTTTTTTTAAGATTTATTTATTTATTTGACAGAGAGAAAGATGGAGAGCATAAGTAGGCAGAGCGGCAAGCAGAGGGAGAGGGAGAAGCAGACTCCCTGCTGAGCAGGAAGCCTGATGTGGGGCTCCATCCCAGGACCCTGGGATCATGACCTGAGCCGAAGGCAGACGCTTAACTGACTGAGCCACCCAGGCACCCTAGGATAACATATTCTTGAAGATACTGTCTAAAATATCAGATTTTCTAAAAATTATTTTTAAAAATTTTAAGAACTTGAGATTACAGAACATTTACACTGACACTTTTTTTCTCTCACTAAACTGTATTGCAAATAACCTTTTGATGTTTTAAAGTTTTTTCTTTGGCAGCTAAGGAAAACACTCTTGAAAGTTGTATGTGAATTTACCCATGTATAAATACCCCTAAGCTAGTTGGTTATCCTATGGCATCTGGAAGAAAGGTGCTATTGTTTTAGATTCCATGATTGAAGTATAGAATAATCAATTCAGAGAGACCCTGGGGGGAAGATTCACTCACATATGCTGTGGAAACTTGGAATTCCTGAGTTTTTAGGTTCTTTTCTTCAGATGAAGAGACATAGATGAGTTTCTATTTCAGTACAGTGTCTGGTGACATCGGTTCCTTTTCATGCCATATTATAATTAGATTATCAGTTTGAATTTGAGACTATTAACTTTAAATTTCCTAAGAAAACTCTTTTTTTTTAATACCTTTGTTATTGCTACTTTCCTTTTGTTTGCAAGTGTTCTGGCTATGCAGTTTCTGGTGCTATACACCAAGCTATATCACCAAGGTATTCCCAGGATGTAGCATCAGATTTAGTTCTGCCAAAACACTACATAAATTATTTAAAGTTTCTCTTCATTTCTCACAAAGCAATGTTTGCTAAGCTTGTCCTTGAAAAATCAGTGTAATTCCAGAAGATCATGATATATTTGCAAGACAGGAATTTGTCCCATGTTTCCACACGGACATCTGCATAGTTATAAGAACAGTAGAAGTTAAATGAAAATGCACAGTTATTTCCCCTTAAAAATGCACAGTTATTTAGCTTTGGTTTTATTTGAACATTTTCTCTACCATTTATTTAATAGCAGTTGGATAAGAGCAGCTGTGTCTCATGGCTTTCTATTGTGAAGTGTCCAGAAGTGTAAAGTGGTTGGATATAAAAACACTGCAAAAATATGGATAATAGACTGCCCACTGTCTGTCTACTGCAACTTCCCTGAGGTTTTGTTTGCAGGGCCCAGCTGCATATACAGACATGATGGAATTTGGTTTGTAAAGAACCTACAAAAATTACACAAATAACTCAGATTTTTAATGATAATACACAGACATGCACCTGCTTCACGGACTTCATAGATTAGTTTTGTGACCAATAGAAAAGCCCCTTGGAATTCAATTACATGGCTGCAAAACAGAAAATAAAACTGGCTACACTTTCAGAACTGCTATCAGCAAAATGAAAATATTAACTAGTTCTTCAAGCAAGCTTTGAGGAGGGATTGTTTCAGTTTGCTTTGCTTCTGTCAGACTTACTATAAAGTCATAATATTCTGCTCATTATTATCTACTATTCTTGCAGCTGGAGCCGCTTGCCGAAGATATTCTCCACCAAACCCCGAATATGAATGCTGTTGTTTCTTTACAGAAGATCATTGAAATTCAAAGTATGTCTTTAAAGATTTTTTTTTAATTTCTAATCAGGTACAACTCATTAAACTTACATTGAAAATGAAAGCACATGAAAAACATATTTGAGTTTCCAAATATGAGAAACATATTTAGAATTATAATTTGCACATAGTATGTATTCATACCTAAGTGTGTTATTACCTTGCTCTTAATGTGGTGCTCTAACCTTACACTGATAATTTAGAGGCTCTAGATGTAGAATCTTGTTTTTCTCATATTTTCCAAATACTTGGAATTTTTTTCATTACTAAGTGTCTATCCAAAACAATAAAATTAATCTAGAAATTTTGATTATATTGTCCAATCTTAACTAAGGGTAAGTTATCTCCTAATGATGTTGGAATTCAGCATTTACTGTTTTTTTTTCTTTTTTTCTTTTTTCTTTTTTATTAACATACAGTATATTATTTGTTTCAGGGGTACAGAGTCTGTGATTCATCTGTCTTACAGTTCACAGCACTCATCATAGCACATACCCTCCCCAATATTGACAATCATTTACTGGTTTTAAGTTTGTCAAAAGAGGAAAAAGTAGATGAGAAAGCCTCACTATTAGAAAATAAAATTAAATAAAGCAAGGAATTCAGAAACTTTACTATCCAATCCCTTCATGTTATTACTACTTTGTGAAGAGTTACTCTTTTTTTAGATGGTAACACATTCACACACATTCACACATACACACACACATATACACACATTGAAATCAAGCAGGAATTAACATGAACGATAGCATAAAGGGGAAAACCAAAATAGCAAAATTATACGTGAAGAAACCCCTTAGCTTTGCTATCATCCTGTAGAAGCATGTTTTAAACACCACTGAAGAAGCCACCTGCTAGCTTTCCGAGTCCTTGCCTTTGCTTGCTCAGTAGCAATTTGTAGATATGGGTGTATTTGGAGTTCTGTGTGATTCATTCATCTGGTGCTGTGACTATTTACAAATTATGCCATACAGGAGCTCAAAGCAATCTCCACTTTACTTAATTTCATTCATGCCTGGTCATAAGTACTCCATAAATAGTTATTAACTATGTATCATAACTGGAATAAAGTCCATATTTCAGAGATTTTCAGAGAATTGAAATGTAAACATTCAAATCCTGGGGGACCAAAACCTCTGAAAAAGACTAAGATAAAGAAACTGACAGATGAAGAAGGGGAACCTGGAAAGTATTTCATAAGCTTGGGTACAAAATCCTGTCATTACAATAACTGTCTCATTTCCACTGAGAGTAAATTAAGAGACTCTATTATATGTTATTCCAGATCTCAAGGAATCTTGAAGTGATCTTTGACAGCCTTCTCACATTCATCTACGTCCAATCTAATACCTCCTTCTGGTCATCGATAGTATAAAAATACCTAGTTTTTATACATATTATTCCCTTTTATTCTGAGCATTCTTTTGCCATTATACACAGGTTATTAGAAGTAACTACTTTTATGTGTATTCTGATCATATCACTTTCAGTAAGCATTCTTGAATACTTACAATATGTTGATGGAAGATAACTTGGTAAGTTATCAAGGCACAGAAGTTATGAAGAAGAATAAGGTTAAGTTTTTGGCATCTAAGAGTTACAACTAATCCAGTGAGTGAGAGACACTTAAATAGTTCTTCCAATATAGGCCATGAGGAGCCCTGAGCTCATGGAGAAGGAGTATTCTCTTTCTTAAGTCCCTTTCACCTGGATTGAGAGATGCTAGAGTAAGGAAGGCTCAAGAAAAGTTCAAGGAAGGCTTCTTGGCAGTGATAGGGCCTTAGCCTGGTCTTAAGAACTGAACAGGATTTTGGCCAGATGAAGAGTCAATGTTTGGAAGAGAACAACAGAAGCAAAGGTCTCAACTTTCACATAGGTATGAAAAATCATAGTTTGTGTCTATCTTCAGAAAATGTACTGTTACATTTTGTATTAAATCTAATTTCCTAGTATTAGTCTTCTGTTCCAAAATGCATTCCATAGTACCCAACACTGACCACGTAACCCATATAAAATTCCATTTCCTTCTGAACTCCTAGTGAGGATTATACCCAGCACTTGTAAAGCCAATATTTCCACAAACTCTCAGCAATACCATGTGGATTTTAATTAGCATTTTTCTTTAAATTTTTTCTCTTATTTGAGCTTTTTGTGTATTTTATAGTCGGTTAGTCTTGGTTCCTTAGTTCGAGGATAATGATCAGGAGGACAGGAATCACATCTTTTCATACCTTGCAGGTACCTGTAGAAAGGGTTGGCAGCAGAGGAGGGGTTTGAAGTGCATGGGAGCCTGGGAATCAAGAGTTGGCAGATTTAAGTAGGTTGGATTTGATCTTCAAGGCCCTAGGGAACCAAAGCTTGCACCAAAGAGAGCTTCTGAAGAAGACCTCCTCTTTCTTAGTCATGGGCATATAATATAGTACATGTTGTTGTCGGGTTCTCAGCAACAATGCCTTCCTCACTTCTACTCAAAAGAAGCCTGGTTTCACTCATGAATCCTTGTCACTGGATACCATGCAACTCAGGGGAAAATGAATTTATGCCCAGCTCCAGGGGAGCAATTCTTAGTTTAAAGGCTAAATTAGAAAACCCACTTAACAGTGATTGGTTAGGAAATGGGTACATGATGCAATTTTGGCCATTGAGAATCAGAGCTGGCTTCATGGATGTTCAGCTGTGCAGTCACATAGGCCCCACACTTAGAACGGCCGTATGCATGGTTTAATGGTCTTACTATTGCTGTTTTTAAATTCTTATAAAGTTTTGAATAAGGGGCCCACACTTATTTTGTACTGGGCCCTGCAAATTATGCAGCCAGTCCTGATATAATTCAAGGTGTTAGTCATGTGAAGAGATATTTGCCAAGAAAGACTGATATTAACATCACCACAGGGAGAAAGAAATAAGGTTGTGGTTGAGAAGGAACTGAATGGTGAGTTGAGGTAAAGGGAAAGACAAATATAAGATGAGCCTGATCTCTTGGCATTTGGGACATAGAGTAGAAATCACTACAGAGAAAGTTGTTTCAGACTTTGGCTTTGACACTATGTCGTACATTTTTATGTGGTTCTGTGAATTGTGTATCTTTTGGGGCTAATTGTATGTCTTTGTGGCTGCACTTCCAGACTACAGAAACAGAAAGGGACTGCATAAGGTCCATAAAGCAATAAAATTAAAGTCGGTGTTTCTGAGTAACAAATTTTATAATGGCTGGAGAAATTAAAATTATGGGCTTCTGGCCTAGCAAACAATGCTAAATTTCCTTACAAACTATAAAATTGTGGTCTGACTTTTACCTTTCTCTGTTTTATAACCCAGTCTTCCATTTCAAGTATTCTTACAGTACTCCAGGCCCTTCACTGGGCTCCCCATTTCCCCTTTGGTAGAGAAAGTCATCAGGACTCACCACATAATTTGGATCCCAGTGCAAAATGAAAATATGTGAGTGCTCACGTGTTAAAAAATTACCATAATTCAGGAAGGTGACCACAGAGCATTGAACCAAGCATGGGGACTCTTCTGTACATGGAGGACCTTTGTAACTGCATTGGTTGCCTTTAAGGTAGCCTTTGTTTAACTGAAGAACTCCTCTTCACATATGTCTCTGAGCATCACACAGGTGCCTCCTTTTAACTTTGGGAGGTGTTTGAATTTCAGCCTACCTCCTAGTACAGATTGTGAGTGATTATTTTGTGCTACAATTTGGGACTACAATATCAAAAAAGTATGTAAATGTTGAGAAGCAGGATTTGTAGCATGTGGGAAGCATTCAGGCAAGTTCCTAGATAGCCTTGTCCTGAGGCAGACAGCGAGGTGCTGACAGGCCTTATGTGAATTTCTCTTTGAGAACTGAGCCCCCCAGCTGAGGGTATGCAGGTGCTGGAGGCTGTCATTAGCATTGGCCCTTTGCCTGGCCACATGTATGAGAATATTTGGCAGCAGGACCATCCCTGTTGTCCTGTCTTTGTTTATGTTACTCATTTAACCAAAAAAGAAAAGACCTTACAAGGCAACATGGCAGGGCAGCCGTTCCTTCTGGCAGGTAATAAAGACCCCTTCTGATGGGTCAGATTCTGGTTTCATCTCAAGATGGTGGATGTATACAAAGATCAGCCATTTTTAAGATGACAAAAGAGATGGTCAGGTCAAGAAGCTTCATGTTTGCACATGCTGTTCACTCTAACAAGTGTTTTGCTTCGTCCCTATTAAGTTTTCTAGACTTAGCTCAGATGTTATCTCTTTTGGGAAGCCATATATCCCTTCATTGTCATTCTAGATTAGGTACATTTCCTGTGTTTTCATAACAGGGATTGTTTTTGTGGATATTCTTTGTTTTTAATCACTGAATCCTTTGCACAGTATCGGCACGTAGTAGGCAGTGTGCAAATGTTTCTTGAATGAATGAATCAGCTAATCTGTCAATATTTGCCACATTATTTTTCTTAGCCCAAGTTGACTTTTTTAACTAACTAAGATAATCATACTGTTTGGCTAACCCATGCAGACAAAAGATTAAGAAGAATGGGCAAAATATATGTGAGCTCTTTTCTTCTGTCTTCCATAACCCATAATAATGAATCATTTCTAAATTAGAAAGAAATTGAATTACTTGTGAACTACCATTTCTATCACTAATCTTTGAGGCGGCAATTCTCAGAGCTGAAATTAATTGTTGGCTGATGACTGTAGTCACCAACAAGTGATACCAGGTAAGAATTAACCCAGAGAAGAATAAATGATCCTCATATGTATATTTCCTTACCTAAAACCCATCCTAACAACTTACAGAGTCCATTACACTCTTCCTCCCTTCTTTTGCATTGCAAGGTGAGAAGCAAGGTTCCCAAATGCCTTTTTTCACACCAGTCCTGGCCCATGATAACATGTTCACTGATTTTGAAGGGAGGAGTCATGAAATGAGTTTTCCATAAAATTTAATTCATGTAGTTTGAAAGACTATAATTTTCAGCTCTAAGACATATAATGAATGATATTGATATTGATCTGTGAAACCCCAAAATATGAAAACCACAAGTATAGAGCCATGGTTTCCTTTTATTTATTTAAATGCTTAGTAAGAAGAGTAATCTTTTTAAGTGTCAACCAATTTTCTAGACCTCCTGCATGATCATAGTGATAATCATAGTATCTTTTGATTTGTGGATCAAGAAAAATATATATGTTCACAAGGATTTGAAGATTCTTTAAAATTTTTGCTGCAACCCTCCCATGGTTTACAGCTGATAAGTTGAAAAACACTAGTGTAGAGGATTTGAAAATGACAGGAACGTCAATATAATCCTTTCCACCACTCACAAGCCATAATGAATAAGCCACTTAACTTTTCTGAGAAATTTCAAGAGGAATGGCATGGCATATCACCATCCTACTTTACTAAGTTGGATCTACTATGGCAACAAAATGGGAAATAAGAATCAGAATCATTAAAAAAATGGTTGTGGTATTTTTCCCCTCTGCCCCCATTCATCTTTCCCCACTCTAGGGATTCTTCCTTTGTTTAGTGGTTTGGGGTCTTCTTAGAATTTCTTTTTATGCCAATCACAGCAAAATGGTTATGTAGGCCAGAATGAAGAAGGGACAGTATTTGTCATGTATGTTCTTGTCAAACAACATCCATGTTTCTAGCATATAAAATTTGTCAGTATAGCTAAATCTCTATTTCTTTTTTTTTT
>LNAC01000106.1:4786-40496 GCA_002007465.1 Ailurus styani
AAAATCAGAACTTTTAGAAGTCTGCTCCACTGAAGGACGTCACTCCAGAGGCTAAATGGGGGTGGAGCACTCACAGGGACAGTGTGGTTGCAGGACCCACGGGGGCACAAAAAGACCAGGGGTATCTGAAGGTGACCGAGCTCCCAGGTATCGGAGGGGGGAAGCCGGCTACGGAGATGGAGCCGAGGCAGGGAGGGGTCTCTCAGCTCGGGCTTACCTTAAACCATGATCCAAGACACAGTCAGGCCACTGCTTTTTGAGCAGGGACCCCATGAGCGGCAGATCCGGAGAGACCCCTTCCTTCCTCATCCAGGAGGAGCAGTGCGGGAGCGTGCTGCAGGAATCTGCCGGGTTTGGAGACTCCAAATGGGGCGGGCGCCAGAGATAGAAGCGCTCGGTCACAGGCTGGGTGAGCTCGGAACGTGGCTGGAGACCAGGGAGACGCAAGCAATTAACTGCTTTTCTCTACGGGTCCACTGAGGAGTGGAGCCCCAGCTCTTGGCTTCTACGGAGCTGGAGACTGGGGAGGCCGCCATTTTCATTCCCGTCCTCCAAAGCTGTACGGAAAGCGTTCAGGGAACAAAAGCTTCTGAGACCAAAACCGAGCAGATTACTTAGCCTGGCCCCTGGCAAGGGCAGTGCAATTCCGCCTTGGGGAAAGTCATTTGAGAATCATGGTTAATTTTTTGCAATCTTATTTTTTTCTTATTCTTTTTAAAAAATTTCTCCTCTTTGCTATTTTAACATTTTTAACTATTTTATCTTATCAATACCTTTTTAAAAATCTTTTAAAATTTTTCATTGTTATAGTCATATTTTATCCCTTCATTGTAATTAATCTTATTTTTTGTATACATATAGGTTTTTTCTCTTTAAAATTTTGGGATACAATTTCTTCTAATAGATCAAAATATACCCTAAATCTAGTGCATGGCTTTGTTCTAGTCTCCAGCCTATTCACATTCTTTCCTTTTTTTTTTCTTTTATCAACTAACATCTTATCAATTCCTTTTTTAGAATCTTTTTTAATTTTCATCTTTACAGTTATATTCCATCCCTTCATCATGTTTACCCTTATTTTAATATATATATATGTTTTTCTTTCTTTAAAATTTTTTCTTTAAAATTTTGGGAGGTAGTTTCTTCTAAAAGACCAAAATACACCCAAAATCAAGTGTGTGGCTCTGTTCTATTCATCAGTCCTATTTATATATGAACTTTTTTCTTCTTTTTTCCTCCTTTCTTCTCCCCCCAGTTTCATGGCTCTTCTGATTTGGTTAGTGTAAATTTTTCTGGGGTCATTGCTACCTTTTTAGTATTTTGTTCTCTCATTCATCTATTCTTATCTGGATAAAATGACAAGGTGGAAAAACTCACCACAAAAAAAAGAAAAAGAACAAGGAGCAGTATTAACAGCTAGGGACCTAATCAATATGGACATTAGTAAGATGTCAGAACTTATAGTNGGGCAGTATTAACAGCTAGGGACCTAATCAATATGGACATTAGTAAGATGTCAGAACTTATAGTTCAGAATGATGATTATCAAGGTGCTAGCTGGGCTCGAAAAAAGTATGGAAGATAGTAGAGAATCCCTTTCTGGAGAAATAAAATCCCTTTCTGGAGAAATCAAAGAACTAAAATCTAACCAACTTGAAATAAAAAAAGCTATTAATGAGGTGTAGTAAAAAACGAAGGCTCTTACTGCTAGGATACATGAGGCAGAAGAGAGAATTAGTGATATAGAAGATCAAGTGATGGAGAATAAAGAAGCTGAGCAAAAGAGAGACAAACAACTACTGGATCATGAGGGGAGAATTCAAGAGATACGTGATACCATAAGATGAAACAGTATTAAGATAATTGGGATCCCAGAAGAAGAAGAAAGAGAGAGGGGCAGAAGGTTATATTGGAGCAAATTATAGTAGAGAAATTCCTCTGGCGCCTGGCTGGTTAAAGCCTCTGCCTTCAGCTCAGGTCATGATCTCAGGGTCCTGGGATCGAGCCCCGCATCAGGCTCCCTGCTCAGCGGGAAGCCTGCTTCCTCCTTTCTCTCTGCCTGCCTCTTTGCCTACTTGTGATCTGCCTCATCTCTTTCACTCTGTCAAATAAATAAATAAAATCTTAAAGAGAGAGAGAGAGGGAGAGAGGGAGGGAAGGAGGGAGGGAAGGAGGGAGAAGGAAGGAAGGAAGGAAGAAAGAAACTTGTAAACTTCCTTCCTGAAAAACCAAATGGCCTAGGGGTGCCTGGGTGGCTCAGTCCATTAAGCATTCAACTCTTGATTTCCACTCAGGTCATGATCTCAGGGTGGAGGGATTGAGTCCCACATCGGGCTCCATGCTCAGCATAGAGTCCTTTTGAGTTTCTCTCTCTCCCTCTGCCCCTCCTCCTTCTCTCACTCTCTCTCAAATAAATAAATAAAATCTTTGGGCGCCTGGGTGGCTCAGTGGGTTAAAGCCTCTGCCTTCGGCTCAGGTCATGATCTCAGGGTCCTGGGATCGAGGCCCGCATAGGGCTCTCTGCTCAGCAGGGAGCCTGCTTCCTCCTCTCTCTGCCTGTCTCTCTGCCTACTTGTGATCTGATCTCTCTCTCTGTGTCAAATAAATAAATAAAAATCTTTAAAAATAAATAAATAAATAAATAAATAAATAAATAAATAAATAAAATCTTTATTAAAAAAAAACCCTTAAGGTAAAATCTCAAATAACCAGAAGCTTTGATTAAATAGCATTTTCCCAATATTTTTTAGAAGAAACAAAACACAGTTAATGAAGCACAAATCATGACATTTAGTCAAAATGCCAACTCACAAGAGAAGACAGATACAGTTGCTCTCTTACACCTCTACTGACATGGTTAAATGAGAATTCTGAGAGTGATGACTCTGCATTACAACAACACCTTTAATCATTGTCAAACAAATAACAACAAAAAACCCTCTATTATCTACCAATGAGTGTGCATTTACATTTACTAGACTGAGATACTTAGAAATATTTTGTCAATAAATATTGAGCCCAAAGGGTTTGGAGATGCAGCTTGAGTTTTAGAGTCAGACAGGCCTCAGTGATATCAAACATGATTACATACGGGAGTATAGCAAGCTATTTAAAAGGGTCTTCCTGTTTACCTGGTTCTCAAAAAAAAAAAAATCTCATGAGATTTTTGCCCATGCCACCCTAACTCTAGCCCCACTCCCCCAGCAACCCTCAGGGGAATAAAGCTGACTTTCTGAGAGAGGAAAGGATTCCATGGACAGATGAAGGAAAAAGTGCCCACACCTGTGAAAAAATAGACCATCCCTTTACTCCCAATCTTGTGCAGGACTCTGGATGGGGATATGAAGGCAAAGAGCTTATGGAGGGTGGCTACAGAGCCCTTAGGTGCTGTGGAGGCCTCTGGGTCCAAGTCTTTGATGTGTACAAAAGAAAGGTGAGTAGGTTGTCTCTGAGGTAAACTTGAGTCTGAAGTCCAAGAACACAGACCTAAGAATCAAACTGTGCAGTAACATCTGTAGTGGCCAAGGTAACTGACTTTAACCCATTTTCCAGGAGCCACTCGAGTCCCTCTAATTCCTCCATGGCCTTAGTAGAAACAAGGGCTCCAGGAAACCCTAACTGATATTGAACTTCTAAATATCCTGACAAGTGGGAACATAAACATATTTAAGTTTTTTAACAGCTTTATGAGGCAAAATTGACACAATAAACTATGCTTGCAATTCCTTGATAGCTAATAAATTAGAGCATCTTTCCATGTACTTATTGGCAATCAATACATCTTTTTTGGTGAAGTATATACTCACATTTTTTGTTCACTTTTTAATTGGAATTTTGTTTTCTATTGAATTTTGAGAATTCTTAATATATTCTAGATACAATTCCTTAATTAGATACAAGATTTGCAAATATGTTCTCTCAGTCTGTAGGCTTATCTTTTTTTTCTTTTAACGATGTCTTTCAAAGTTCTTAATTTTTATGCAGTAAAATTTATAAATTTCTTTTATGGATCATGCTTTTGGTATTGAATTTAAGAAATCTTTGCCCCAGGCGCCTGGGTGGCTCAGTTGGTTAAGCCTCTGCCTTTGGCTCAGGTCATGATCCCAAGGTCCTGGGGTCGAGTCCTGTATCAGGCTCCCTACTCTGCAGGGAGGCTGCTTCTCCCTCTCTCTCTCTCTCTGTCTTTCATGAATACATAAGATCTTTTAAAAAAAGAAAAGAAATCTTTGCCCTGGGGCGCCTGGGTGGCTCAGTGGGTTAAGCATCTGCCTTCTGTTCAGGTCATGATCCCAGGGTCCTGGGTTCCAGCCCATTATCAGGCTCCCTGCTCAGCCAGGAGTCTGCTTCTCTCTCTCCCTCTGCCTTGCCCCCTGGCTCCCCGCCCTTGCTTGCTCTCTCAAACACACTCTCTCAAATAAATAAAATCTTTAAAAAAAAAAAAAAAGAAAAGAAAAAAGAGAAAGCTTTGCCTGATCCAAAGTTACAAAGAATTTTTCCTATGTTTCATTATGGAACTTTAAAAGTTTTAGGTTTTATATTTAGATCTTGGATCCATTTTGAGCTAATTTTTTTTAAAAGATTTTATTAATTTGACAGAGAGAGAGAGGCAAAGCACAGGCAGGGGGAGCAGCAGGCAGAGGGAAAGGGAGAAACAGAAACCAATGCAGGGCTTGATCCCAGGACCATGGGATCATGACCTGAGTGGAAGGCAGATGCTTAACTGACTGAGCCACCCAGGCGCCCCTTTTTCAAGCTAATTTTTATATATGATGCAAGCTATGGATCCTTTTTTGTTTTGTTTTGCATATAGATATCCAATGGCTCTACTAGCACCATTTGTGGAAAAGACTATCTTTCTCCAGTAAATGGCATCTGTACTTTGTTAAAAATCAATATGTAACCACATATGTGTGGGTCTCTTTCTGGAATTTCCAATCTGTTGCATTGGTCTATATGTCTATCCTGACAGCACTACTAAGCCATCTTGATTACTGTGGATATATAATAAGTCTTGAAGTCAAAGTGAATAAGACTATTGAGAGCAGACATCCTTGCTTTGTTCCCAATCTTACGGAGCAAAAATTCAGTCTGTCACTATTAACTATCATGTTACTTATAGCATTTTTGTAGATACTCTATCAAGCTGAGTAAGTTCCCCCTCTATTCCTTTCTCTGACAGTTTTCATCACGAATGATGAATTTTTTCAAATGCTTTTGTGCAGTATCCTTTCTCCACTGAATTGACTCCAATGGAGTTAAAGTGGAATCACTAGCAGAAAGGTAATAGGAAAATCTCTAAACACTTGGAAACCAACCAACATATATCTACATAATCTTTATGTCAGAGAGGAATTCTCAAGAAAATCAAAAGATAAATTGAATCAAATGAAAATACGTCATATCAAAGCAAACAGAAAGAAGAAAAAACAAGAGTAGAAACCAATGAAACTGAAAACAGAAAAACAAAGTAAATGAAATAAAGAGCTGATTCTTTGCAAAGATCAGTAAGATGGATAAACCTTAACACAAGACTTAAAAGTGAGGGGTGCCTGGGTGGCTCAGTTGGTTAATCAACTGCCTTCAGCTCAGGTCATGATCCCAGGGTCCTGGAATTGAGCCCCGCATCAGGCTTCTTGCTCAGTAGGGAGCCTGGTTCTCCCTCTCCCTCTGCCTGCTACTCTGCTACTCTGCCTGCTTGTGCTCTCTCACCCTGTCAAAGAAAAGAAAAGAAAAGAAAGAAAGAAAGAAAGAAAGAAAGAAAGAAAGAAAGAAAGAAAGAAAGAAAGAAAGAAAGAAAGAAAGAAAGAAAGAAAGAATCTTAAAAAAAAAAGACTTAAAAGTGAAAAGAGAAAAAAGAATCAGGAATGAAACAAAAGGTATTACTATAGACCCTGCAGACATCAAACGGCTAATCAGGGAAAGTTACAAAGAATTCCATACAAATAAATTTGACAGTTTACACGAAATGAAGCAAATACTCAAAAACACAAACTACTACATCTCACTATGAAACACATTATCCGAATAGTCCTATATATGTTAAGGAAATTGCATTTGTAATTTAAAATCTCCCTAAAAGAAATCTCTAGGCCTAAATTATTTCACTGAAGAATGAATACCAATTCTAAACAATCTTTTCCATGAAATAGGACAAAAGTCCTATTTCTGTAGGACTTTTTCCTCATTCTATTTACCTATTTCCTAGGTAAATAGGTAATTCCTATGACCTATTTCCTCATTCTATAAAGTTAGTATCCTGATATCAACACTTTACAAAGTTTAAAAAAGAAAACTATAGGCCAATAACTCCTCATGAACATAGACACAAAAATCCTTAATAATAACAAATAAAATATGAGGGCGATCTGGCTGTGACATCTGTCACCCATTGCCAGGAGTGATTCGGCTGATCTGTGTGTGTCTCTTCCAAAGCTGCACGCTGGGTTAAAGAGGACAACGACCTTCAGGGATAAAGAAAGACTGTTCTTCAGTCAAGGGTATGTGAATAGCTGTACTCCCCTGCTAGAACCTCCCAACGAGCTCTGAAGAATATTAACAAATAGAATTCAGTGATGTATAAAGAATTATACACCATGACAAAGGGGGGTTTATTCCAGGGATGAAAGGCTGTTTAGCATTTCAAAAGAAATCAATGTAATCCACACATCAACAGACTAAAGAAGAAATTACATGTGGGTTATGGTTCCCTCACTAGCCAGAGATACAATTACATTACGAACCTGGACAGGCTCTAGGGATATGTCAACACAAAGGCACTTTAGGGGTGGGTTTTGGTCTGCCTTGTAGATTCCTAAGACATCAGAAGTAGTTCTACCTATTTGCTCTATTGTAGGTTAAAATTTTCAACTTACACAGTGACCAAGTCTATTTTCCAATAGAAATCAAGATAAAGGGAAAACAAAAGAACCAACACCCAATTAAGAGTTAATAACTTACTAGCTGATAAGGCTTGCTTTCAGAATAAATACTAAAGCACCACTTTTTATCAAATTGCATAATGACTGTTGTAGAGCAAAATGATGAGCCCTTCTAATCTTTCATCTCTTTGAACTGGCTCTCTATGGAGTATGAAGAACACCTTGCCCCAGGTGGAACCTTCCATACTCCCATGCCAATGGAAAACATGGAGACTGCCTAAAACAAAGAGAAAGCCTACACAGGCTTAAGGTTAAAAGTGTTTATTATGTGACTCAGAAAAATGTAACACATCTTGGAGACGTCATAATGGCTTACTCATTTCCCATAAAGACACATTCTTTTTAGAGAAATCTAGGAAATTGATGCAAAGCCAGTTAAACTCATTATCCATCTGCAGGACTGTGGAACATACAGCATCCCGTACGTCTTCAACTGCACAGCCTGAGTGTGAGAAGCTGAGGTGGGTGACCAAGTAGGAATCAAAGCACACTTGGGGAGGAGGAAATTTGTCCAAGGGAAGTGAAATATCTAATTCTAACTGCAGGTTCTATTTGTATGTCTATCCCACATTCCGGTTCATCCTTCATCGACTCCATTCCTCCCTCTTCCCAATTTGGATTCCACTTGCTCCAAAGAAACTATACCATTGAAGTGGACCTCAAATTGAACATACTCTATAAAGCTTATTCTGCTAAAGGCAGAGCCACCTGAGGAATTCTTGCTTTGCCTTGCTGAAGGTTTCATCATTCAGGAAGGAATAAGAACAAGTGTGGGTGCACTGCACAACTGTAGGAGGCACTATTCTCAGTGCAGTCCATGTGAAAGTTGCCCCCTGCACTTGTGTAGGGCCCAGCACGCAGCCCTGGAGGCCGAGATATATATACATACACATATACATATATATATATATATATACACACACACACACACATATATACACACACACACACACACACACATTTTTTGAGAGAGAGAGAATGAGGGAGAAAGAGAGCATGAGAAGGGGGAGGGTCAGAGGGAGAAGCAGACTCCCTGTTTAGCAGGGAGCCTGATGTGGGACTCGATCCTGGGACTCCAGAATCATGACCTGAGCTGAAGGTCGTCACTTAACCAACTGAACCACCCAGGCACCCTGGAGGCAGCTTTTTTAAACTTCAAGAACTAATTAATAAAGTGAAGATGATGAGACTGCTGAAAGAACAGAACCAAATTCCTAGGATTCATGGTAGCATAGTCAAAAGTAGCCCCTGGGCAATAATAACGAATATATATTATTTTGTGTTAGGCATTTTACTAAGAATTTTACATATTTTATCTCATTTAACCCTCCACAAAATGTGACCTATTAGTCAATTATTCCAATTTTACAGATGAGGAAACTAAGGTACAAGGAGGGTAAGTAACTTGTCAGAATTCACCTAGCATGTTAGACTCCAAAGCTGAGTTGCTTAACCACTATCCTATATACTGTCTCCCCCAAAAGAGAGCAGGTGTCAGAAAACGGTCAGGAAAAGATATCACAGTCCTGTGTCCAGAGACTGAAAGGGAATTCAGCTCTAGGAGAACATTTAAAAAAGAGAGGAAAGAAAAAAAAAAAGGAAAGAAACTTTGACTAGGGAAGAACTTTGAGTTCCTAGCAATCATTCTGAGGAAGGAGACAAGAGTTGTCTTAAGATGATCAGATGACTTCCCAAGGAATATGCTGCTCATTTCACTGCAAAAAATAACAAAAGATGAAAAGAAAGGTAGGTGTATAACCAGAGTGAAATACAGGAGTGGCAAGGGACCTTTCAGGAAGTCAAAGCACAGTATAACCTGAGATAACAGAAGCTTCAGGACAACTCTAACGGTTTTTACATATGTGTTCCTAGCAGAGAGAAGGAAGAAAACACATCGCTGCTTAAAGCATATGGAGTAATATTAATTAGGGTTTTTTTTTTAAAGAATGTTCATTACGGTAAGAAAGGGAAACACAAACATGATTAAATGGAAATCAATAAACTGAGGGTTGCTGGAGGGGAGGAGTGTGGGGAATGGGGTAACTGGGTGATGGGCATTAAGGAGGGCACTTGATGTAATGAGCACTGGGTGTTATATGCAACTGATGAATCACTAAATTACCTCTAAAACTAATAATACCTTATATGTTAATTAACTGAATTTAAATTTATAAAAAAGACAAATGGAAATGAGAGATGGATAATATTCCAAAGTACACAAACACCTAGAGATTTGCATGGATTCAAGTTTTCCTACTGCGGTGAGAAAGAAACAAGACTTAGCAGAAATTTCTGCACAATTATATGAACAGCAGAGAGATGTCCGAAGTCTGAAATTAGGTGAATAACACTCTAATGTATTGAAAGAAATTAGGCTTCCCACACAACCGTCTGGTGAACTTACCATAGAATACTTGGCAGAATTCAAAAATATAATATTAAAAAAGAATTTGTGAGCACTTAAAAAATTTAAAATGTCATCATCAGAAGCCTTTATGTGAAGCTTTTGTTGAGGACAAGAGTATCAAAATATTTTCACTTCTATCCTGAAGGAAATTCCCAGCAAAGAATTTCACAAAATTTCATATTACCTTGTGGCCAAACTGGAAAAACATGGAGAAAGTGATGAAAAGCAGTACATTTGTGGGTCTTATATACTTGTTCAGAGTTCTGATTACTGGGGCTGCGTTTTGCCAGGGCTGAGAGCTCTGTCCTTCGTTCTGTCCCACTCACACTCTTGCCCACTTGACTGAGGACCTGTAAGAAATACTTCCTTATTGCTTGGGCAGCAAAGTAGGACATGCTTCACATTCTAAATGACAGAATCTGGAACCAAAAAACTCCAAACAGGCTGCAGTAAGGTCCAAAGTAACAAAATATTTTTTAGATGAAAATTACGTAAGATCTTAAATTGGCATTTGAAACAATCTACTGTACAAATGCTGAAGAGGACAGGATTTTGACAGCACTGAATAAACTCAAGATCTTTAGTTGACCAGAAGTTCAAAGTGAGTTGACACTATGCCTGTGATCTGGTTATCATCAGTCAATGTGGCTACTAGTGGCATTAATGGAGAGGAGACAGACGCATTTTTTTTATCAAGCAATAATCTTTATTTTTTTAAATTAACATATAATGTATTATTGGTTTCAGAGGTAGAGATCAGTGATTCATGTCTAACATAGCACCCAGTGCTCATTACATGACATGCCCTCCTTAATGTCCATCACTCAGTTATCCCACCCCTCCACCCACCTCCCCTCCAGCAACCCTGTTTGTTTCCTATAGTCTCTCAGTTTTTCTCCCTCTCTAGTTTTGTCTTATTTTTCCCTCTCTTCCCCCCTGATCCTCTGTTTTGTCTCTTGAATTCCACATACCAGTGAGATCATAGAATTGTCTTTCTCTGATTGACTTATTTCACTAAGCATAATACCCTCTAGTTCCATCCATGTCATTTCAAGTGGCAAGATTTCATTTTTTGATGGCTGAGTACTATTCCATTGTGTGTGTGTGTGTGTGTGTGTGTGTATACACACACACACCCCAGATCTTCTTTTTTTTTTTTTTAAAGATTTTATTTATTTATTTGACACACAGAGGGAGAGATCAGATCACAAGTAGGCAGAGAGGCAGGCAGAGAGAGAGGAGGAAGCAGGCTCCCTGCCGAGCAGAGAGCCCGATGTGGGCCTCGATCCCAGGACCCTGGGATCATGACCTGAGCCGAAGGCAGCGGCTTTAACCCACTGAGCCACCCAGGCGCTCCACCCCAGATCTTCTTTATCCATTCGTCTGTCGATGGATATCTGGGCTCTTTCCATAGTTTGGCTATTGTGGACGTTCTTGCTATAAACATTGGGGTGCAGGTGCCCCTTCAGATCACTACATTTGTACCTGTGAGGTAAATACACAGTAGTGCAATTGCTGAGTTGCTGAGTTGCAGGGCAGCTCTATTTTCAACTTTTTGAGGAACCTCCACACTGTTTTCCAGACTGGCTGTACCAGTTTGCATTCCCCGCCAACAGTGTAGGAGGGTTACCCTTTCTCCGCATCCTCGCCAACATCTGTCATTTCCGGACTGGTTAATTTTAGCCATTCTGACTGGTATGAGGAGGTATCTAACTGTGGTTTTGATTTATATTTCCCTGATGCCGAGTGATATTGAGCATTTTTTCATGTGTCTGTTGGTCATTTGGATGTCTTCTCTGGAGAAATATGTTCATGTCTTCTGACCATTTCTGGATTGGATTATTTCGATGTTGAGTTCAATAAGTTCTTTATAGATTTTGGATACTAGCCCTTTATCTGATATGACAGATGCATTTCAATATTCTCCCTGATTATAGTGCACAACAGAAGACAATGACAATAGGTCCCATGGAGTGCAGTTTCAGATCCAGGAAGATCTCTGATGATGAGAGCTTGTGGAAAAGTGAGTCACCTGCTGCTGGAAATTCTCAGAAAGTAGCTAAGATGAGGAGGAATGCTATAAAGGATATCCTTCCATGGGAATAGCTACAGATTATGGACATTCATAACTTTCCTAGTGGAAGGTTGCTCTAGGTGACCTCTAAGCTCCTTACTAGCTTCAAAACTCTTAGATTTTATTCTGGAAGCTTCTCAGCACTTTGCTTTCTTATTCCCTGGGGCTACATATTGAGAACCCTGCTGCCAAGCCCATATGCTGCCTCCAATACAGATTCACTAGATCCTGGGTGAACCATATATTACTGGACTTTGGGTTTACAAAAGCCTCCTAGACACTTCCTGCCTACTTGTCACTTTCCCAACTCCGCAGATCCAATGTGGACTTCCCAAGTTATGCTGAAGAGATCTGTTTGTCTTTTTTTTTTTTTTGGATGCTCAATTGTTACCTGTTTTTACTATTTTTGATTCTCCAACTCGTTTTGGCTTAAAATGAAAAAAAGCAACCATCAAAATGCCTTAAACCACAAGAGCCAAGTTCCTATTATTATGGTTAAATACCAGCCAAACAACACTTCAAACTGACAACATGTTGAAAACTGCTGTAATGTGCTCACGGTGAGCAATGGAACTTCACTTATGAGGATCACCTTGGCTTTCCTCTACAAGATGCTTAGAAAACCATTTACACCAGCTTCCAACAAGTGAGCTTTTAAATGTAAAGACAAAGTACTTACTGAGAAAAGTGTATCAGGTACTGCCAAATCTCAGTCCCTGGTGTGCACTAATTATAATCTCATTTACAATTTTATTATTGACACATACTTAAGTCTCAGGGACCAAACTGCAGGTAGTTTGCTTGGAACAAGCCTTGTCTCAAAGATTAATGACTCAGAAGAGGTAACCAATGGACCTCAGCCCAAATAAATTTTAAAACAACCATTCCATTATCTGAAGAATCAGATTCCAGGTAGTACATTTGTTTGTTTAGTCAATAAAGTTGGGGACACAGGGAGATGTGTGTGAACATATGAGCCTAGAGAGGAATGTATCAGGTCCTTGCACTTATAAATTTACAAACTACAAAGAAATCTACTAAAAGAATTGAGAATACTCCCCTGACAATCTTAAGATACTGATAAGTGGCAGGGTTATACCTTCATTAATGCCTCTGTTGGTTTTCTGTGCTTCTGTTGCTTTTCTTTGCTTCTCACACATCCAAGTACCATTTTTCCTCCTTCAACCCTCAAAGAAGCTGAACTAATACATCTAAGAAACTCCTAATTTAAGTGTGAACAAAAACGTGCCCACTTAAAGAATTCTTCTGTTCCCCCAAACATGCTAAGATTGGGGCTAGGGAAAGAGGTTGCAATAGGGTGACTGGGATGGAAAAGGAAGGTATGGAGAGAGCTAAGCAGAAAAGGGGGAAGGCCATTCTGCATGTGGGTAAGAGAGCAGAGAAGGGACTAAATGCTGCGCTGCCCAGTGTGGACATTTCTATTACCTGTGGGCCACCTACCACTTGAAAGCCCCAGACTTAAGACCCCACACAGAGAAAACCTTCCCCACACCTGAGGTGGAACTGAACAGAACACCTGAAATTTCCTTAGACACTGATATGGCAGCAGAAACACTACCATGTCACATGAATCACACCTGAATTTTTTAAGTCAGAAGAGGGTCCCTTGGATGGTTCACCAAGAGAATGCATGAAGGAAAACCCTCCTGAGCATTTGCCTGTCATAAACACTGATTCTCAATTCCCAAAATCAAGACACACCACTCACCCATAATAGGCTCCGCTACTAAATCTGGAAGCACTAAAAATGTAAGGAATCCCACTGAGGACCAGCATACATTCTACAGTGTACCAACTAACTCTTCAGGAAGGAGGCAAATGTATGGCCAAGGCATTGGCCAAGGGATGGATTTCAGGCAGACAAGCATTCTGAAGAAAGGTGATGAGGTCTGTCAGTGGCCAATATACTGATCACATGGCTGCTACAAGGAGTGACAGCCAATATATGGATCTCATGGCTGCTACAAGGAGTGACAGGAGGAACACTGGACTCAAGTTCTGATCCTGTCCCTTGCACTGTGACTTTGGGAAAACTGCTGCAGCCCCTGGCCCCAGTCACCATCTACACAAAACAAAAGCCCTATGAAGTAGGTACTATTACTGTTCCCATCTTAGAGATACAGAAATACTCTTTAAAAATAATGGCACAGAAGGGTAACTAGAGACTAGACAAGGTGCAAGAGTATGAACTCAACAGAACCTCAGCCACCAACACACATCCAGTTCATGCTAAGCTTTCCTTACCAACTGGCTTCTCACTCCATCTGACTGAATTAGCTGCTGAAAGAATCAAAGACCAAATCTCTCTAAAATGATACATTATTCCTTCAGTTCCACGGTCTCACTGCACATGACTCTTGCATCAATTAAAAATCTGGGAAAATCTCTTCCCACTCAAGTCAATGTGAAGGAAATGCACATGTTTGTTGGCCTGTTCAAACACAAAATATTGTCTGAAAACATTAAAAAAAAATAGGTCTTCTCATTGGTCTGTCTGGATAGCTATCCTATAGCCCTGTGAGGGGAAAGAAAAGTTCCAGGCAGACACCTTCTCTGTATCACTCATCCCACTGTGTCTTTGAATGAAGTCAGTGTTCTCAAAGTTCAGCATGCATCAGGGTAAAAAAACAAAAACAAAAACAAAAAAACCCCAAAAAACAAAACAAAAAAAAAACCCACCCCAAAACCCAACAAACAAACAAACACCAGTTGCAGGGTTCTACCCCCAGAGTTTCTGATTCCATAGATCTCTGTTGGGTCCTACAAATTTGCTTGTCTAAGGAGTTCCCAAATGATGCTGAGGCTGATGATCTGGGACCATACTTTGAGAATCGCTGGTCTAGGGCAGTCTATTAAAACACCTCAAGCTTCATCCCAGGCAGTCAGCAGGTGTTAAAAAGTTAAGGAATTGAAGTGAGTTATTGCTTCTTTTTGAACTGCTAATTTTTTGGCTTTCAATGTTAGTGCGCACCTCTCTTCAACAACCTGAGTAATTAATCCTCCTTCCACAATACTGAAAAGTCAACAAACAGCAAGTACATGTCTGACCCAGTACAAGGAACTCTGGGGTGTAAAGAAGCATAGTTGGGACAACCTGCCTCAGAAACACCAAGCAGTACTTCACAACAGTTTAGGGAGGAATTCTAGTTCAAAGGGCCTGAGTATTTGCATTCTATTCGACCACTCCATCCATCATCTAGTTCGGAGTGAAGTAAGATTCTGTGCTAAGTGCTGTCAAAATGTACGGGGAAACACACAGATAGATGTTCTGGGGAATTGCCTCCTCTATACAGATTCCTTTCTCCCTGTAGTTGATGGGCCAGTGGAGCTCACTCATTCTTTTGGATGCAGAGATTAAAATTTCTATCAGAGTACCTGTCAGTACAGCAGGCCCACATTGCCCACATCTCAAAATGCCTGTCACACATTACTGAATAAGATCTGCTGCTTTATTTATCTGTGTCTCCTACTTGGTTGAACAAGGTATCTAAGTTGACAGCATCTCCATCCTCTCTGTGCCCCTTTCCCTGGCCCTTCTGGGTGCCAACGACACTGCCCCTTCTGATGCCCAAGCACACTCTTCCATCAGCCTTCTCCCTAACACCTGTTCCTCAGTCTCCACTTGAACATGTCTTTTTCAGCGTAGTTGTACCTGACTCCCACTCCAGAATTCTCCTTTGGAGTACTCCCCAGAATGGAATGTGTTTGTCTTACATCTGTTTATCCTACTAGACTTAAACTCCTGGGGACAGGAACTATTTGTCCAATCCACTAGAGCCCAGCCAGTGCATGACATAAGACAGGACCCTTGAGCTTACTCTGGTTGCCACAGTGATGAGCCAGCTAGGGAAAGGACTACACCAGAAGTCATGTGCTCCAAGGAGATGGCTTCGGCTTCCCAGCCAAATAACTACAGTCCACAGGCCTCAGGTCTCTAGGTGGCGAGTTGTTCTCACATTTGCTATTAACGCCTTACCACACACACTGTCTCTGCATGCTCCCAGCCCTGTCTCACTTCTCCTAGTGACAATGTCCAGGAGGCTCAGTAGCAGCCCTGGTAGAACCACTGGTGGTAGTGCTTCGATGAAAAGCAACACCTAGTATCCCCAAGACTCTGTGCAACTGATGTTTCCCAAACATCTCTGCCCAGACAAACAAACAAACAAAACCCAACAAACCATAAACCCAAATGTCTAAGGTTAAAAATAATGCAAAATAACTAAAAATGCCATGGGCTAGGAGGGAGGAGAGGAGGTAAGATAAGGTAGACAGCAGGCAGTCAGAAAAATTGTCTTCCAATAGTTACCCAAGGGTGTAATTACATTTTAGTGGCGGCTCCAGAAGGGATTTCTGCTGAAATGGAAACCCTGACTGAAATGTCCCTCCCGTCTAAGGCAAAGATTAGTATGCTATTTGTGGTAGTTGGACCAAAATGCCCACAGTATGGAAATGCCTTTTCTTTAAAACATAAATCTTTTTGGTTGTTGGTAGGTAGAATCAAGAAACAAGGGATGGGGGAAGAAACCGAATAAAATATAGGTTGTAGATTAAAAAAAATCTCTTTTCTAAATTGAAAGGCTTGGCTCAGTGTGAAAAACTCTGTAAAGTGTGAATCTGGAGATCCTCAGCTGGGTGGGGTCTTCTCAGTCTTGAGATCAAGAAGTTCACCAAAGGAACTTATAAAAATGGTTCTTTATCAAAAACAAAAAGCAAAACAAAAACAAATGTTCTAAATAAATCGTATCAATAAAGTACCAAAGTCCCATAGAGAGACTAGTTATCCTTCTCAAAACTCCTGCCCCTGGGCGCCTGGGTGGCTCAGTGGGTTAAAGCCGCTGCCTTCGGCTCAGGTCATGATCTCAGGGTCCTGGGATCGAGGCCCACATCGGGCTCTCTGCTCAGCAGGGAGCCTGCTTCCTCCTCTCTCCTTTCTCTCTGCCTGCCTCTCTGCCTACTTGTAATTTCTCGCTCTGTGTCAAATGAATAAATAAAATCTTAAAAACAAAACAAAACAAAACAAAACTCCTGCCCCTTCCCCTAACATCCCTAGCAAATAAAGGAGAGAATCTAATTATGGGTTTGTCTTCAAACTGAACAAATGACGCAGGTATATTCAGCAGTATTCACAAAAGGATGTACCAATGGAAAAAAGTCTATCAGAGTTAATAAACTATTTTCTTCCATTATTTTTTCTTCTTCTTTTCTTTTTAAAGATTTTATTTATTTATTTCACAGAGGGAGAGAGATCACAGGTAGGCTGAGAGACAGGCAGAGAGAGGAGGAAGCAGGCTCCCTGCTGAGCAGGGAGCCCGATGCGGGCGAGCCCTATGCGGGCCTCAATCCCAGGACGCTGAGATCATGATCTGAGTGGAAGGCAGAGGCTTTAACCCACTGAGCCACCCAGGCGCCCTTTCTTCCATTATTTTCAAATGAGTTAAGAATTCTCATGTATAAAATCTGACATAGTTTTGACCTTGGGAATGTCGTGCACCTTGAAATTTTTGATGTCCTTTAAAAATGTGTGGATGATAAGAACCGAGCAAATGTTTTCCATAACACTAAAAAAGAATATCTGTAGAAAGCTGCACTGGTCTTAACATTTACAAAGATCATACCAGAGTACTAATAATTTTCTTGTCATTAATCATTCTCAAGAGTTAAATATCATTTGTCTTAACTACTAAGTCTGCACTAAAATTACTTCAAAGAATAAATATAGAAATATAAATACTTTCCCCTGGACTTCCTCATTTTGCTCTGAGCACAATTTGTATTTCATCTTCAGGTCCAATTTTTCATTACAAACAATAACTATGCTTTCAAAGCGAATTGAATTACAAGTCTTTTTTATGACTACATTTCAGTGAGCAGGTAAAGAAAAAGCTATTCAATCTAACTTAAAGTTTCACTTTAGCACTCAGCTAAATAGAAATTTTCCAAGGAAATTCTGCTTAAAGATATGATAAAATACCATATGGTCCTGGCTTCGAGCAAAATTTTATTTCATTTTGTAAGCTGAGTAAATGAGCTTACTAGTCAAAGTGAACTTATAAGATCTCTGCAGGCTTGGGCGCCTGGGTGGCTCAGTGGGTTAAAGCCTCTGCTTTCGGCTCAGGTCATGATCTCAGAGTCCTGGGATCGAGGCCCGCATCAGGCTCCCTGCTCAGCGGGGAGCCTGCTTCCCCCCCTCTCTCTGCCTGCCTCCCTGCCTCCTTGTGATCTCTCTCCCTCTGTGAAATAAAAAAAAAAAAAAAATCTTTAAAAAAAAAGATCTCTGTAGGCTTTATAAAATGAAGCAAACTAGTTCATTTGAACTGCTATGTATCTCCCTAGCATTTTTAAATGCAAGACAACATATTTATAGAAATAATCATTCTTTTTCGGGGCATGCTATTTACCATGCTCCCGTATCAACTTAAAATCTTGAATTTCACAGAATACTTTTATATAAAATGTCAAAGGTCAGGAAAACTTAGACACACAAAGAAATTTTTTGTTAACAGCCAAAATTTTGGAATACAGATAATTCCATTTATATTCTCAAGCTTTTCAATTCTATTTATCTTAAAATTAGTTTTACAAAATGCTATATGGTTATAATTCATTATCACTGTATAATGTATTTGAGAAATATCTGGCAACTCTCTTGTTATTAGGTAATTTCACAACTCAAGTATCCTGTTACTGGTTTGATGCCAGTGAGCACTTATTAAGCTACATCGAAATGAGAACCCCCCCCAAAAAAAATACTTATCAAAGCATAGTATGGGTAAGTTAAAAGTTCTGTCTGACTGCATGGTTGATCCCCTAAGAAGTAATTCTTTTGTATCAATTCCTATTGAAAACATTCTACTGGGGCACCTGGGTGGCTCAGTCATTAAGCGGCTGCCTTTGGCTCAGGTCGTGATCCCGGGGTCTTGGGATCAAGCCCTGCATCAGGCTTCCTTCTCAGCGGGAAGCCTGCTTCTCCCTCTCCCACTCCCCCTGCTTGTGTTCCCTCTCTTGCTGTGTCTCTCTCTGTCAAATAAATAAATAAAATCTTTAAGAAAAAAACAAAACAAAACATTCTACCTGGTAGGTAATTTCTGTTCATACTACCTAAGGCAAAGTAAACTATAAAGAAAGCCAACTATAAAGTCCATGTAAAAAAGAAACAAGCAGCTCCTAATCAACTGAGAAATAAACGAGCTGATAGCTCTTTATGTCCCAGATGAATGTGTCATTTAAACCCAAGGACCAAGCTTATTTCATATTTGTTTTCTTCTGGTTGCTGCATATGGATAATGGCTATTGGCAGAATCTGCCTTACAAGTACACATCCTAATGCCACAAGTAGATCACCACAGCATCGCGCTCATACCATTTTTTTTTTAAGATTTTATTTATGTGAAAGAGAGAGAATGAGACAGAGAGAGCATGAGAGGGGGGAGGGTCAGAGGGAGAAGCAGACTCACCGCCGAGCAGGGAGCCTGATATGGGACTCAATCCTAGGACTCTAGGATCATGACCTGAGCTGAATGCAGTCGCTTAACCAACTGAGCCACCCAGGCGCCCAAGCTCATACCTTTTTACAAGAGGAAGGTTTTGCCGGCAATATTGACAGTAAATGAACTACAAAGTGAGAAGGTGAAAACAAAAAACTCATCGTAGCGACAAACATACTAACACCCACACAGAGATATATTTATATACTCTAAAAGCACTTTGTATTATACTGTGCCAATTATGAATATCTGCAGGGAAAGACAGACACTGAGTGGCAATCACCTTATTCGCCTCCAGGCTTGATCACAAGCCACCCTTCACCCTCCACTTCCCCATCTCGGTTCCCCGAAGACTCACAAGCCCATTTCTCATGAGATGATGCTTCAGGATTCTGGGAGCTACTGATGTTATAGGTCATGCCCGGTACACCTGGACCAACACCACACAAACTTAAGAGTCTTCTACTCTCCAGTCACAAAGAACATACAAAAAATTCCTTAACAGGAATTGGCAAGAGAACATGGGAAACTGATTTTTACATTGTATATGTTGCTAGAAGAGCTCTAGTTTCAAAGCAAAGTACACAGTTACTAATGACTAACTGAGTTCCAAAGTTTATCCCTAGAGCTAGTTCACATTATTTTTCATCTGTGATACAAAAGCAGATATCTAAGAAAGGTGAATATATGACCATAAACTTACACTTGACTACTAACAGTTCTTTTCCTAAGTAAGCTAAGTTTTCCTGTCCTAAGACAAAAGCAGAATTCAAAGAGAACAACACTTATGTGAAAAAAAATGTCCCACATTAAAAAAAAGAAAGAAAAGGACAGGAAAGAAAAAAAAAAATCCTATGATCACTATTCTGGGTGCTACTCAGGCTCTTAAAAGGTACACCCAATGAAATTACTTTTCATCGCTGATACCAGGATGTAAGATCATTAAAATTGTTAGGACACACTAAAAATTTTCATTATTATTTCATAAATTCTGCCTGCCATGGAACAATATCAAAATTTAGTCTCACACAGATGGATCATGTTAGAGTATAATATTTATTCAATTTCATCACTTATGATCACTCTTATAACCAAATTAACCCCGACACAAGCTCTGACATTTAAAAACACAGAGAACATACTGATTTTTCAGCTAATTTGCTTATGTGTACTTTTCAATTCTCATGCAGTGCTCATAATTAGGAGATCCTGTACATAAACCCCCTCATTTATGTATTAAGAACCAAGTAGAGAGGGTAAAAAATACCGACATAAATTCATTCTCCAAAAACTGCCCATGGATGTATTATCACTGTTCCTTCTAATTATATACTTACAGTGCATTCTTCAGTAAAATGTGTAACTGCAGTCACATAACAATACTTATGACAAGGCAATGATATCACTTCAGAAAAAGAATACAGCAAATGAGACTAAAGGTTGAAGAGAATAATCAGAGCATATAAAAGTCATTTGAGAACACCACACGAACTTCAGTGTTTTCCACTTTCCAGTTCGAAAGAACATGCACAAAGATTTCTTAGAAGACAATAGTCAGGAGTGCATGAAAATTTGGCTTTCATGTCATATATGTTGAGAGAAGATCAATGCCATTGAGAAAAAAAGAATGTGTTCATTATCTTTTGGGTCTGTCTATATCATCTATAGCAGCTAGAAGTTTTTGTCTTGCTTTCTTATTGATATGGGATCCCAGGCAAACATTTACCAGATTGGTCAGCTGCTTCGTTGAATACTCCTGCTCAGGGGGAAAAAAAAGATCCAAATTTAGTATGCTCAAAGACATGTATTTGATCAATGCAAGGAAAGCACAGGCAGATACTGAGTTTTCAGTGGACAGTGATCGAGCACTACAAATCAAGTGAAAAGCAGAGGATATTATAGTTTGAGACATGGAAGCAAATTGTTTACTCAGCTGTAATAATAGTAAGGACACTGCAGGATACATCAAAACAGAAAGGACTAGAATCTCTTCAATATGGCATAGTAATGTGACATGCCTATGCTTTCATTACTTTTAAGACCACATACTTTATGCTTGTTTCTGTGACAGTCTTTATTGTTATTAAAATATACTGACCTCTCAAATTTTTAAAATGCTACTGAATAATTATTTCCTGGTACTCCATATTTTGCAAACATTTTAGATGAAAGGGAAAAAAATACCTAGCCACTGAACAACTTTTCTGACATATGATTAATGAGTAAGGTAACAAGGATCAGAAAGTTACTGGCTTTTAAACCCTCATACTGTCATTGTAGCTAGTAAGTAAAATTAAGACTACAAGTCTTTTATGCTGTACAAATCTATTTGGTTCCTGAATTTCAGTTAACAAGTTCCTAGGAAAAGAATGAATAGGGATTCACTAGAAACGTTTGCATATTGATCTGGTTCTGGAAGATAAACAAGAGTTCAGATAAGGAAAAAGAGTTCTATACTACCATCTAGTAAGAAAAGTCATCTGTCTTCACTGGAGGCAACCACCTAAAAATAGCACAGTTTTAAAATATGAGAAAGACTTCATTTTAAAAACTCAGCAAACTATTCAGTTTGTGTATCTGAGCTGTGGGAGCACCTGTTAGCATCTGATAAATTCTCTTAATCAGTCAACATTTAACAAGTATCCATTGTCACCGAGCACAGGGTGAGGTAGGCACTGTCCTGGAAGATAGGATAGTCGGCTCCTGAGAAAATTTCACTGAATTACAAGTATCAGCCAGTTAAAGTTCTCACAAAATGCTAAGCTAAAAATTTTGGTGTACCATATTAAAAGAGGAAACTTGAAAATGGGTATCATTCTTGTTTCAAACAATGGAAATCTAAGAGTTGTGCCTTTCTCCTCACTTACTTGTACTCTTTCTAAACACCTTCCTCAGTAGCAACCTCAAAGTGTTTATAGCTTACTTTACTAAATGGATTCCAGCAACATTCAGCAGCCCATCTGTTCCTGGTTTAGCATTCTGGTTTTCAAATGTTAGAAGAAGTCAATGGGACTAAAAGGTACAACATTTTTCTCAATTCTGGTGTAATGATCGAAATCACTGAAAATAATACTACATTTCTACTTTGCTCCCAAAGATCTGAAACTGACCCACAGTGGGCACATTCCCATAAAACTCAGGCTAATGCTCATTTCATTTTTCTACAGTACTGAAACCACCAGACTGGATGAGGTTGATAGAGTAAATATAAATAATTCCTTATTTCCTTACCCAGTCAAATGAAATAAAAATTTACTTAGCTTTTACCCATGATGTTTATTGTTTAAGTAAATGTGATCACTAGAGTTACTGAAGGAATAAAACGAGGTGATAATTTTAATACTTTCCATATTTTCATTAAGTCTATCTTCCCATACTGCCTACCTAGACAAATGATAGAACAATCATATTAGGAAAGCTCCCCATACTGAGCATGCTCGGGTGATAGATGTTGAGTTGAACTGTGTCACAATAAATAATGCTTTTCTCTACTTATCTATATATCCACACAAAAGAAAAATGATTTTTTCTATGCTCAAGGTAAAATCTAATGAAGGAGGAAGTTAAATTTAGCCATTTAAATATTAATATAGTCAATCATCACTAATATATGTCAGTGTGGTCGGGATGACACCAACTCATTGTTGAGAGCTATAGGTTTAAGTTATATAATAGACGTTAGCTTGTGAATCACTTGAATGTTGCTGTCTTCAATTTGTCTTGATGTTAACCAACTTCAGCCTTTTCCCACAACACAGATGCAGGATAAACACAGCTGAAGTTCAACTCTGGCTACCTTTCCAGATAATTACTGTTGCAGTTCAGAAAGATCTCAGAAGGATTCGATTACGCAAAGGGCACTGCATAGACACAGTGTGAATATGGTAAAGAATCAGCTGATGCTTTATATTTCACTCTCATGATTTTGCATTATATAATACACCAGACAAGAACAGCGCAAAGGAAAAGGAATAAAAACTTAATTAACTGTTTTCCAGCTCTCACCCTGTGCTCTTTGATCCAGCGTTCCATGTCATTCTCGGTTAAATAGTAGGCTTTAATATAGGTTTCCACAAATTCTTTATCAGGAATGGGTCTAATATCTGTTAGTTTTTCAAGTTTCATTAAAAACTGTTGAAAATCCAATTGCATCAAGGCACGACCCTCATTACTACACTTCTTGACGTTGGCATATCTAAGATAAACAATAATAAAAAAACAGAAATGATGGGATGGAAAAAAACAACCTGTAGGTACTCAAACTCTTCATTAACCCATTTCTGGACAGATTCTCCAGAAACGAGAGGATTCTAGGAAAAAGAGCACATGAGCCTTGTGTCAGAAAGACTGCACTGTGTTGGGGCCCTGGCACTCAGCTGTCGGGGGCCTCAGCTTCCTCATTCACAAAGCAAAGAGACTGAATAACTTCTGAAGTTCTTTGCTGCTCAACAGAATACAGTGCCTGCCCCCCACAATAAACATAATCATCTGTAAGAAAGTTAAACTGGTCTTCCAGTAAATCTGGCTGCCAAGAATTATTTATAAAAACTGGGCTATGAAAACTCCAAAGGAATCTCAGTTTCATAAAACTGTTCAGTATTGTTAACTACTGGATGCAAAGGAAACCAAAGCAGTAATTCCCCCATGGACTGTCAGCTGAACCTAAGAAACATGTGAGCATATAAGCAAAAACAAGGGATATACATAATTGTCATAAACTTCATAGACTTATTATGACACCCCACACTACTGAAAACCTGTGTGTTCTAAGGTGGAGCAGTAATAAGAATGTATTAACCCTAAGAGTACAACATGTTATTACTCATAAGTCAGTGTCTCATTCCTTCAATAAAACAAAATGTGGAGAATCCAACCCTAGGAATGCGGTACGTCCCCTAAGGAAATTTACAAGGACACTGGAGTGCAAATTATTAGAAGGACTGGGCTTTTTTTCTTTGTTGTTTTTATTAAACAAATTTATTAAAAATACTTTTCAGTCGTGACTGTTGACACAGAACCATTCTGTGATTTCCAGCACCGTTGGTTTCAATACAGAGTGCCAAAACTGTTGTCAGCTTGTCACTGTCACCTTTCTACTCTCTAATACATTCTTCTTTATATCCAAGAAGAAATGAAAAGAAGTCAGATAAATGATAGCGTGGAAATTCAACTGAATGTGCAGTTCTAGACCACTGTGAATGGTCTCTGAGATAGCAGCTTGCTTTCCAAAGATAGTTTATATTCTAAATGTAAGCATGGTCTCTGAGTAAGTGGGAAGTTTAGTACTGATAGATCTTCAAACTCAACATATGAAAGATTTATACAGTTTACAATGATAAAATAATGATACCACTAACAGACATAGTGGTTATGAGGGCTGATTTTGCCATCAGAAGTTCATAAACCTTCTTGGTGTTTAAAAACTGTGTGAACTTGGACCAGTTATTTCATCTCTCTAAGCCTTGATTTTCTGAGGTTTTCTTCTAGATAAAACAGAGAGAATAATGGCTCTATCAAAGAGTTTATGTTAGGATTTGGTGATAAAATCCTGTGAAGTGCTTGATCCAGAAAAATGACACAGAGTGCTCAATAAATGTTATGGATAATCATCATAATAATTATATCATTAAGTAATAATAACTATTATGAGTTTAACTTTCAGATCACCATGAGATCCTACTTTCCACTCTCCCCTACTAGCTGGTTCTAGGTCACCACTGAGAAAAGAAAGGACAGACAGAAGAGGCACAGTGGGGTTTAAGGTTTCTTCAATTATGTTCTAAAGTCAAACCTGAATTATTATAGGACTATCTGCTATCTATGACTTTCTCTACTTATTTTCTCCAGTAATGACAACATAAAATGTGATGTGTATATTATGATTTGTCACTGAAGACTCAGATAATGCTTTCATGAAAACTTACCCTTCCACAATAGTTCTGTTGGCCAGCCGTATACAGTGTTCCCAAAGTATATTAGACACGGGCAGGGGTATCCGAACTCTCTTAGAAACCTCATTTAACCTCCTGTTAAACTGCTCAAACTCCTAAGAAGACAAAAATCATGGCCATATGTGGATATAATTATAATGCTACATTGCTTTCCCACCTTCCCGGCAAAGAAGATTCACAGAGACTCAGAATCAAACCGAGTAATACAAAAAGAGAAGAATACAAATATAACTTGGACTTTTTAAGTATTTCACACTGAATAAACCATGTTGTGATACAGAGCACACTACATTTCATCTCAAAGGAAATAAGTATCATTAACAGATCAAGCAATGCTAATGACAATGTTCAAATGCTTCTTCATCTCAGATTTTTCTAGTCATGTCAGTATGGATTAAAAGAGCTTAATAACCTAACATGTCTTTAAAATGACCTTCGAGAAACCCAGTTTAAAAAATATTTTGATAAGCTTTCAACTCAGAGTGAACTGTGAACCATTTGTAATTTGAGGCTATATTCCTTAGAGAATAATTGAATAAATTATTCTCTTTCTTAAACATTGTTTAAAAGTAAATAAATTATTATATTCCAAATGATTTAAAAGTCATATAATAGCTACAAGTTTTTAGTGCAAGGGAAAAAATAAAACATACAGAAAAAAGTTTCCTACAGAAAAACTGAGTATTTTTATTACTTATTAGGAACTTTTACGGTACCTAGCTACTAAAAATAAAAATATATGTACCTAATTTAGATAAATTTTAACAATTACATGAAAGCAAACAGTTTACCCTTCAATAAGTGTATCTCTAGTTTCTTTGGACTACTGTCATCTAAATATGTTCATTTACAAAGTAAATGCTATCACTCCTTCCCTCACAATACATTTCAAATAAATTTAACAAGGTTTAAAGTGACATTTTTTTCTTTAGTTTCCTCAAGACAGCAGCTACATAACACTTAACAAGTCAAGAGTGACATGTGTTCAAATTCTCTAATAACACACAGAAGGGGAAAAAAATCTAATCTAATCATCACCACTCAAAGTTCCACATGATTACTTATTAGCCTTTTGTTTTTTTTGTTAATCAAAATTTTTTAAATTTATTTTTGACAGTTAACTGTTTTTAGTTCTTTATGAAAAAGTTAATTGTCAACCCACTAAGCTTACTTTTGAAAATCAAAGTTAAATAAGTAATTGTTCTTCATCCTTTCCATTTTATGAATGTAGTGGAACACTAGTATTTGCTATTGCATTTATGCTTCATTACAGTAAACTCTGCTTTAGATTTCCAGTCATGATTCAGTACTTTCATTAATAATTTAAAAACAAAGTTATATGCTGTGGCGTCTGGGTGGCTCAGTTGCCTAAGCGTCTGCCTTCGGCTCAGATCAGGATCCCAGGGTCCTAGGATGGAGCCCCGCCTTAGACTCCCTGCTCAACAGGGAGTCTGCTGCTCTCTCTCCCTCTTTTCCTCCACTCCTGCTCGTACTCTCTCTATCGCTCTCTCTCTCTCAAATAAATAAAATCTTTAAAAAATAATAAAGTTACATGCTAACCATAAGCAATGTCATTCTACTCACTGCTAAATTCAATGTTCAAGAATGTTTGCTGTTAAATGAACAATAAAACCATTTCATTTTACTTAAGATTTTGGGGGGGCAACAGATGCAGATTGCTTTTTACCTAAAGGTTTAGATTTGGAAAAGTAATAGAATGAATTAAAGTTATATAAAAGCTTCTTTAGGAAAGAAGGTTTTAAGCTGCTTAAAACTGGTTCAGGTTAATAATCTGAAAAAATCTGGTTCTTTCTTATAATATTAATGCTTCTTATAATTAAAAATAACTAGGGGTACCTGGGTGGCTCAATCAGTTAACCATCCAACTCTTGATTTTGGCTCAGTCATGATCTCAGAGTCATGGAATCGAGTGCCACAACCAGCTCAGTGCTGAATCTGCTCCAGATTCTCTCTCCCTCTCTCAAATAAATAAATAAAATCTTTTTTTTTAAAGATTTTATTTATTTATTTGACAGAGAGAGAGAGAGATCACAAGTAGGCAGAGAGGCAGGCAGAGAGAGAGGAGGAAGCAGGTTCCCTGCCGAGCAGAGAGCCCGATGTGGGCCTCGATCCCAGGACCCTGAGATCATGACCTGAGCCGAAGGCAGAGGCTTTAAACCGCTGAGCCACCCAGGCGCCCAATAAATAAAATCTTAAAACAAAATAAAGCAAGAAGAACTAAAGGCTCCTTCTAGTATATATATTCACTGAATGCAGAAATCTCTTCTTGCTTCCCCTATGAATACCATGGTTGGCATGCCATAAAAAAAAAATCAACTTTTCAAAAACAAAATTATTTAAAAAAAAGGTATGTGATTATTTATAAATTACATTTGACTATCACATTCCAAATTAAAATGTCCAACTGAAATTTTGTGGGAACCCTAGAAATCAAAGTTCTCCCAGGGTGGCAATTACAGAGAACCCTTGTCACTCACCCCTCAGACCCGAAAGTAACCCCTAGACACTGCTAACTGATCTCCCACCCTTAGTTCCGGATTCTGGGGAGGATCTCACAATCTCCGTCACAGAGTTCCAGAAGAGTGCCAGGCAGAGAGATGATGAATTCTGCCGCTATCTCTGTTTTGATCTCTGGCTTTGCTTACCGGTTCACAAGTGTCCGGGCCACCATCTGTTGCCCTCGACTAAGCAGGTAAGAATGTTGTATCAATGAGATAAAAGTCAGGAGCTTAAGAAGGGCCAATTTTCTTTTCACTAACAAATATGAAAAATAAGACTTTTCTGAAAGCGGTTGTCACATCCTCAGATGCCCTTTCCTCACGTCAGACATCCACATGGCTCATCTCCCTGTTTCCTTCGGGCCTCTCCCCAGTTCTCACTTTATCTCCTGGTAAGTATCCCCTTCTCTGACCACACGTAAAGAAACAATGTTGCCCCCAACCCACACCCTGCCACTCTCTATCCCTCCTCTGCTGCTTATTTACTTTTTCACAGGGCTATTCATTATTTGACATATTTTATCTTAATTTATGTCTTTACTGCTGTCTCCATATTGGCATGTAAATTCCCTGGGGGTATGTAAATTCCTTAATTCACAACTATGTTGTCAGCACCTAGATCAGTGTGTGGCACATGTAGGTAATCTATAAATATATCTTGATGCAAAAATGACAAAAAAATGTACAATTCTTTCCAGAAAACTTTTAAATGTAAGTTTTAAATGCAAAGGCGTTTGCATGACACATTGTAAAAGTAATGTAATTTCTGGGAAAACAACAACAATAACAACAATACAGAATACTCAGGGGCCTGGTCTCTTGCTAATATATCTACATAACTACAGAAATATCTCCTAATTAAATAGAAATATCTTCTTCTCACTATACTCCTGGTTACTGAAATTATTTAATATTAACATCAGCCAAGACGTGCCAATCAAACTCTAATTCAAGATGGGAAATTAGTGAGCAAAACCAAAAAATCTACAAAGAATTCTTGGGTCTAAAAGAACACAAAATTCAAAAAGCAAGTCTATTCTTTTTAATAGACTTAAGACTTTATTATTAAGACTTTAATAGATATTAAGGGGCTTTAATAACATGATGCTAGCAATGTGGTAACAACAATCTCACTACTTCAGAGCAAGTTCTCCTGGCAGACTCATCTTTAACAAAGGTGTTTCCGCATACTTGCCTTCAGCAGTGCATCTACATAGATGTTGTGCTGTGACATAATTTCTTTTACGTCCCACTTCACATTAGCCATTAGGAGCAGCATCTGTTCATAATCAATAGCTTTACCAGCTACAATCCAATAAATTGGTTTGCGTAGTTCACTGGCAGTTGAGACTGTCTGAAATACATTTCACACAAAGGAAAGCAAGTATTTTCTAAAAGCATCAAGTTTATAAAAAATATTTTGTGCCTATTTCGAGTATATATCACATCTAAAAATAAAACATACAATTAGAGATTTAAATGATGAAAACACTTTAGTTTGTTGGCAAAGGACTTACTCAAAACATACTTTTGAGACATACAATCAACCTGAGGCCACTGATGGCACAACAATAAAAGAACCACAGATTTTCATGGAGACCAGCAAATATTTCTCATGTTTTTTCACTTCTCGCCATTTCAACTCCAACGGCCCCATCTCGAGATTTTGTCATCTCTCAAATGTATACTTGTGACAGCCTATAAGCCAGGCTCCCTGCCTACAGGCCTGCCATCTACTGCTGCTAACTCCTCTTTCTAGAACACACACTGACCGTGCCACTTACCCGTGTCAAATCCTCTGGTCCCTTCCCGGTACCCTCGAAACAGAGTTCACCTCCTGGTGGAGAGCACTGCATACCATGTGATTCCTCCTTCCTACTCCAGCCCTGTGTCTCTCACCACTAGCCCCCTTCCCTGCTCTAACAATCTGAGTTCTCCTTGTCGGCTGACACGCACCGGATCTCACTGGCTGGTCTTTGTGTGAGCCATTCCCATAGCTTGCAGTATACTCCCAACGTAGCCCCCAGGCCGGTTTAAACATCCCTCCTCCAGACAGCCTTTCTAGACAACCTTCTCCCAATAACACCTCCTTTCCTCCTCCAGCCAAGGTTAAATACCCTGGCTGCTGCTTCTTTCTCTTTATCATACTTTTTGCAAATACAGTTGTAATGGGCATAGACGAAAAGTTATAGGAGATGCTTAGTAAGTATTCCCTTAATACAGGAATTCATAAGTGAATAAATGTATGCTAATTGTTCTCCTGGAATCTGGAGATTGGCCACCAGCTAAAAAACCCCAAATAATGTGCTCACAGTTGAAATGACATCCAAAAGTGTCTCTGACCTGAGAATAAAACTGCTGAAGAAAGGGCTTTTTGACTGCAGGCATCACAGCATCCAGATGGGGCTGAAGGAACTCAAACTGTTCAGCCAAGAATACCCTAAAGGGAATAAAGAATCCATCACATAAGCAGAGGGCAGGATCCACAGCCTGTCGCCTTGTGTACAAGTCACCTTTAAGATCTCTAAGCACAAGTTTGATGGTTAAAATTCTTTTCACTTGAGTGAACTACCTTGCATTAGCTCATTTAAACCTACCCAAAAGTTACTGCTGAGCTTATCATGGAATGTGAGCAGAGGTGGAAGAAGACGACTTCATATAAACTGCTCTGGAAATCACAAGGTGTACAGCTACGCTGTTCTGCATGTGACACAGAAGCACAGATCACAGAAGAGATGGAAGAAAAAATTAAACTTTTTTTAAAGGATTTCCTGTAAGGATCCCATTCAATTATACAGAACAGAGAGTTGAATTCACAGATTTAACATCTGGCTGGCACTTCTCCTAAGTAACCTCATGGAGCAAGCTGTAGCTTGGCTGAGACATACACGTGAACTTCAGGGCAGGAGGTTGGTGTGTGGGAGTGGAGTCATTTGCCCAGAGGTTTGCCAGCAGCTGCCCTGTTTTTCTCTACTTTTTTGTTATGTACACAAAAACTCTTAACTGATACTGGACTACATTTTATGGAAGAAGTCATGTGCTTTACCTGTGTTAAAACCTGGGGGATTTATAAAGGTCAGGAAGCACTCTTGCTGATGTCAAGGGCTGACTATATTTAACACTAAGCTGACACTGTAACTAGTTTCTCTAGAATCACAAATTGATAGGAAAATATAAAGTATGCTACAATGCGGTCTTTTTTAAAGTTTTACTTTAAAGCAAGGATCATGTTGCTAAAGACTGAAACCTAAAAGATTTCCTTTTTTGCATTTACGTAACTGAAAACCAACCATGCAGTTTTAAAAATCGATTGGTAATCTATTTTAGGAGAGACTTCTCAGAAATATATGTGACACTCAGAAGTGGGAGAAGGATACAGCTAGAAATCTAATTACACAATGCTTATAACTTTTATAACTTTTCTTAAATGCTTAAAGGAAAAGCAACGGGTTTTAACAACTTACAAGGATTCTGTGGCTACCACTCTTTCTGCCAGCCCATATAATGTATCCCCAGATGTCAAAACCACTAGGTGACTGAGGTGTGGGCTTGGTACTTTCTCCTTTCTCTCTTCTGCTGCTGTGAGGGTGGCGGTAGGATCAGCTGAAACTTCCTGAAAACACAACACATGTACACACACAGCCTGAAATCAAATCTAATAGCAATAAACCACATGGTTTTATAAAATTGGACCTGTAATTAAAATACTTGTAGGCATACATATTAATTACATTTAGTTTCTGTTCTTTCTTTTCCTTCTTTTATGTTTTCTAACTACTGGAAATTTCCTTTTAGTATAAAAACTAAGTGAAAATTATCCAACTCTATATGCTATTATCTGTGCATAACCTAAAATCGGCCAACACAGCAATCTTTATGAATTGGCAGATGTTTTATAGAGACAACAGTGTGATGCCCTTTGAGAACCTGTAAATGAGGAAAGAGAGACACCCTCTGGAAGACTGAGCAGGCACATTCCAAAATTATTGTATGGTTAACCATTTCACACCCACACTTTAATCAAGGTAACTTTGGTATAATCTTAAGAAGAGAGAACTAGAATCCACTTATAAATTGAAACTGAGCTAACTATAATTGGTAGATGTCTGGGGTCACGTTACTGACGAGAAGGTAGATGGTTAATGGAAATAAAAGAAAGGGATGTCCAATGAGCAGGGTGTATTGAGCTTTAAAAGATACTCCAAGAAAATTATGGCACAAAAATTGGATACAAAAAAGTCTAAAAGTGTACAAAATATAAATCTCGATTACTTCTTAAATCAATTATATAGTTACAAATCTCTGGCACTTGCCTTATGAATGAAAGAGACATCAAATGTACAGGACTCTGGGAGCATAAAAGGTTTATAAATTTAGCAAAATGGAACTAAAACATTATAAAAACTTCCAAGTTAGAACATGGTTTTATTCTTCTTTAGTTCTTTTTTATATCCTATCTTCTACAAAAGATACTGTTTCTCTTCAATCTCTAATTACTCAATTAGCATTTAAAAGTTATTTTGGGAACAACTGTGCTTCCTCTAAGGGAGAATCAGGATAAGGAAACTATGCAAATTAATCAATGTCACAGCTCCATTATTTATTTTCTTCTACTAGAATGGAAAATAATCATCTGTCTCCTGCACACACACACACACACACACACACACACACACACACAGAGTCATAAAATTACATACTGTTTGGTATGGCTGCCTGTGTTATTTCATTTAATGCCAGTGATCATGTAATCACCATCTACCAGACTGTCCAAGTGAGGAAACCTGGAATCACTTGTGTCTCCCCTTTCCCTCCCCCCTCCATCATGTCTAAGCACACACCTCTCCTTTGTTTTTTCCCATCACTGCTTCATCGGGACCAAGGCCCCACAGCATTCTTACCTGAACTAACAGTCCCTAAATAGAGACCTCTCCCTCTGGCTTCTGTTTCTACTCCCCGTTGCACACAGTTCACTGGCTGATTTTTCTAAAATACCCAAGCAATCTAAAATGGAGACGTGATCATACAACTCCCCAGGTTAAAAGTCACAATTAACTATCCACTCCTTACAGACAAAAGCCTAAACTCGTCACCATGATATTACTCCTTTCCAGCGATACCAGCTACCTTGCCAGCTTCACTTCCAAGTAATCTTCTACGCCCCTAGGGTCTAGCCACATTGTACTACTTGTTACATCTGTCTTACTGACACTCTTCTCTTACCAGCTCTCTGCTCCTTCTCTGCCTAGCTCTGTCCTCCTCATCTTTTAAGTTTGAGGTTCATACTTACCTCCTTTCTATTACTTTCTCAGTCTCCCAAGAATAATTAGTATCTTACTTCTATTTTTTTTAAAGATTTTATTTATTTATTTGACAGAGAGAGAAAGCACAAGCAGGGGGAGTGGCAGGCAGAGGGAGAGGGAGAAGCAGGCTTCCCACTAGGCAGAGACCCAATGTGGGACTCAATCCTAGGACCCTGGGATCATGACCTGGGCTGAAGGCAGATGCTTAACGACTGAGTCACGGAGGCGCCCAATATCTTACTTATGTTAATATTATTACACATTTCTGTATTACACTATTTCTGTATATGGCATCAAGTGCACTTTGCCAGTTATGGTTTCCTGTCCCTCCACCTCACTGTAAGTCCTTGGGAGTATTGGAAACAGTTTCAACATTTTTCTATCTCAAGACCTTGGGCAAGCCTCCTGCATTAGCAGGCCCTCAAACAGTTTAACTGATAGAGATGCTAAGAGAGTCTTTACTTCTCCTCTTATTCTCTTTCAAGCCCATTCCAATCAGGCTTTTGTCTGTTCTATTCCAAAGAAGCAGTTATCAAGGTCCCCAGTGGCATCCTATGGACAAGTCCAATAGTCAATTCTGAATATTTTTATTTTTTTTAAACTATTTATTTAATAGTTTTTTAAAAACTATTTATTTATTTTTTAATTTATTTAAACTATTGTATTTTTATTTAACTATTGTAATAAGACTTTTTTTTTTTTAAACTATTGTAGTATCCTACATGGCTAATCCTGAGAAACTTTCTTCTCTTAGTTTCCAGAGTACCATACCCTCCTGGTTTTTCTCCTACGCCACTGGCCACTTCTCAGATTCCTTTGCTAGTCTGTCCATTTCTCCCTGACCTTTAAACCCTGGAGTGTTCTAGAGTTCACCCCTCAGACTTCTCTCACTCAAATTCTACTTCCTAGATGATTTCATCCCCCATTTTAAATATCATCCACATGCCAACAGCTTAAAATTTACATGCTAGCCCTGATCTCTCTCTTACCTTTAGCACATTTAACATATCTGAAAACTGAACTCAAATGTGTCCCTCCTAGAAGTCTTATCCATCTCCAGTAATAGCACCTTCATTCTCCAGAAGTTAGGTGTCATCATTGACTCCTCTCAGGGTCATACCCCACTTATAATCCATCAACAAATCTGGATGGGTCTACCTTCAAAACAGATCAAGAATCTGACCATGTCTCACTACTTCTTCCACTAACACTGGTACAAGCCACCTTCTCTCTCTCCTTAACTGTGAAACAGTATAGCGAAAATAATTCTCTTTTACCTAATTAAGGCAGATCATGTAAACTCTTCTGCTAAAACTCTTCAAACAACTTCCTGTCTTCCTTAGAGTAAAATCCAAAGGTCTTACATGGATCTAGGCTCTGGCTAGCTCTTTGGTTTTATCACCAACCCTCCTACTTGCTTCATTCTAGTGATACTCACCTCTGTGCTATTCCTGGAATAGGTCAAGCATGATCCCATCTCAGGGCCTTTGCATTGCCTGTTTCCTCCACCTGACACACATTTCTCCAAAATATTCCCTCTCTACTAGCAAATGAGTCGCACATGACTGGGAGTGTAGTAGGATTGCTCTTTCCCAACCAAAATTGTATCCTCAAGTCCCAGACAAGGGCTACCATCATATATAAAGTGTTCAATAAACAGGCACTAAATAAATGTTGTTAAATAACTGAATTCTCATCCAGGTGGCTCACTCCTCTATTTCTTCCTTCAGGGATCTACCTCAGTGTTGTTACCTTCTCAGAGAGGCCAAGTGTGATCACCTAAACAAAATCATACCCCTCTCTCCTCTTTCTATCCTTTCCTAGTTCTTTGTAATTCCTGGCACAATCTGACATTAAACTGGATATTCATTATTCCTTATCTGCCTCTTCTATCAGAAGGACCACCCGCTGGTCTTCCACAAAGTACCCTGGCACTCAATGTGTGTTTGCTGAATGAATTAATAATAAAGATAGCTATCTAACTATTGTGTATCCCTTGAGTCTTTTTTTTTTTTTAAGATTTTATTTATTTATTTGACAGGGAGTGAGAGAGAACCAGAGAGCACAAGCAGGGGGAGTGGCAGAGGGAGAAGACGCAGGCTCCCTGCTGAGGGAGCCTGAGGCAGGGCTTAATCCCAGGACCCTGAGGATCATGACCTGAACAGAAGGCAGATGCTTAACCAACTGAGCCACCCAGATGCCCCATGAGTCTTATACTTTCCTCACATAGCTCCTTGACTTCCATCTACTTCAAATGTTATACTTACAATACCTCCTATAATACTCTGTATTTTCTCCTTGTGAATATCCATCTCACAGGAAGTCAATGGATGGTGAGGAAGAAAACTGAATGAAACCTTGAAACAAACAAACAAACAAAAAACCAATAAAGGAATTAGGGGAAGAGATAACTCACTTGGGCCAGATGGCTAAGCTAGCCAAAGTGGCCCAATGGAGTAGAAATAGGAATAACAGAAAATAATTCCAGAGAGGTAGATTTGGCTGCATCACAACAAAGCACTTTCTATCAGAAAGAAGTATAAGGCACGGAGGGTTATGTGTTTCTTATTGGAAAGAAGTTCAATCAGAAGCTGACAGCTACTCAGAATGTATAAAAACTGTACAGGTTAAACAAGCACAGATAAGTTTCCTTCAAAGTGATGTTATGAGTAGAAACTTGGAGAATTATAGTCCACAAGTATATACTAGGCATCAAACACACTTCTTTTTTTAAGATTTTATATATTTATTTGAGAGAGAGAAAGCACGAGTGAAGAGGAAGGGCAGAGGGAGAGGAAGAGGGAGAAGCAGACTCCCCACTGAGCAGGGAGTCTGAGGTGGGACTTGATCCCAGGACTCCGGGATCTCGACCTGAGCTGAAGGCAGGTGCTTAACTGACTGAACCACCCAGGTGCCCCAACACACCCTCTTTTAAAATATTTTGTAAAATATTTTGTAATTATACTGACAAAAACAGACATGAGGGCACCTGGGTGGCTCAGTGGGTTAAAGC